>BTHU01000012.1:92199509-92522009 GCA_036184795.1 Tokudaia tokunoshimensis | reverse complement strand
AGAACCATGTGAGGAATATTTCCTGAAAACTTTAATGTGTACACGAACAAAGGGACACACTGGGAAATTGTAATGTTTGAGCCTTATTTGAATTCTCATTAGAACAAACATAAAATATATCAGACTCTAGGAGCCAGCTGAATGCTAACTGAATATTTTATATTAAGGCTTATATTTAGGCATGCACATAGTAATTTGGTAGGTTGTCTATGAAAGTGCTTATAGTTTGAAGTACATGCTGAAATATTTATTGATCAAATTATGTGACACTGGGGTTTGCATCACCAAAAAAAAAAAAAAAGCCTGAGGGGTTAGGTGGATGGTGTATAGGTAGGATTATCACCTGTCTGTCTTTGTGGGGTGGAAGATTACTCTTTAGATTGGCATTACTTATGCTGTACATGTAAGTACCAAGTATATAGTTTGATGGCTTTTTAACATATATACATACACACCCAAGTGACTACCACCACAACACGTGAGCCATTCCAGAACCTCAGAAAGCTCCCTGCATCCTTCCTCCTTTGTCACTACTAATTAGCTCCTATAACGGGAACTTTTGATTCTTATCATTACAACGTTTCGTTTTCTAAAAATAAAAAGAAATTACTAAACTATAATTTTTGTGGATGAAATTTCTTATGTCTCATGATCTACATTTATCTTTTTGATAATTCTCACTTCGATAAATTCTTTTATTTCTTTATTTTGTGTGTGTGATGTGTGTGAGTGTAGGCATGCATGTGACATCCATTGCACAGGTGTGTGGTCAGAGGATAACCTGTGGGAGTCGGTTCTCGCCTTCTGCTGCTTCCTTGTCTGCTCCAGGCTAGCCCGTCTCTGCTGGGATATCAGAATTGCACCACCACACAGTACTTTTCCATGTGGGTTCTGAACCCAGGTCATCAAGCTTGCATGGCAAGGGCTTTACCTGCTGGGCCGTTTCCCCAGTCCTTTCCTTTTTAAATGGACATAATCTGACGTGTGTGTGGAATACATTGTATATAATCCATGTACATAGGGTGTAATTAGTGATCAGGTCAGGACCTGGCATGCTCATCACAGCAGGCATTTACTAGGTTTTTGTGATGAAATCATTCATAAACCTGTCTACAATGACAAAATATGTGATTATTTTAACCTATATCTTATTGGGAGTGTGTGTTTTATTTTTATTTTGAGACACAGTCTCATGTAGCCCAGGATGGCTTTGAATTCTAGCTCAGGCTGGCCTTGAACTCATTATGGACCCAAAGCTGGCCTTGAATTCTTCATTCGCCTGCTTTTAACTCCCAAGATTACAGACATTTACAAACTATAACCGTCTTTCTTTTTGTTGTTTTGTTTGTTTGTTTTTTGATAGCTCAGACTCAATAGGAAACATCGGAAGCCCTTGCCGCTATCGCCCCAGAGCTGGGTTTACAGACGTTTACCACTGTGCCCAGTCATATGCAGCGCTGGAGCCGGAACCCAGGGATTTACAAATACGAAGCAAGCACTCTGCCAACTGAACCACACCTCCTGCTCCATATCTCACCCTTGAAGTCATAACAATCCACACTCTCCAAAATTACTGTCAGCCAATCCACCCATTCAGAACAATTGATAACAAGCTAATAAAAACTTGGGCCGGGCAGTGGTGGTGCGTGCCTTTAATCCCAGCACTTGGGAGGCAGAGGCAGGTGGATTTCTGAGTTCTAGGTCAGCCTGGTCTACAGAGTGAGTTCCAGGACAGCCAGGGCTACAGAGAGAAACCCTGTCTCGAAAAGCCGAAAACAAAACAACAACAACAAAAAAAACCCTTAGACTTAACTGGCCTCCATGTGCATCTCATACTCATACACATACTTAAAAGAAAAATTTAAAACATTTAGTTCATTAATATATTTCATGACTATGTAAGTATATTAAGCTTTTACCTTTAAACTTATTAGTAACCTTAACTATTAAACAGTATGAGATTAGCACTAAAACTTAGTTTGAAAAGTGCTGACCACTAACCTTCTTTATATAGAAATTCAGAACATAGAGCTGGGCGGTGGTAACACATGCTTTTAATCCCAGCTCTTGGGAGGCAGAGGCAGGCGGATCTCTGTGGGTTTGAGGCCAGCCTGGTCTACAGACTGAGTGCCAAGACAGCTAAGGCTACACAGAGAAACTTTATTTTGAAAAAAAAAAAAACGAGGGGGGGAGGGAGAGAAGGAGTTCAGTACATGGAGAGCACGGTCACATTAGTATTTAGCATCAATGTTGGCAGTTAAGCTTTGCTCTTCTGTGGCTACCCTGTCCAACCCCAGGCTTTCCCTATCTAGCTCATACTCACTGTGTGTGATGTCACAGGAGCTACTGAACAGGATTTCCCTGACATCTCAGAAGAAAAAGACAAACCTAAACGGCTGCTTTGGAAATGGCAAGCTACTCAGAGATACTGAGAGAAACGTAGTCTATAAAATGCAGGTGCTTGCTGGGATGCGCCTTAGTGGTAGCAAGCTTGCCTGATGTGAACAAGGCCCTGGGCTCAAGGCCCTGGGTCCAGTACAGTAAGACGAAAATAAAACAGAAACGTTTAATTGTGACTCTAATGTGAAGTCTTGGAATTGTCTGACAATACATCTAACGCCTTTTATAGTTGTAACTGGCTTTTTCTGGGCCTTCAGATTTACCTGCCCAACAGCTTACAAAATATTTTTATGTGAGCCTCCATCTTAATTAAACACATCATTAGTTTCTTTTTTTTAATAATTTTTTAAAGATTTATTTATTTGTTGGTTTATTATATGCAACTACAGTGTAGCTGTCTTCAGACACTCCATAAGAGGGAGTCAGATCTCATTATGGATGGTTGTGAGCCACCATGTGGTTGCTGGGATTTGAACTCAGGACCTTTAGAAGAGCAGTCAGTGCTCTTAACCACTGAGCCATCTCTCCTCTCCAGCCTGCATCATTATTTTCATAACACCCAGCCCAGTCCTAAATCACTGGCACCATAAGGACAAGGAAGGGGGAGGAGGCGGGTGCAAGCAAGTGCGGGTTGGGGGTGTAGCTGGGGAATAGAGAGCCTGCCTCAAATGCCCGAGGCGCTGAGTTCAATCCCCAACATAACAAAAAACCACGTATCTTTAAATATAAGATTGTTTGGTACAAAACTGTGCTGCCCTGCCTGGCTTAGATACACACTCGTAGTCACCATCCCAAAGAAGATTAAAACTAGTTTGTTTTTTTCTCCCTTAAGCTAATCATTTTAATCTTACAAAATTTACTATAAACTGCAGAAGGTGTAATGTTATCTCATTAATTTAAAGTGTAATTCTATAACTTTAAGGGCAGTTTTACAAAGTAGCTAAGAACACAGTCTTTGAGCAAAGCAAACTTATGTTTAAACTATTTCAGTCACTAGAGACTTGTGCAAATGGAAGGCATCATTTAATCTCCCTCAAGTTCCTTGACTCTTTAAAAATCTCAGCTCCTTAACTGTAAACTGTTGGGATGTTTCAGAGGGTTGCTTAAATGACTAGTACAACACATAGTCCACACAATGCAGTTTACCAGACATCATCAGAAAACAGTATCTTTAAGGTTGTTCAGCAAAATCATTATCTTCAGATAGTGGGATTTCATATTGTTTTTTAAGACTCTTCTGTATGGCTTAATAATACCTCCTGCCCCTACCTAGCACATGTAATTGTCATAAAAATGATTTTTTTAAAAAAATTATATTAAACTTTACCTTCTAAATTCCAGAGTTTTTGTTTCGTCTTTCCAGTACCACATTCCCAATCGTAATCCACATTGCTGTAAAATGAAATGATTGCATCATATATAACTAAAATTCACTTTACAACCCACATGTCCCCACAAACCTTTAATAATCCCTGCTATTCTCTCATTAATTCTATTGAATTAATCACATTGAAGACGTCCTTGAGTTTCTGATTCCCCCTGTCCCTACCGCTCCGTTGCTGGGATTACAGACATTAGACGTTACCTCTGGTTTATGTGATTCTATGAGTCAGGATCCAAAACAGGGATGGGTACATGCTAGAATGTCAATCACCTAAGTGACACCCCAGCCTATTTCATTTTATGTGTTTGGGTGTTTTGCTTCTTGTATATGTATCTGTACACCATGTGTGTGTAATGCTGGAAGAGACCAGAAGAGGGCATCAGATCTCCTAGAGTTGGAGTTAGCAATAGTCATGAGCCGATTTGTGGGTGCTGGGAATTGAACCTGGGTTCTTTGGAAAAGCAGCCAGTACTCCTATTCACTGAGCCGTCTCCCTATTGTTCTGTGTGTTTTCTTGATTCTATCCTTTTTGTTTTCAGATGTGGTTTCAACATGGAAAGGGGAGAAAGGATGAAGGAGAGAGAAAGTGGAATAGCGAGCAAGGGGAAGGTGGGAAGGGGAAGGGGAAGGAAATTTAGCTCAAGGCTAGTAGTTATAAGCATTCAGAAGATGTCATACAGCAACCTTTAGTCTAGATTTAAGTTAGGCTCCCCTTTAAAAAAGGAAGGAAGGGAGGGAGGGAGGGAGGAAGAAGGAAGGAAAGAAGGAAGGAAGGAAGGAAGGAAAGAAGGAAGGACAGCTGTCTCAAACGCTGTCCCTACGTAGCTTCAGGGACAGAATTTCTCAGGGTAGCAGGGCGCAAACCGTTGCCCTCCCAGGGTCCTACCAAGAGCCCAGCTTCTCCGTAGTAGGACTACCTATCTCACAACCACATACAGAAGAGAGTGGACTTTCATAATAATCTACATATCCGTGTGGGAAGTCAGACGGAATTCAATTCCGACAACACACCTCTTTACTTTTGCATTTGGGGACAGATATGCTCAACTGTTCTTGAAAACTGCAGGTGCCCAACGAAGGCATCGACCCGCCTGCCTAGGAGTCCGAGCGCAGAGAACAGGACCAGGACGCCAAGCGCGGCCCTGACCTCCCTATAGAGTCCCCCAGGGCTCCCACGGTTCCTGGTACACCGCCCGCCACGCCGAGGGCGGGTCCCGGTCAACACTGCCCTCCGGTCACCCGGCCTGGGGGCGTGCGGCCAGGCTGCACTTACATCCAGCCGTGTGGAGGATTGTCCGACAAACTGCTTCCTCCTGGAGTAAAACTCTGGGACGGAGAACATGGTCTCACCCTTGAACATCACACCCGCGTCACCTGGGATACCGCCACGCCGCCGCCCGGCCGGAGGGGCGGGGCTTCCGCCGCACGGGGGACCCTGAGCACTCTGGGTGTCCCAACCCCTGCTGCGCGGCCTGCCCGGACTTGACGCTTCCTGCTGTAACCGCCCCCCCCCCCCAAACCCTCACGCTGTGTTTAATTGGAGTAACCAGGTACAATCCTATAGGAAAGACCTGTTCCAAAGTGCCTCCGCTAGCACAATGAAGCTGAAACACGGTGGGCCCTAGCTTGAACTGGAGAGTTCGATTAATGGAAGAGATTATGGGCAAGGAAACACAATGTTTTGGGGCAGTTCTGCAAAACAAGTGGAACCTGGTTTTAACCTACTTGTGAAAATATCCACATCTCCAGCACTGTGGTGGCACACGCCTTTGAATCCCAGCACTCGAGAGGCAGAAGTAGACATCTCTGAGTTTGAGGTCAGCCTGGTCTACAGACCTAGTTTCAGTACAGCCAGGGGTACAAAGAGAAACCTTGTCTTGAAAAACAAAAATAGCCTTTTTCTCAGGCTGCCGGGAAGATGGCGGAGTGTGCTTACCAAAAGCAGCCTACAAGCTTTCAAAACAAGAAGCATGTTTTGCTGGGAGAAACCGGCAAGGAAAAACTCGCTCAGTACTACAAAAACATCGGTCTAGGCTTCAGGACGCCTAAAGAGGCCATTGAGGGCACCTACATAGACAAAAAAAATGCTCCTTCACTGCTCCCGAGGTCGGATCCTGTCTGGTGTTGTGACGAAGATGAAGATGCAGAGGACCATTGTCATCCGCCGGGACTATCTCCATTACATCCGAAAATACAATCGCTTTGAGAAGTGTCACAAGAGCATGTTTGTGCACCTGCCCCCGTTTCAGGGATGTACAGATCTGGCGACATTGTCACTGTTGGGGAGTGCAGGCCCCTGAGCAAGACTGTTCAAGGTCATCAAGGCTGCTGGCACCGGGAAGCAGTTTCAAAAGTTCTAAGGAGACTCTGGCCAATGCCCTAAAACCATTAAAGTTATTTTTCAACTTAAAACAAAAAGCAAAACAAAACAAGTTCAGCCGGCTTTCTTATAGATTCTGAACCACCATCCCACGAATGACCCCACCCACAATGGGCTCTTCTCTTGTCCTCCCCCCAATCATTAATAAGAAAATGCCCTACATTAAGCAGAAAATGTCTACAGCCGGATCTCAGGAAGGAGGCATTTTCTCCATTGAGGTTCCCTTCTCTCTGATGACTACAGCTTGTGTCAAGTTGACATAAAACTAGCCGGTACAGTGTGTAAAACATTGACCTTGGTAAGTACTCTAAATTAGTGCTGCTCTAAAAGAAGAGCAGTGGCAGCTTGCTCGGTGTGATGGGTACACAGCCGAGCTTGCGTTCACACGGGTCACCACCCTTGGGTTTTCTTTTCGCATCTGAACTGACAGGCAGATTTGGGTTATTTCCCCCCTCCAGGGAAGCAATGCTAGATGAAGGCTGGGAATGCCTGATGTGTCTGCTTTTGTATCCCCACAGCTGAATAGGTATGAGATGCACAGTAAATATCCGAGTATCCATAAACTTTCCAACGATGGTCCCAGGCATCTAGTCACTGGCTATGGTGGCCTAAGACCGTAATCAACACATCCCTGTCCTAGCCACTGGAGTCAGTTCTAACCAGGATTTTTTTGTTTCATTTTTGTTTGTTTTTGAGACAGGGTTTTTCTGTGTAGCCCTGGCTGTCCTGGAACTCACTCTGTAAACCAGGCTGGCCTTGAACTCAGAAATCCACCTGCCTCAGCCTCCCAAGTGCTGGGATTAAAGGCTTGTGCTGCCACTGCCCAGTTAGTTCTGTTGATCAGGTTAGTTCAAATGCATGGGAACCCACCTGTGTGCCTCTAGTGTTTAAGTTTGAGGATAAGGGCAAAGCCTGCTTACTAATTGAAAAGGGAAAAAGAAGATAATGTCCTAGATGCCAGGAATTATTTAAGAGCCAGTATCTCCAACTTGGAGTGGTGTGAACCAGGAGAAAATGAGATAAAGTTTTGGAAAAGACTAAGATCAAAGAATCTACTAAGACCAAAGAATCCACAATCAGGAGAGAATGTGAAAATAAACCCAGATAACCCTCAATGCATTAAAGGCTAAGAGAAAATCAAGGGTTTTATAGACCTCAACCGCCTCTAACCTTGGTCTAAACTAAGATGAAATGAAGTTCCTAGCCTGGTCTACTGAGTGAGTCCAGGACAGCCAGGGTTATATAGAGAAACCCTGTCTCGAAAAACAAAACAAAACAAAACAACAACAACAACAACAACAACAACAACAACAAAAGGCTAGGGCTGGTGAGATGGCTCAGCCGGTAAGAGCACTGACCACTCACTGACTGCTCTTCCAAAGGTCCTGAGTTCAAATCCCAGCAACCACATGGTGGCTCACAACCATTTGTAATGAGATCTGATATCCTCTTCTGGTGTGTCTAAAGACAGCTACAGTGTACTTACGTATAATAATAAATAAATCTTTAAAACAAAGATTTCTTTAAAAAAAAAAGGAAAGAAAGGAAGTTCCTTAAAGGTTAAAACATTATTTAAAATTAGCATGAAAAGCCAGGCATGGTGGTGTAGGCTTGTAATCCCCATGTTCTGGAGGTGAGGCGGAGGCCAGCCTGGGGCCCACGAGGTGGAAGTGAAGTCTGACTGCAGACTGCCATCATCCCTGACATCTATATGCACGGGGGAAGCACATCACTACACAACAAAGACAATATGAAGGTAACAAGCTCTTTAAAGTTTATACTCTTATAAAGTAGAAATTGTCTATGAGGTATCCTGTGGAAGAAAGAGTTTTTGTTTATGCCTAATCAGGAGGCATGCTTAAGATCTTATAGACACTAAGGAGAAGGGCTTGAAAAGATGGCTAAGCAGTTAAAGATGCTCTTGTGGAGGACCTGAGTTTCTTTCCCACTGCCCACACGGTGGCTTTTAACCCCTTCTGTAACTCTAGTTTCAGAGATACCTCTTCTGATGTCCGAGAGCAGGAGGTATATATATGGTATACATACATATATACATACATAACACTTGTAATACATAAAATAATTTTAATTAAAAAAGCAACTAAGGAGCACATAACACAGAACAAAATTTCTGGTCTGAGATTTTCAGAGGCACCATTAACCGGATATAAGCACAGACTTGTGCTGGGCATGGTGGCTATGCCTTCAGTCCCAGCACTCGGGAGGCAGAGGCAGGCAGATCTCTGTGAGTTCCAGGCCAACCTGGTCTATGCACTGGGTTCCAGGACAGCCTGGGCTGTTAAAACAAAAAACAAACAAACAAAAAAAACCAAAAAACAAAAAAAAAAAAATCATATGTTTAGTGAAAAAGTCATAGAGTTTCACAGTGTTGTAATTCTGCTCAGGAAAGAAGAGAACATTGCTTGAGACAGTCATGGTGGTGCATGTCTGTAATTCCAGCCCTAGAGATACTGGGGCAGGAAGACTGGGGGTTCAAAGACTGCCTGCACTAGGTAGACTGCAAGGTAGACTCTAAAAACAGAACACTTGAGATGCCAAGTATTGAATAAACATTCTTGACTATTTACTCCTAACCTTCAATTTACAACCTACCTTCTCTGCACTGAAAGCAGTGAGGAAGAGCACTTACGCCATCTTGAATTGTTCTAAAGAAGAGACATTTTAAAGTTAAGTATTGCCACACTAAGCCAGAAGTGAGTACACTCTAAAATATTTACATTCCGAGAGTCATACCAAGAATGAAATTGGATTCTTTTAAAGACCTGTAATTTTTACTCAGGAATGAACCTTTGTATATCATTTCTAGTTGAGAACATTTACTCGTGCCTATTTATGCATTAAACATACAGAAGCAATTGAACATTCCTACTCTTTAAGATTCATTTTTAATGTGTGTGCGTGAGTACGTGCGTGTGTGTGTGTGTGATGTGCACATGAATGCCAGGGCCCACAGAGATCAGGGTCAGGCTGCCCTGGAGTTGGAGTTACAGGCAGTAGTAATCCACCTGCTATAGGTGCTGGGAATGGAACTCAGGTTCTCAGAAAGGGCAGTTTGTGCTTTTAACTACTGAGCCATCTCTCCAGCCCCTTCTACTCTCATTCTTTATTTTCCTTTGGTTTTTCTAGACAGGACTTCCATGTGCAGCCCTGTCTATCCTGGAACTCACTCTGTAGATCAGGTTGGCATCGAACTCACAGAGATCCACCTGCCTCTGCTTCCTGCTGGGATTAACGGTATGAGCCACCACCATCCTAATCCTAACATATATTCCCTTAGCAATGTTTTTGTAACCTTTGTGTGTTTAAATGAAATCTTACAATCATTTAGGTATGGAGGTGCATGCATGCATGTGTAAGCAGGTAGTGTACCAAGGACAACTTGATTGTTCTCTCCTATGACATGGAGCCTGATGATGGAAGTAAGGAAGCCAAGGTTGGCTTGTTTTAATTTACAGACTCCAAAGGCAAGGGGAATATGCTATACAACACAACTTCTACAACCTACAATTTCAAGTAGGAATATCGTATGTACCTATCCACTTAGTTTCATAAAAGATCTTTTTATTTCATCCGGATATTCTGATTGTACTCCTGTTTAAGATATAAGGTTGAGCAGGACAGTGGTGGTGCATGCCTTTAATCTCAGCAGGCAGATCTGAGTTTGAGGCCAGCCTTGTCTACAGAGCAAGTTCCAGGACATCTAGGGCTACACAGAAAAACCTGTCTCGAAAAACAAAACAAGAATAAAATTGATAATAATGGGGGAGGGGGCTGAGGGGCTGAGGATGTAGCTCAGAATGCTTGCCTAGTGAGATGACTCGGTGGGTGGGTAAAGTGCTGGCTGAGAGGCCTGGGTTCAGTCCCTAGGATTCCTGGTGGATGGAGAGCTGCCACTCTCACAAGTTATCTTCTGACATGCATACTGTGGCAGGAATGCAAACACACACCAACACCTCTAATTAAAACAGAGCAGGCTGGAAAGATGGCTCAGTGCTTACAAGAGCTTGTTGCTCTGGCAGAGGACCCAGGTTCAATGCCCAGCACCAGCATGGCAGCTCACACAATGGTCTGTAACTCTAGTTCCTGGAGATCTGATGCTCTCTCCTAACCTCAGTGGGTACCAGGCACACACATGGTGTGCAGATATACCTACAGGCAAAATACCCATACTCATAAAAAAATTTTAAATATAAAAAATAAAACATCATTAATTCTCAAAAATGGTTCTCATCAAGCCTTTTCTGAATACTAAATGGGTGATATATTAAGTATCATGTAAGCTACATTAACATCTCCTAAGATACGTACAAGTTTTAATGCCTTTCCATTGTACAAACAAAATGCTATAAGAAATTCAGAGAGTCTTTCAAAATGTCACAGAATTACTGTAAACATTATATCTTATTTTGATAGATTATCTCGACTTATCACCTTAAAACAGAGATGTAGTAATCAGACATTCAGATACCAATGTGCCTGTTTTACCTTTTAAAATCCCTTAGCTTCTATTTGTAAACATATTGCATTTGCTTTAGTCACTCCAGCTACTGCTTGGAAGTGCAATTGATGTTACTTATTCCTTGGGTTGTAATTTAACCCCCAGCTAAGAGCACACATTGTTTCCACGGTTATTTGACCAGGGCTAGCCTAACATCTGGTCAGGAGTTCCCAGGTGTTCTTGAGTTACTGGTTTCAATTAACTCTTGGAAACAGTGGTTATTTTAGTGGCTTTATCTTAGTAATATTCAAATCTAGATACATTTGAGAAGATAGAATTAAAAATTTAAAACGCACCCCACAAAAAGGCTAGTTTTACAAGTTACCTTTCAAAATAACAGGAAATGAGGTATGTAATGCATCCAGGTTGGTGTGATAGCAAGAGGTCAGAGGTCAGACCACAGTCACTGGTCTTTGGGTCTTTAGAAACCAACCTCTTCTAAAGCGAGGCCTGAGATGAATCATACCAACTTGCACTCATAGAAAGGCCTTACCGTTTGAAGTTGGAGCAGGAATATTTTCATCAAAGGCTGGGCTCAGTTAGCATGAACAAGGTGCCAAGTTCTGGTCCCCCACTCCTCAGGATTGGAAAATAAAAACCAAACCAACCAAACCACCTTGAACTAATAAAGGACTAATGAAAGAGCAATGTAATGGATATTGTCTTGGTAAAAACTCATGTAAAAAGTCATGTTTAAAGCCTTTAATCCCAGCACTTGGAAGGCAGAGGTGGGTGGATCTCTTAGTTTGTAAATTAGAGGCCAGCCTTGTCTATGTGAGTTCCAGGATACCTAAGGCCGGGGTGGTGGTGATAAAGTTGTGATGGCAGCATTTGGGAGATGGAAGCACAGGAGCTCAAGGTCATCCTCAACTACATAGGTTAACCTGTGTGGCTCCAGGCTAGCCTGGGCTACTACTTCAGACACTCAGCAAACAACCAAATCATTCTAAATCTATTAGTATCAAAGTACTTGGCCAAATGGTGATGCTATGGCCTGTGTAGCCGTCTCACTGCATCCTTAAACGCTCATTTCGGGAAGCTTTCGCTCGTGTTACACCGGCATAGATTAGTCTGCCTTCACATTTCCAAAGTATAGTCTTTGAATATGTTCTGAAAGTATTCTGAAGCAATTTAACAATTATACATTTATTTTCCTTCCCCATCTAAGTGAGGCTTGTTAAAAGAAAGGCAGAGGTGACCTTATTATATAAGGTCAACTATAATGTGACAGTCATTTCCAAACCTAATATCCTTGTTTCCTAATTTTTAAATTAGTGCATACTATTTTCATAAAAATAAATCTGTGACTAACAAAGAAGGATCCATAATAACCTGGAAATATAGCTTCTAAAACTCACTAGTATTTTAAAAATAATGAAGCAAATTTTTAGGTAGGAAGGTTTTAAAATGTCTATCTGCTGTTAAAACTATGCATTTTCAAATCAACTACTAAATTTTCCCCAAATTCCTCTTAAATGAACTTTTTTTTTTCCGAGACAGGGTTTCTCTGTGTAGCCCTGGCTGTCCTGGAACTCACTGTGTAGACCAGGCTGGCCTCGAACTCAGAAATCCTCCTGCCTCTGCCTCCCAAGTGCTGGGATTAAAGGCGTGCGCCACCACCGCCCGGCTTAAATGAACTTTTAAATGTAATTCCATTAAAAAAAAAAAAACCAACCAAACAAACTGGGTGATGGGGATACACACCTTTAACCCCAGCACTCAGGAGGCAGAGGTAGGCTCTGAATTCAAGGGCAGCCTGGTCTACAGAGCAAGTTCTAGGATAGTCAGGACTACATAGAAACCCTGTCTCAAAAAACCAAACCAAACCAAACCAAGCCACACCAAAAAACCAAAAACAAAACAAACAAAAAACCCCCTAAAAACCAAATGGCTCAGGTAAAGGCACTTGCTACCAACCCAAAAACACACAGTGTGGAGAACCACTCACACAACTTGTCCACCCCCAAATAAATATGACTTAAAAAAAAAACCGTAGAAGCGTTTTGAGACAGGTATTGTAAAAGTTCTAAGAGCTTCAAAAGAGAAAAGGAACCAGTTCCCAAGTAATTACAACTCCCACTCAGGGTCTTACAGACTTTGCCATAAGCTCAGACAGTTGAGCTGTTTTATAGGGAATGAAAACAAGCTTGACCAGACTGGGACTCAATATTACATCACTCTTAAGCTTGCCTACTGGCTCTTATTTCAGGAGCCTGTGTATCACAAAGTGCGCATTTCTGTACTCCATCGGCTACTGAGAAAAGATGCTGTCATTCTTGTTACTCTGGAGAAAAACTATTTTGCACAGGGCTCGAGCCCAGCGCGTGCCTTCCTGCAGCATCCAGGCAGCTTTGTCGTCTTAAACTTGAACACTGAAGCCAGGGCCTCAGGAGTTCAGATTCACTTGAAGAGACCCCATCAGGTTTCTGTATATTAAAGAGGAGTTACCAAGATTCTTCACCCCTTAAATTGTTGGTGGTTTGTGGCAGGAGCTTCATCTGAGAATTAGAGAAAATTGGATTAGATACATTTCACAGCATACTAACTTCTTAAAGATCAACGTGAGTAAAAACAGGGGAAGAAGACATTGAAAACGCCAGACAGCAATTTTGAGATCAATTTCAGCTTTACTTTAAATGTGCATTTATGTGTTTACAGAATATACCTGTCTTTATTATTATTGCAGTGTTTACTTTCATCTCATAGTACATAAAAATAAACAATTCAAGCTTCTCTGTATCTTAGTGTAACCACAGGACAGGTGTGCAAACATCAGGTTTCTCGTTTCAAGCAAATCTCCACGTACATACTTAAGCTTAACAACAAAAAAAAGCTCAAATCAGCAATCGCTCTAAATGCATTAAAGAGAAACCTCATTTTCCCCCCAAATCAAACTTTAGAACTAACCTTTTATAACTTAAACTAAGTTGTTGCACCTTTCCTTTCATATGTATGCGCACCAGGCTAAAGACTTCCAACAATAGATCTTACTTGGCACAAGGACATTTCAAAGAAACCAAAACAAAAGGGAGAAAAAGAAAAGAAGGAAAAGAGGTTTACGCGGACTCCAGCGCAAGCCTAGTCCACTTCCTCGATGGTGGGTCCTCCAGAGGAGCCGCCGCCGCCGCCTGGACCGCCTTGGTAAAGTTTGCTGATGATGGGGTTGCACACTCTCTCAAGCTCTTTCTGCTTGTGTTCGTACTCATCTTTCTCTGCCATCTGGTTTCGGTCAAGCCAGTTGATCACCTCCTGACACTTGTCGAGGATCTTGTTTTTGTCCTGCTCGCTAATCTTGCCCCTCAGTTTCTCGTCTTCCACGGTCTGCTTGATGTTGTAGGTATAGGACTCAACCGCGTTTTTGGCTGCCACGCGATCGCGATTAGCTTCATCTTCTGATTTGTACCGCTCGGCTTCCTGCACCATCCGGTCAATGTCGTCTTTGCTCAGACGACCCTTGTCGTTGGTGATGGTGATTTTATTTTCTTTACCGGTGCTCTTGTCGGCAGCAGTGACGTTAAGGATGCCGTTGGCATCGATGTCAAAGGTGACCTCGATCTGCGGGACCCCGCGGGGTGCTGGGGGGATCCCAGTCAGGTCAAACTTGCCCAAGAGGTTATTGTCCTTGGTCATGGCCCGTTCGCCCTCGTACACTTGCACCAGCACGCTGCTCTGGTTGTCTGAGTAGGTAGTGAAGGTCTGCGTCTGCTTCGTGGGGATCGTGGTGTTTCTCTTGATGAGTGGGGTCATGACACCGCCAGCTGTTTCGATGCCAAGCGACAATGGAGTCACGTCGAGTAACAGCAGATCCTGCACATTCTCCGACTTGTCGCCAATGAGGATAGCCGCCTGCACAGCGGCGCCGTAGGCCACCGCCTCGTCGGGATTGATGCTCTTGTTCAGCTCCTTGCCGTTGAAGAAATCCTGCAGGAGCTTCTGGATCTTGGGGATGCGGGTTGAGCCGCCCACCAGCACTATCTCCTGGATCTGGCCCTTGTCTAGCTTGGCATCGCGCAGCGCCTTTTCCACCGGCTCCAGGGTCCCTCGGAAGAGATCGGCGTTGAGCTCCTCGAAGCGGGCGCGGGTGATGGACGTGTAGAAATCCACGCCCTCGTAGAGCGAGTCGATCTCTATGCTGGCCTGCGTGGACGAGCTCAGGGTGCGCTTAGCGCGCTCGCAGGCGGTGCGCAGCCGGCGCACGGCGCGCTTGTTGGACCCAATGTCTTTCTTGTGTTTGCGCTTGAACTCCTCCGCCAGGTGGCTGACCATACGGTTGTCGAAGTCTTCGCCACCCAGGTGGGTGTCGCCGGCCGTGGACTTCACCTCAAAGATGCCATCCTCGATGGTCAGGATGGACACATCGAAGGTGCCCCCGCCCAGGTCAAAGATGAGCACGTTCTTCTCGCCGCCTGCACAGCCCTTCTTATCCAGGCCGTAGGCGATGGCCGCTGCCGTGGGCTCGTTGATGATGCGCAACACATTGAGGCCGGTGATGGTGCCCGCATCCTTGGTGGCCTGGCGCTGCGAGTCGTTGAAATAGGCAGGAACAGTGATGACCGCGCTCTGCACCTTGCCCCCCAGGTAGGCTTCAGCGATCTCCTTCATCTTAGTGAGGACCATGGAAGAAATCTCCTCAGGGAAGAAGGTCTTCATCTCCCCTTTATATTCCACCTGCACTTTGGGCTTCCCACCTTCGCTCACCACTCTGAACGGCCAGTGCTTCATATCGGACTGCACTGTGGCGTCCTCGAACTTCCGTCCGATCAGCCGCTTGGCGTCGAAGATGGTGTTGGTGGGGTTCATGGCCACTTGGTTCTTGGCGGCGTCGCCGATGAGGCGCTCGGTGTCGGTGAAGGCCACGTAGCTGGGGGTGGTGCGGTTACCCTGGTCGTTGGCGATGATCTCCACCTTGCCATGTTGGAAGACCCCCACGCACGAGTAAGTGGTGCCCAGGTCGATGCCGATAGCCGGGCCGCGGGCAGACATCCTGACTGAAAAACAGGCAAAGCGACGTTAGGACCAAAGAGTCAGGAGAGGCAAGCCCGGACCCGAGCCAACGGTCGCTTCACACAACTCTTCACGAGCGCGACTAGCGTCTCCCGGAGACCTCGGCCGGGCTTCCCGTTCTTATAGTCGTCCCCCTGCCTGCTGGAAACTCCTAGAGCCAATCGGTCCCCGGGCCCGCCCGCTCCAACCCGCCCAGCGCTCCCACAGGCTTGCCTGGTCGGAGTGACCAGCCGATGGTCCAACAGATATCTAGTTGGGTGAGGAGCGGGACTCCAGCCCCGGGCAGGGAGAACAAGGGGCGGCCGTTATGCAAATGAAGCCCCGCCCAGTACCTCCAGCGTTAAGCTCGCGCCAGGGGAGCCAGTGTGGAAGCCCCTTTTCCAGCTCTCTTTGCCTTTTCTAAAACGTGATTCGTTGACATCGTTCAGATTGGCGGGGCAAAAGCCCAATGAGCAGCGCAGAACCCGAAGCATTAGCGGGGCGGGGTGCGGAGAACTGGGCGGGGCGGGGTGCTCGGGGCCCCGCGCGCGGTGGCAGCACGGAAGGGGCGCTGGCCTCCGGAAGGGTTTCGGTACGGTTCGGTGTCGGGTGCCGCCACTGACTCGGCTCCCGGGGCTCGAATTCCTTCTGGGGCGGTTGCATCGAATAAAGAACGGCTGGGATCGGCTCTCGTCCTCCCCACCCCTGCTGTTCCAGCAGCGGGGACCAGGACAGGGTGCGGGGCGGTTCCAGGGCGGGGACTGCGTTTTGGAGAGTGCGCGGCGGGGGAAGGCTGCGCTGTGCTTATCCTGGAGGCAGGTGGCTTCCCGCGCAGCGCGAGAGGCCAAGGCCCGCGAGCCTCCTCCTTGCTCGGACCCGCTGTCCGGCCTCCGCCCAACCTTCTCCCTCCGCTTTCCTAGTTTATTTTCTTTCAAGCGCTCTAATGGGCGGTTTTGACTTCTTGGTGGCACTGCGTAATAAGCCAGTGTCGCCTTCTGACTCCGGTCCCCGCACGCGTGATCTTGTTTAGGAACTGGTCATTTTGCGCGGAGTTCAGTTGAATGAGATTGTCCTTTTCCTACGAAGAATAGGTGGGCAGCACAGACTTGGGAGAGCAAGTAGATGAAAAAGAGTGAACGTCTGTGGCACCTGTTTAGCCGGAATATGAGAATAATTCTGGAAAGTACTCTCTGGCACCAGGGGGTGGGCAGAAGCTGACTCCTGTAAAAGGACTCCCTGGAGGAAAACGGAGACCTGTAATGTAGAGCCTACGCTTCGCCTTACGGATGGGAAGCTGAGGACCTTCGTCACTGTAAAACTTTGGCAGGTGCCTACTATGAGATGATAAGAAAAAGGGAAATGGTCATTCCTTAGGCCTTGTGTGATAAGAGAGTAAGCATAAATCGAGAGAAGTCCGGCGAAAACACAGGGCAGGCAAGGGCACACTGAGCCTGAGGAAAACTGTCGAGCATCCCTGAGGAGGCGACATGCCTAACTCCCGCAGAGGAGTGTAAGACAAGCATTCTGAATCCTGGCTGAGGTGGTGGACTGTGGGCAACGATGAGGGCAGAAGAGTTCAGATTGAAGATTGGAGTCTGGATGTGTTCAGTAGTTTTCTGCGCTCTTGGGATTTTTGATTGTTTCTGTCTTTGAAACTCCAGGAAAGAACCATCCCTTTGAAACTGGCTAGTAAGGTGAGACAGTAACGGAGAAGAATTTTTGTATGAGAAACATGAAAGTTTTCGTTGCCTAAAAGGTAATGTTGACAGAATTCTATAAAAACTTTTAAGAGAATTTTTTTATTTTTAAAATTGTGTGTCTGTCTGTGTGCAATGTGGTGCAGAGGCCAGAATTAGCGACCCTAGAGCTGGCATGACATGTGAGCCTGAGCCACCTGTCACAGGTGCTGGGACCTGAACCCAGTGCTCTGGTGGAGCAGTAAGTGTGCTTACCCTCTGAGCCATCTGTCCAGCTCAGAGTTCTGGAAAACTTAATCAGGAAAGTCTTAAAGATTCTTTCTGTTCCTATGTGTAATTTACAGTTTCAGAAACACATTTGCCATTGATAACTGCAAGTCTCTATCTTCCATGAAAGAAACTGAAGAAAAACTTGAAATAGGAAAGGATTAAAGAAAATATCAGACCCGTGCTCATATACCCAGCCCTGGGGAGGTTCAGCGAAGAGGGAGAAAGGGGGATGGAGCTGAGGAGACAGCTCAGCTATGAAGAGGACTAACTACTCTTGCAGGGTCCTGTGTTCTGTTCCCAACATACACATGGGGGTTCATAGCCGCCATAAACTCCAGTTCTAGAGAATGTCACCACTTTCTGGCGTCCTTGGGCTCTTGTACTCAAGTGCCCATAAACTCATAAAGGAAAGCACATATATAAGTAAAAAATATGTAAACCTTAGGCAAGCAAATGGTACACATCCATGTAGACAAAACACCATTATTATTATTATTATTACTACATATTTTAGAATTAATCTTTAAATAAGGAAGGCGGCGGGCTGGAGAGAAGTCTCAGCAGTTAAGCTTGAGGCTTGCTCTTGTAGAGGACCTAGGTTCAGTTCTCAGCATCCACATGAGGGCTAACAAACATCTGTACCTCCAGTTCTAAGGGATCCAACGCCCTCTTCTGGCCTCCAAGGGCATTGCACATGCCTCAGGCTTTCTCCTTACAATTTAAGCAAAACAAGACTGAGAGTTGCCAGGGCTACAACACTTTCATACAGAGACCCTTAGCGCTTCAGAGGAAGCCGTTCATTTCTGAAGTGACTATATGCTATTGATGCAGTCACTGAAGATGAAACTTGCAGTCTTTGGTCACACTCATCTTTAACAGTTTTCTGAGATGACAGCAGCAGCTATACCTGTTTTTATTAACTGTATTTTTGTGCTTGCACTTTTCACCATAAAATTACATTTTTTCATACTGTACACAGTATCTTGAGCCTTCCCCATAAAGATACAGTAATAGCACTTTTATGTGACCCTTCTTCAGTCGCAGAATATTAGCACTTGCTCATCTTGTCAATATCTTTTACATTTCCTGTGTTTGTATTATGCTTTAAAACAGGCTTTTTCCCCCTTTTGATAATTATAATTCAAATTCACTAAAAACCTAGTTGAGGTGGTGTGGTGGCACATACCTAATCTCAGCACTCAGAACCAAGAGGCAGGAAGATTACTGCATAGTGAGATCCAGGCCAGTACGAGCTATAGAATGAAGCAGGAAACCCAAAGTAAATAAAAAGTTAAAATCACAGTCCATTATAAGTTATTAAATCTGCAAGCTTTTTTACCAGATAATATCGTGTTATCAGTAGCAAAACAGGCAAACCTTCCCAAGACTGCCCACTACTGCAGTCTTTCTCGAGGACTGTGGGGTAGTGTTTTTGTTTTCACCTTGATGAGACCATCCCCTTTATCCAATGTTAATTTGTGTGGGGCTCTTCCTAAGGAGATGATAGAAAAAGCCTGTGCTATGATTTATGGTGGTGGGGCTGGTGAGATGGGTCAACTGGTAAGACCACACTGACTGTTCTTCTGAAGGTTCTGAGTTCAAATCCCAGCAACCACATGGTGGCTCACAACCACCCATAACAGATCCCTCTTCTGGTATTTCTGAAGAGAGCTAGAGTGTACTCACATATAATAAATAAATCTTAAAAAAAATTATTTATGGTGGTAACAGAAAATTGGAAATGGCTTAAATACCTAACACAAAAAGCAATTACCTATATATGTATATATACATATATATTTACAGTATTTTGTGCATAATTTGTGCATATATATATTTACAGGATTTTTTTTTCTTTCCTTTTACCCTGGCTGTTTCAGAACTCACTATATAGACCAGGCTGGCCTTGAACTCACAGAGATCTGTCTGCCTCTGCCTCCCAAGTGCTGGGATTAAAAGCATGTGCTACCATGCCCAGCTAGTCACAAGATTTTTAAAACTAGTGCTACAGTAGCATTAATATTTGGGAACATTTACCATCACATCGCTTTATGTTTTTAAGATTTGTTTTATATGTGTGTCTGTGTCTCTATGTGCCTACCGAGGCCGAAGAGGGAATGGGTCACCTGAAGCTGGGGTTGCAGGCAGTCGTGAGCTGGTGGAGGTGGATGCTGGAAACTGTACTCAGATCCTTTGGAAATAGAAAGTCTGCAAGTGCTCTTAACTGCTGAGCCATCTCTCCAGCCCTGTTTACAAGATTCTGATAACACAGGAAACTGCCCTTGATATAATTAAGTGAAAATGAAGATACTCAACTTCTGTAGGCTTTTTTTTTTTTTGCCAACATACATGTACCCGAATGCATGCTCATTTACTCGCACAAGTCAGAAGACTGTAAACTTAACCTGTCTTCTCTATCACTCTCCTCCCACTCCTTTGGGACAGGTGTCTTGCTGAACCTGAGACTTTTGGTTGGTTGTGTAGGCTGGAAGCCAGCAAACCCCAGCAATCATCCCTTTCATATCCGCACTTGGAGTTGGAGTTACGGGGTGTGGGGTGCATCCATCCTGTTATATGTGTGCTGGGATTTGCTTTTTTTTTTTTTCCTGCATAGCCCTGGCTGTCCTGGAACTAGCTCTGTAGACCAGGCTGGCTTCAAACTTAAGAGATCTGCCTTCCTGTGCCTCCCAAGTGCTGGGATTAAAGGCCCAGCAAACTCTGATACTGTTGATTATGCAGCAACTGTTTTTAAACAAGGAACTATTTTACCACCTCCAAATTTTGCATCTTATTGAATTAGTAGTATATGAGAACTATAGCAGAGTTTAGATAGCGGGATTATTAGTAATTATATTTTTATTATATTTTTATAATTGATTTTTTTTTTGAGACAGGGTCTTGTGTAGCCCAGACTGACCTCAAACTCGCTGTGTGGCTGAAGATGACCTCACACTCCTGATTCTCTTGCCTTACCCTCCCAGGTGCTAAGATTATAAGCATGGGCCAACACGCCCAGTTTATTCATATAAGGATTAAACTCAGGGCTTCATGCATATGAGGCAAGCTCTGTCAACTGAGCTACCTCCCCAGTCCCTATAATTGAGTTTTAAAATGGCATCTAACATTTGACTGAAACAAAAATCATCAGTCCTATTAGTTACACATAACCAGTACTGATTCCCAACAGGTAAAACCTCTCTTTATCAGGTCATCAGACTGTTTTCAAAATATCTTCTAATCCAAAGACTAAATTTTCACAGATCTGTCAAAGAATCAAGAGCTTTAGCGTACTATAAACACTCTTCAATTAATCACTAGTATCCAGAAGAGTATCTGGAACACAGTAGGAATCTCTAGCCTGGCAAGTTTTGATTTTTGACTTGGTGTTGGTGATTGAACCCAAGATTTCATGTACACAGAGCCTGTAATGCCCCTTATCTCTAGGCTATATTCCCAGCCCACTCATTGTTTATTACACATTACCCAAGGCACAGTATTTCAATCTGAAAACAACTTCACCTTTCCCCTGGGTAAGAAAAAATATCCTCTTACACATTTCTGTATTAAATGACATTGCAGAGGCAAACAGCTGAGACAGGTTTCTCTCTGAAAACATCTGTGCTGGAGATCTTGAGCTGAGGCCTGAGATGATGTGTGAGAAAGTGTACCAGTGCTCGGTAGTAGAAGACAGGGCTGAATTACCCTGGACCTTTTAATCCCACCCAAGCACAACCTTTCTTTTTTTTTTTTTTTTTTTTGGTTTTTTCGAGACAGGGTTTCTCTGTGTAGCCCTGGCTGTCCTGGAACTCACTCTGTAGACCAGGCTGGCCTCGAACCCAGAAATCCGCCTGCCTCTGCCTCCCAAGTGCTGGGATTAAAGGCATGCGCCACCACCGCCCGGCCAAGCACAACCTTTCTTAGTGTTGGAATTGTTTTGAGGAGGCCTGAAGAGGAAAAAAAAAAATTGAGCAACAGCTTGTAATTTGAAGATGTATAAGCAGATTGGAATTCAACTGATGTTTATATTTAAGGTCTCTAATAAACATTGCCATTTTATAAATCCTTGAAGTGCCTCCAGTCCTTTTTGTGACAGGGTCTTGCTACATGAGACAGGCTAGCCTTGATTCTCCGGTCTCAAGCATCCTTTGTTGGATTTTTCCTCATACGAATTTCCTGTGAGAGTACACGTGCCCGTGTGTGTACAGGGGTCAGAGGACAACTTGAACGAGCTGGCGTTCACATGGTTCTGGGGATCAAACTAAGGTCTTCAAGCTTGGTGGCAAGTGCTACAACGTGGTGAGCTACTTCATCAGCCCTAAAGTGCCTGGTCGTAAAGTAATTCTTCAATTCTTGTCTCTACAGGAGGGGGATGGGGGAATCACTACTTGTTTTCTTTGACTCTTATAATTTTGTCTTATTTGGTATAGTGATTTAACCTGTAATTCCAACTCTGAAGGCAGAGGCAGAAAGATCACCACCAGTTTAGGGCAGCCTGGGCTACAGAGTGAGACCCTGTCTCAAAAAAACCCCCAGCAAACCAAATCTTAGTGTTCGGTTACAACTAAACTGAAGATACGCAGGAAGATGGGCAGAGAGACTGACATGTCCCGTGCAGACCACTAAAAACCTGGACCCAGAAGAGGTGCTTCCCAAGAGAACTGACCAGAAGCTGCAAGAAACCTGCCTTCTTCTTCCTGTGCTACCCTGACCATGGTCCTTGGGGAACAGTCTGAAACAAGATGGCAAAGTAAGGTGCCCTGTCCAGGGGACGGGCAGACCAAATATTCATTGTCGACACATAAAAGATTCCTTACCTGAAAATAAGGAAAGCAAATTATACCGGATAAGTTATTTCTTTGAATAATAAAATGTTTGCTATTTTGAGTAAGTAAGTCAAAGAAAGAGCTAATAGTTTTATCAGATTTTTATATGTCATTATTTTGTCTCAGGGACAAACCCAATTAATTTATATTCAGGTTTGCCATAAAACAGTATTTTCTAATCATTCTTCTGTATCAGAAACAAACAAAAAACCAGGATTCAGCAATACATTTTAGCTAATTCTCTTTGGGCCACACATGGCCACCTATGGTGACATCACAGTGACACTAGAGAACAGAAGGGGCTGGTAACTTATCCGACTAATTATGTTGTAAAAGAAATCAGGTTGCAAAACAATGCAATACAAATAAAGTAATGTACAGACAGCTTAACTTCTGAATGTAGAGGAGGAACTTTTATTAGGTAAAAGCAACGGATTTTAAAATGTAACAAAAATAACTGTATGTAATCAAAAAATTCCATTTAAAACAACATACAGAAAATAATCACATAATATGCACTTGTGCCACTTATAATTATTGTAATTCATTACACGTGTGGTTAGTACAGTCAAACTCCAAACCATTTTCTTTAGAAAATCTAGTGTGATAAAAACGTAATCAAAAATTGTTTGTTGAATCATTTCTATCTTGACTGGTTTAATTACTGGGAAAGTTTTCTATTTTCTATGTATTTTAGGAAGCCTGCGTTCTAGATGCTTCCTTATGCTCCCTAGAGATTAACTCTGGTGTGTAAACTAACACTTCTCTTGCCTTTTTGTCTTAAAGCAGTCATATATTTGGAAAATGTTTCATCTGTTTGTGATGGGGTCTCAGGTAGCCCAGGCTGGCTTTGAATTCACTCTGTAGCCCAGGCTGACTCTGAACTTTTCTTGACCCTCCCACCTCCGAGGTGCTAGGACTACCAGCAAATGTCACCATGCCTGGCCTCTGGCTTTACTCTTTGGGGGAATTTCTCTTCTTTCCTCTCTTTTCTTCTCTGTTCCTATTATCCTATCATGGTGGACTCTTTCTCTGATTTTTCAGCCAAAGTTTCTAGAACAGTATTCAAGTTCTTACTATTTCAGAGTTAGGATTTTCTTCTGTTTTTAATAATTTTTTTACGACAAGGTCTCATTATAAAGGCTTGGCTAGCCTAGAACTCATTATGCAGACCAGGCTGGCCATGAATTTACAGAGATCAGCCTGTCTCTGCCTCCCAGTTACTAGGATTAAAGCTGTGTGCCAATGAATTTACAGAGATCAGCCGGTCTCTGCCTCCCAGTTACTGGGATTAAAGCTATGTGCCACCACACTTGTCATTTTCTAAGACAGGTTTCTTTGGGTAACTTATTAAAATATTTGAAGAATTTTGCATGAAAACAAAGCAAGCATTTAAACATTTGATATTACACACACAAAAAAGCAGTAATTAGTCACACAGTTAACAAAAAGTAAAAGAAAGTATACTCACAATAAGGAAATAATATGGTCATAAGATTCAAATGGTTAAGGAGTGTATGTGTAGCAAAGCATTTGTAGTCACAGCCAGACTCAACTCTCACTAAATCCTTTCTTCAGGACAGGATTTTTATAAACATGTTACCATTACATTTAGTACTTACTTTTATGTTGAGATTTGAAGAGGAGCATTGCACTACACACTAGTTCTGAGATTAACAGAAATTTATTCTACACTATGGGGTTGTAGTTTAAGTAAGTTCAGAAGAAAATAATGTAAGATTTGTGAAAATCTACCACTGTTGAATAATAATGCTCCTCTGTTCTCAAAGAGACTTAGAAAGCTTTGCTAATATCCACAAGCAAGTGTGTGACTGGTACCCAGTGAGAAAGGAAAACTAGTGTTACATTTCCATAATAGCTACATCATCTTGTTAAAGAACTGGCCTTGGATTTCCTTTTCTCATACCCATCTCTTTTTACTTACACTCTACAGATATTTTTAGTATCCTTTTAAATTGCTTAACTACATTTCATAATATATAAGCTGTAATTTTGGTTACTTTTAGAATGATATATTTATGGAAATACATAATTATCTCCCTTTATAATGTATATACATAAGTAGTCTAGCAAGCCCTATTATTCTAGATCCATGAAGATACATGACATAAAGTTTCATTTTAGTGTAGCTTTAATCATTGATGTCACATGACTTTTACAGCCACTTTTCTTTAGCAGATTTCCCATAAGTACTGGGAGAGTCACCATGAATCAGTTTTATTACAACAAATTGATTCCAAAGTGATCTTTATTGAGTTTTCTTGGATCTTTGCAACTGGAACTTTGGGGATGATGACGTTTGTCAGGAAGACAGAAAAGATGGTGCCACGTCAGATCTGATTTCCTGGGTCTGCACTTAAAGATTATCTGTTGAAGAATGATTCTTCCCCATGTCCTCTCCAAATTCAGATCTGTCACTTCTCCAGAGGCTTAGAAGGCCCTACTGCACCACTGCCACACAGAAAAAGACAAAACTCAAGAAAAATAGTATCACAAGTCAACTGCTCTACAAGACAACATCATGCTTAGGTTGTAATAAGTTAGCTTTGGCACAGAGTAGGAACCAGAGAACAGCTCCTAGAACTTGGACTTACTTCTCAAATGTAATGCACTGCACCTCTCAAATATAAAGTATTATTACTGATAGAATTCTTCAATACAGGCACCTTTTATTTTTATTATCCATAGGATTTAAGTAAGGATGGATGGATACATCAGTGTTTGATAAATGGGATGTCTTAAGTGAGACAAAGGAAGTGCTTCTCTTCAAACAAGACAGTTTATAATGTGTTTGCTAATGACAGCCATCAGACTGGCATACAGATGTGACACACTCGTGGTCTTAGTCTGCAGCCATCACGCAAACACTACTCTCTTCAAATAGTAGGTGTATGCTCTGCAAATGAAAACCAAGTACAAACATGGCCAGGATTAGTCCTAGGTCTTTAACTCTCCTAACCTGTTCCCTAGTATTGGGTAGAGTGATATTTTTGCAGGACTATTTTGCTCTAATATTAATATCCTAAAAAAAAAAACTCCCTTAAAATGTTTTTCTTGCATTAGGGAACATAAGCATTTGAAGGAAAAGGTGATTTTTCATAATCAGTGTGTTTAAGTTTGCTTCACCAGAAACAGTACTGTGGTTGTGCATACATGCTTGTGATACCAGCACTTGGGAGGTAGAGGCAGGAGGATCAGAAGTTCAAGGCCAGGCTGGGCTACCTGAGGCCATGTCTTCAAAATAAAACAAACCCCTAGTTCTATCTTTTAACTTGATAGAGTGAATAACTAGGTATAAACTGTTGGTTTAAGGAGAAAACACAACATTCTTTTAAGTATGGTTTAAAGGCTGTATGTTTAACTCTAGTCCCCTTTCAAATAGGTCACTACACACGAGAGAGAGAGAGAGAGAGAGAGAGAGAGAGAGAGAGAGAGAGAGAGAGATTGAGATTGATTCTCTAGCCCTGGATGTTCTGGAACTCACTCTGTAGACTAGGCTGGCCTTGAACTCAGTGGTCTGCACATGCCACCATGTCCAGCCTTTTTTTTTAAATACAAAATTTCTTACACAAAATTATTAATATTCTTGACTCTGAAGTCTTTTGCCACCTTCCTCCGATGCTTGCCTTTCCTATGCTTTTATACTTGCTTGATGATCAGCACACTGACACCATGTACTGAATTTACCTTCCTCCACATCATCTCTGGTTACAATGGCCTTCTGCCCTCAGTGATCTGGGTGGGCTGATACAAAGAACATAATCACTAATCTGCCTCAGCGATTTGGTTCTCCTGACTATCAGGAAGTTAAAGATTTAAACTCAGTGCTAACTTCAATTACTTTTGTATAGGTATGTACATATGAATGTTTGTAATAAGTTGGTTCAAAATTAGTATGGAGTTACAAGTTCTTTGGTTAATTTCTACTTACCAACTGTCACTGACAGACATAAACATGAAACCCCTTTTTGCCTTTAGAAATAGCCAAGCTTCATGTTTTTATTGACATATCCTTACCAGTATGTCCTAGAGTTTGACAGAGCAGTGAAGAGCAGACCATCTAAATGACTATACTGGTATTATCCACAGAACCTTCTCCACTCTATTCTTTTACTTAAAATGATCCATATTGTTCTCCTCAAAGCATTACTTAACTACTTTTAAGTGCTGCAAGACTGGGGTGGTTAAGAGCCGTCACTTCATGGGGCCATCTCTCACTTTTGTAATAAGACCGCCTTTGAGGAGCTTGCCTGGGAATCTATAGCTACTTTCATAAATGGGACTATACACTGAAACTAACCAACTTTTGTTTTTAAGCAGATTCCTTTAGCAAAGCAACAGTACTATACCAGTGGGGGAGGGGAATATGTTTGTTGGCCAAAGGAAAAATGAGTTTCCACATCTATAAAGGCGAAAAGAGGAAACTAGTTATTCTGTTATCTTGCTCTTTTCCTGGGGAGATTTGCTCAAGTAATCTGACTTCCTCAGCTCATTAGTTCCATAACCAATGAGGAAATAGAGGCTTGTGGAGACATTAACACGCAAAGAGCAGGAACAGAGTAGAGAATAGGAAGAAGCCCCAGACAGACATGTGAAATCTGAACCCAAACCAACTTTCAACTGATTGTTGAGCCCCCAAAGAAGTAACCATCCTGCCAAATATTTTAAGTTTAAATGAAGCAAAATCAAAAACATCCCTCAGAATGTCACATTTATGTCTAAAACAACTCATTTAGTGACTCTTGACAATCAAGTTTGGCTTTCTAAGCTGGGCAGTGGTGGCACAGGCCTTTAATCCCAACACTTGGGAGGCAGAGGCAGGCAGATTTCTGAGTTCAAGGCCAGCCTGGGTCTATAGAGTGAGTTCCAGGGCAGCCAGGGCTACACAGAGAAACCCTGTCTTAAAAAAAAAAAAAAAAACAAACCAACAAAAAAAGTTTGACTTTCTACTCTCAGACTCTCCCTCATATTGTTCCTGAGGTCCCACTAGTACCAGCCACCTTACCAGGCACCACCGATGACAGATGACCAAGGAGCACGGCCTCACACCATCTTTGTATGTGTCCTATGCTGAAAGGCACTTCTTTGTAGATGGAACGGAACTTCATGATTATGGACAAGAATGTAGCCTAAGTCGAAGATAAAAGTTCAAACCCCAGGTCTAATGTATACAGTTTATGTGCTTTAGGAGAAAGTTTGTCTCTGGTCCTTAGTCCCCCCCAATCTGGAAAGTTAGTGAACTAACCTCAAAGGGGATGAAGCTTAATTAAAATTATGCATGCAAAACGCCTGAGTATGGAGTACTGAAGCAATGGATGCTGGGATTACAGAGCCCATGACTACGGGCTATGGCTTTCCTAATCTGGAGTGTAAACTTCAAATGCTAAACAGCAAGGATGGTGTCACTTAAAAGTTTCCTAGCACCCATGCTAGCTGTCCTAGTTTACTGAGCCGCAGCTACCAAGCCCTGAGGACAGGATTCTACAAACATGCCCCGCTTACCTGCCACTACTCTGCAATCCTAGTTACTGATAGAGAATTTTCCAATTTTATCATTGGAAAGCACTTGGGAAAGAGAGGATGGTGAACACATTTGAGGAACTGATCAAAACAGATCAATAGGATTAGGGCTGGGAGCTTGCTTACTTGCTTTCTTTCCTTTCCTTTTTTTGAGTTTCTCTGTGTAGCTCTGCCTGACCTCAGAAATCTGTCTTATCTTTCTTTCAAACAACTTGTGACAGATTATCACATAGTCCAGGCTGGCCTTCGGTTCTTAGTGCTCCTGGTTTAACTTCCCAATAGCTGTGTTTTATAAGTATGTACCATCATATCCAGCTCTTAAGTTATGATAAACCCAGTTCAAATCAGGCATGTCAAGTTTTAAACTTTTCAGCTCTATGTACAAGTACATGTTCTGGTCTTTTTCTTTTGGTATTGTTTTATCTTTTGTTAGTGACAGGTTTTACTTTTCAATATTAAACTATTACACTGGCTATTTAGGAAGATTTGTCCTAGACAATATATAGCTTTCTTGGTGATATAAAATGAATATTGCTTAACCATCAAGAAAGTTACCATCACCAGGCCTTTTGGGGCACATCCTTGGCATGCCCATAACCACTATTCCGTTGGGTACTTCAGTTACAGTTGGGTTAGCCTAGTCAAATGATTTGAAAGTCTATACCTCCCTCTACATCGTCTATATATATTGGCATATGCTCAAATTTACACTGTTTTTTTGTTTTGTTTTGGGTTTTCTGAGACAGAGTTTCTCTGTGTAGCCCTGGTTGCTTACTGAGTGCTGGAATTACAGGGGTGCACTATCACACCCAGCATTATGTTCATATTTTTGCTTCAAGCCGAATCATGGATTTCCAAGCCCATTATTGTCCTGTCTTAACAAGCTGTATTCATTAGTATCTTTAATTTTTCTAAGACAAGGTTTTACTATGTAAAGACCAACATGACCTTGACCTCAAGCCCAACCTAGCCTCTCTGCATAATGGAATTACAGGTATAAACTCAGGCCACACTCAGTTTAAATCTTTGACCAGTACTCTCTGAACTCCTTTCTTCTAATTAATTTTTTGCTCAGAGTCAAACTGTTCATTGATTTATATTAATTAATATCTGCTAGATACCATGTTACCCATGTGGATCATTTCTCTGAAAATTCTCACTTTAAAAATATGGAAAATTAGCTGGGTATGGTGGTGCACTACTGCAATCCCAAAGGTCGGCCAAAGGAAGCGAGATTTCCATTCCAGAGTTTCTTGAGCTTAAAGCAAGACCCTGTCTCAAGAAACAAAGAACCTGAATGCTTTAGCTCACATCTTTACAGAGGTCAGCATGATCTCGGGCTAGGAGTCATGAGCCAAGGGAAAGGGCGAGAGGCTGAGTCCTAGTCTTTACGAAAAAATTACCTATCCTCGTTGTAGTGTCAGCCTTGTTAGAGATGGATTATTTCTCTAGGGTTTTCGCTGTTTCCAAAAGGGAAACTCCTGCAAATAGCTCAGGAGAGAATGACTGTCTGGGTTTGATCGGGACCACCAGGGGAAAAGATCCACTTAAGATTGTTCATTATCTATTAAGAAATTCCAGAAATGGGCCTTCAAATGAAAAGTGTTACGACTAGAAAGAAAAGATGCTATGCTTCTCTGGTTTCTCTTTTTCTCTCCAGATCTGAAAATCTGGATCCTAAATGTGTCAGAAGCAGCAGGCAAATTCCACTCCAGCCTTGACAGCACCGAGAGGAGAGACAATATGCAAAGGAGGTGGAACTTTCTGGACCCTCCCAGGAAGGAAGGCAGAGGGAGGGGAGGGAGAGGAAACCCTGGCTGTTTTTCATTCACCTTATTTTTACAAGCTAAGTAACTTTACCTGAGCCCTCCCTGTCTGCTTGGAGAAACCTATGCTGTACTGTGGCTTAGTGCCCAAACCATGTGTACTATGTGGTAACGAAACAGAAATCATCATCAACATACCTTTTTGAAACAAGTGTCACAGCTGGGTAAAGCTAGATTATGCTTATACATCTGCTTGCCAATTTGTTGTTAGCACACACTAAAACACTAAACTAAGCCTCTCTAATGGAAAAGGACTCCTCCCTCAAAATGGGGAAATGACTTTAACTGTGGGAAAACCTTTTCAACAGAAATTCTGACAGGATAAGTGACCACAAGATTGGGTCCCCTCAGACACCATATAATTTGAACATTTCATCTGCACTTGTCTTCTCTCTCTTTACTCTTTGATGTCTGGCTTTGTTAGAGAACAGTTAGGTTCTTACTAGTTAGTTAAACATACATCTCATATTTCATTTTCAGTTTTAAGTATTTGTTAAACCATTATATCCAAAACATTTTAAAACGAACGTTTCCAGCTTTTTCTGTTAACTACATACCTGCTGGGGGAGGGGGTAGACAAAACCAAAACAAAAGTCGCTCAAGATCTCATTTGTGGTTTGCGCTTCTTCTCACGGCCATGTTTAATCTGTCCCGGGCCCTGTGCAGCCATCCCATTTGCCCTCACTAGCACTTCAACATGCGCCCACAGACCTCTGTGCTCACCCGGCACTAGCCAACGCATCTCTGTTCTCTTGGCAACTTGTACTTTTATGCAAATAGCATGTGAAAATATGATTTGCATATCTTAAAAATATCACGAGAGCAAAGAGCAATGCTTTTAAACTGTGGTCCACAATCAAAGTCATACTTTTAAATATAGATGTTAACTAAAATCCCTTTCAGTATTAAGAAGAGTGGTCCAAGTAATTCACATTAAAAGGCATTCTATTTGATAGATGTGTTTATTGGTAGGTTATTTTGCCAGTGTTTTAGTTCACACGTAACTGATATAGACCCTGTTAACAACTAACAAGATGATTACTTTACCTGAAAAGTAGAAGCAGCTGTTTCCGTTTATATGCTGTGATTATTTTATAGTCCTCAAATCTTGTATCTTTTACAGAAAATGATATAGAAAGCATAGTAATAAACTGTAATTTGCCACAACACATTTTCTCCAAATCTTAGTGTAAAACACAACACACTTTTGTGCACTCTACTTTTATAGAACAACCAGATTTATAATTGATTTCTTTATTTTATTAGATTTATCAATATACATGGCAGCTTTTTCAAATCTCAGTTCCAAAGTAATTTTAAAAATTAAAAATCATTTTTCTTTAGATGTCATATTCCTAAAGAGCTATTAAAGTCTATTTATAAACAAAATAATTGATAAACTAACACACTTTAGAAATCAGAATATTTTTAAATTAAAATATTTTAATGAATACAAGATGTCTTTTTTAATTAACTATCATAGTTAAATTCATTATCACAAAACAAAATGGCTTATCCCCACTAATTTCTCAAGTGAGGGAAAGTCATTGGGATTTACACTTAATATAAGTTTTAAATGTGATTATTAAATGATAACATTTATCAATTATAGGAAATGTTCATTTATAGGAGTTTCCTTAGGTCCATCAATCTCAGGCCAAGACTGAGCCCATGTCAACCTTAAAGGTTAGATTCAGCGCACCTCACTTGCCTAATAAGTCTGTCAATTTAAGAATATAGATTTCATTTATAAGGGAGAATAGTAGCCACCCCACTATACAACTGACAAAACCCCCCCAAAAACAAAAAAACCACCAACAAAAAACCCCCAAAAAACCCAAAAAGCAAAAAACAAAAAGAAGTTAAAAATGAGCAAGATAGTTTTAAATAATTATTTTAAAATTCTTTAAAAATTTAAGCAGGAATGGTCAATAATCTTGGGTTTAAAATTTCATAGGATAACCTTAAAATCAAAGTACATAGAAATAGCAAAGTCATTACCTATTGATAAAAAAAAAACAAACCAAAAAACTAGTTTTAATAGTCATTGAAGGGATAACAGCTACTTACAGTCTACATCGAAAAGTAATTTTAATGGTAGTCAAGAAAACTAGGAACAAAGAATGCTCTCAAAAAACAATAAAAAAGATAAACATTTAATGCCTAAAATATACTTAAGGTCCTAAACAAAAATGTTCAAAGTAAAAGGGGCTTGAAAAATTTCCCCAACACTTGTTATGAAATCAGTTCTAAATAGCTCATATCCTTTTTGCTTTGGTGTTCTGCCTACCAACTAAACATCTGTACAGTGGAAACCCATCAGGTTCTTTTCAAATGCTTGGCATTATAATGTGATCTCATATCCTTCCTCAAATTAAACTTTGCTCCACATATTCCACACGTATACAGATGAACATCCATGTGCTGCTCCAACTGTTCATTATTGGGGAATATCTGAAAGCAGACCTGGCATATAGTCTCACCACCAGACAAATGAGAGATCATATGCCGCACATGGTCATGTTTTCGGAAGTTTCCTTGATCACAAATGGAACAGACGTACCTGGCCATGCCTTTGTGCATATCATTGTGTAGACGCAACTGGCGCTCTCTTAAAAACTGCTTTCCACATGTCTGACACACAAACTGCTTTTCTTTAGTATGAACAGTATAGTGCTCTCTCAAATGACAGCGCTGATAAAATCCTTTTCCACACAGATTACAAAAATGTTTCCGTCTGTGATCTCTCTCATTTTCTTCCATGATGGCACCCTTAAACATATCTTGGTCTAGGCAGGTAGACATATGTTCGACCACTAAATTTTCAGTTTCAAAACGCTGGCCACAATTAGGACATCGAAAAGGACAAGCAGAATGTTTAAATAACTGCTTTTTCTGGATACTGTTTATTTGGTAATGATTGTCTCTGAAATCATCTAGCATTTCAACAAACATGTCTCTTATCTCAGCCTGCTCATCAGGGTTCTCATCCATGTCCATCTTCTCATCAGCGTGCCCTAGCCCATTCACCGTCAGGTCCTGAGGCTCTCCACACCTCTGAGCGTGTTCCTGAAGCTGTCTGCCCTTGACGAGGATCTGTCCACATTTACCACACGCACAGATATTTTCAATGTGTTTGGCTAAGTAATGAGACGACAGGTCCTCCTCAGTTATCGTGAGTCCACACAACTCACAAGACACATTCTCTGCGTCCTCTTGAGCTGGACTGGCCGTGTTCGGGGCCCTCATGTTCTCTAAGCCCCCTCTGTCACTCACACCAATGGACATGCGCGGCTTTAAGGTTTTCCTACCGCTCTTTTTAATGCCGACATCTTCCTCAACATAGTATCTATAAAATGGCTCTTCGGGCTCATCTTCTAATTCATCGTTGTCCGTGGACTCGTTGCAGTCTTTCTCAGTAACTTTAATAACGTTAAAGTCTTTCATGTCATCTGCAGGGATATCTTCTGGTTCCATCTTGATGATGATTCTCTTTGTCTCAGCAGCTCTGCTTTTTTCTTCACCAGCGATTCCAGACTCTGCGGTGCTCTTTCTGCTTCCAGTGTTCGAGGCTGAATCATCGGGCGCCTGGCTGGCGTCTTCTCTGTATTTGTCTGTCTGTGCAGAAAATGTTTTAGAAGAATCCTTTTCACCAAGTTCAGCTTTGATGTTACTATCTTTCCCATCTCTAATATCTACTATTCGGTGGTAAGCTCTTGTCGAGTTTTGGTATGAGTGTCTGTTGGTACAGGTCAGCACATGTTCATCTAGTAACTTTTCACAGCTGAAGCCAAATCCACAACTATCACAGGTAAAACTCCGTCCAAAGCGTCGTGACACACGTTCTTTTGGAGTAGATAATTTGGACACAGAACTTTTTTTACACACATCAAACAGTGGCTCAGGGAAACTAGCCAACTGTAAAGACTCTTCATCAGGCTCTCTGTTGTGCGGCGTGTTCACCGTTGAACTGGGCTCCGCACACCACCTGTTGGCTTCACTGCCGTTTCTAGCCCCCGTGTCTTCATACATTCTCACCCCGAAAATCATCTTGCTGTTCTGTTTGCTGGAAGCAGAAGACGAACATTTTGAACTAGAACAGTCTGCGTCCTGTATATCTTCTAAGCAGTCAGGCACATTGTACAGCTGGAGGTAGTTCATTGCCACTTTGAACTGCTCAAAACTGGAAGGAGCGGTCATAATCTTTCCTAAGTACATGAACTGCAAAATGAGATCAAAACACTCGGCGCTTATTTTCATGTTGCTGAGGTTCAGTTGTGCAGTACTGTGCTGATGGTTCATGAAAAACATCCTAAAGTAGGAGCTACAGGCAGCTAGGACCGCTTTGTGCGCTTGGAAGTAAATGTCGTCAATAGCAATGCAGCAGTCACAGAGAAAGCCCCATTCTCTTTGGTTGTTCAGCTGCTGCAGGACATAGCTGCTGTGACTGGGCTTTGCCATCTTCTATTGATTAGACCTATGTAAAATAAAAACATAACAGTCAGGCAGCAGGAAGGCACTTGAAAAGGACATGATAGCACGATCTCTGACTGTGGACTTTTGCTATTACAATCAAAGCATGGTTTTCTACACTAATGAAGCAAAAGCTGGTAATATTTTTAAGTTTGAAGATGAAAATACCTAGTCTTTTATTCAGTTTTTCTCATACTGAACAAGAGGAATCGGAAGCAAAATCCTTAATATTTTTTAAATTAAAAACTAGTCCAAACCCACGATCTCTCGGTTGGTGAAGTGCTTGTCTTAGGGAATCATGAGGGCCAGCCAGGCTCTGACGTGTCTGGTGTGCGTGGGCATTCTTTAGTCCCTTATAGCCACACTCAGGAGGCAGAGGCAGGCAGTCTTTATGAATTCCAGGCCAGCCAAGACCCTGTATCCATGAGGAGGAAGCCTGAGGACTATGGAAAACAGATATTTAAAAAAGCTGGGCATGAGACCTGCTGCAACCAGCTAGCCGATTTGGGAAGTTCTTCACCAACAAGAAACCCTATCTAAGAACAAAGTACATAGCACCCAAGGAACAACACCTGAGGTTGAGACACACACACACACACACACACACACACACACACACACGTGGGCGCGCCTCTGTACAAAAATGAACACATACACACACAAAAATTGTTTTCAACCTAAAAGGAAAACACATAATAAATCTGAAAGAGACCAGACATTAATTCAAAAGATGCAAACGACAAAAGTAAATAAAACATTAATTTAAGGTAAAGTTAATTTGGCGAGCATTAAAAGCCTTTTGAGTGATTTGATAGTAAGGCGTTTTAAAAGTGCAATGTGGGCCTTTTATTTTTTTTACCATGCTAAAATCTTCCCTTTTCAAATTCACTTTGGGTTTTTTTGTTTGTTTGTTTGGTTTGGTTTTTCGAGACAGGGTTTCTCTGTGTAGTCCTGGCTGTCCTGGAACTCACTCTGTAGATCAGGCTGGCCTCGAACTCAGAAATCCTCCTGTCTCTGCCTTCCAAGTGCTGGGATTAAAGGCATGCGCCACCACCGCCCAGATCACTTTGGGTTTTTAAAAATTACTTTATGTGTATGTGCATGCGCTCCATATACACACAGGAGCCCAAGGAGGTCAGAGGGTGTTATCCTCCCTGGAACTGAAGTGGATGAAAGTGTCTGTGAATGCTGGGAACCCAACCAGGGTCCTCTGCAAGAGCCATTAACTGCTGAGCCATCTCTCCAGCCCCATACTGTGGGTAGGAACCTGGAACTCCACGTAGCTCAGAGGGCTAACCTCAGACTCTGAATCCTTCTACTTCAGCCTCCTGAAGGCTGGATTACATGTGTGAACCACCACATGGGGTTAAGAACTCGTATCTTTTAGATAAATGTATAAAAGTACTTACAGATAAAGTTATGTATTTGAAATAAACCTCAAAACTGAGGAGGGAATGAAGGCTATGGATAATATAAGACTGGCTGTGTTAACTACTGAAGCAGGGCCATAGACTTCATATTTGCTTGAAATTTCACAGGAAAGTTGATTAGGGCTAGAGAATGCTTAGGGATAAGACAATGTCCTCTTCTGACAGAGGACCCACACATGGCAGCTAACAACCATCTGTAACTCAGTTCCTGGGGATTCAACACCCTTTTCGAGTCTCCATGAGCCACACAGTGCACACATGTGGTGCACAAACATAAATACAGACGAAATATCAATACACATAAACTAAAATAAAAAAAATCTTTTAAAAATAAATAAAAAGTTCTATTAAAGATCCTGCTGGGCTTGGTGAAATAAGTCCCTAGCACTTAGGGTAGACCTCTGTGAATCCCAGGACAGCCAGGGATATATAGTGAGACCCTGTCTCAAAAAAAAACAGAAAACAAACTTTATTAGGTTATATAGAAATTACACCAATAGTTAGAATACATCTTTTATTATTCACCATGTAGTTAATTTAAGGGGAAAAGAAGCAATGGATATTTGGGAAAACAGTATCTATCTACCTTTATACTGTAAATTTCCTCCTTCAGTTTAAAAAAATTGCTTAGGGGCTGGAGGAGTGGCTCAGCAGTCAAGAGCACGGGCCGCTCTTCCAGAGGCCCCAGGTTCATTTTCCAGTACCCACGCAGCAGCTCACAGCTGTCTGTAACTCTAGTTCCTGGCCTTCTGACACCTGCACAGACATAAATGCAGGCAAAACACCAATGAACATAAAAAACAAAAACAAAAAAACAAACCAAAAAACCAAAAACCACAAACCTGTGAACTTACAATCATGAGTACTTATATATGCCGGGCATATACTTTACTTTTAAGGTAGTTTAACTCAAATAGTATCATAGTATGTAGACCTCTCTGTAACTTTTTAACATTGATGGACAGTGTAATTATTAATATAGTGAGTTAATTTTGGGTAAGAGGGGGAAATTTTAAAATCCTAAAGGTTCAATTATATTACAAAGCAAAAATAAAATCCAACGTAAAGGTGGACATAACATATAATCAAAGCCTGGGACAGGAGGATTTTGAGTTCAAGGCCAGCCTAGATTACACAGAGAGTTCCAGGCTAATCAGGTACACATAGTTGGATCCTGTTTTTTGTTTTATTTTGTGTATGTGTGTTTTAAAGAGGTATAAAAAACCCAAAAGTTTTCTAAATTTTAGTCTCACAAAGTTTAATCTGTACCCATAAAACTAAAAAAAAAAAAAAAAAAAAATCAAACCCAGCAGACTGGACACACTGGTTGCTCTTCCAGAGGTCCTGAGTTCTACTCCCAGCAACCACATGGTGGCTCACAACCATCTGTAATGCGATCTGATGCCCTCTTTTGGTGTTGTCTGAAGACAACAACAATTTACTCATATACATAAAAATAAATAAATCTTTAAAAAAAACAAATCTATGCAGTAATACAATCAAACACAAAGGTAAGAAAGTATACAACAGCACCGAACCAAGCCCATCTTAAGAAGGGTGAGATTTTGAGGTCATTCTGCTGTAGGATTCACAGAAAGGTTTAATAAAAAATAAAGAGAAACAAGCAAAATGGATCAAAGGCTCTAAAAGACTTTCTGGTAGTAACAGTTATTGGAAACTGAAAGAAACCAGAGTGGAACCCAGCGATGCCCACACAGTACAGGGGTGAAACTGAGTGGGGAAAGGGGGGGGCATCCTGCTGTCCCATTGCGCAACCTGCTTACAGTCCTTTGCCCAAGTAGTAAGGTGGGAATAACGACGACTCCAATAGCAAACATGAAGAATCACACAACTAATGTGGCACTGGTCAAGTAATAATTAACGGGAACAATGCCTGCTTCAGCTGCAATGGTGGCAATGTTTTTCTGAGCACCAGGAGGTAAGTTTCCTTCCAAGTAAAAAAAATGACGGAGTCAAAAAAAAAAAAAAAACAAAAACAAAAAACAAAAAAAAACTCCAAGACCCTTCTTAGCTAAATGAAAAACACTGATTTGGCCACTAACAAAAATGAATACAGGGAGCTGGAGAGATGGCTCAGCGGTTAAGAATACTGACTGTTCTTTCAAAGGTCCTGAGTTCAAAACCCAGCAACCACATGGTGGCTCACAACCATCCATAATGAGATCTGATGCCCTCTTCTGGTGTGTCTGAAGACAGCTACAATGTACTTACATATAATAATAAATCTTTAAAAAAAATGGATACAAATATATAGAAAGCCAATTACATATATGTGAAGCTATAACCACTTTTCAACTAGTTAAAATTCACATACTCTGCATTAACCCAAGCAAGCATTCCTCCAATCAGTACAACCTCTGAAGCACTTTGATGCACATTTATTCATTCAATAAATGAGAAACTGTATACACCCCTGAAAGCAGCAAGGGCACAGGCATCCTAAAGCCTGAGAACGCGTGTTCTTCCCTAGATTACAGATTCCCCACAGCATGTAATCAGGAAGTGCCTGCTCTAAAGTCGGCAGCACACTGTGATGGAGAACAAGGACCAAGGGCAGGTGTAACCCCACCCCCCACCCCGTGTCACATTCCTGTCTGCCCACCCTACTGTGAGACATAGAAAGTAGTTGGGTGTGGTGGCAGAAACAGGAGGGTCCCGGAGTTTCAGGACAGCCTAGTTTGTAGGGCGTTCCAGGACTGCAAGCCCCCCCCCCCCAGTTTTACTTAAAACAATTTCACTCAAATTCCAAGAAGTTTGCTTTCTTTTTAATTTTTTATTTATGATTTATAAAAATGTTAGGACTAGGGAGATGGCTCAGTAGCTAAGAGACTAAGTTGCTCTTACAGAGGACCTGGATTCAATTCCTAGCACGCCATAGTGACTCACAACTGCCTGTAACTCCAGTTCTAGGGGATCTGATGCCCTCTTCAGACCTCAGTGGGCAACAGGCACACACGTGGTATACAAACATACACAGAGGGAAAACACTCATGCACACAAAATAAAATAAACAGATCCAAAGGAAACATTCCTGAATGTGACTTTAATCCTATTATTGGGAGGGCAGATGGTGAGATTCATGAGTTCCAAACAAAGGTCTGGTCTACATGGTGAGTTCCAGGCCAGTCAAGGGGTACACAATGACACCCTGTTTTGTTTGTCAAGCAAACAAACAACAAAAAAGTCACCAAAATTTAGTAAGCTTTATATTATGTAGCTTATGAAGAAGTCTTTTTTTTTAAAGAAATTATTTTATTTATAATGAATACACTGTCACAGTCTTCAGACACACCAGAAGGCATCAGATCCCATTACAGATGGTTGTGAGCCACCATGTAGTTGCTGGGAATTGAACTCAGGACCTCTGGAAGAGCAGTCAGTGCTCTTAACCACTGAGCCATCTCTCCAGCCATCAAGAAGTTTATTTACATAAACAGAGTCCTATATTTTACCTGCTCTGATTTTGTGATTAAAATCTGTTACTGTGTTTGTTACCAGCTATCACTGGAAGAACATGTTTATCACTGCTGGCAGTTGGGCTGGGACAGAAAGTCAAACCCTCAATTTGCATTCATTCATAGGTTTGATACCCAGGTCAGTACCAGCATCAAGGAGGCAGAGAGCCAGTAAGTACATCTTACAGTACAATTGAAAATTACTTTGAAAATGTTTATCAGCTTATTTTAAATGTCAAAATGGTCAAGAAACTCATCAATTGTATTAAGCAATTTGGACAGTCATAAACCTATAAAGAACAGATCTTAATCTAAGTTCAAAAGTCTTATCTCATAAAAATCAAACATCTAGGACTATTAAACATTATATTAGGATATAGTTAACTGAGGTAAACTAGGTGCTGGACTATAGACAAGTATTCCTATGTACCTCAGATGGTACTAAAACTTTTTTGGTACTACCTAGTATGATCTTTGGCAAAGATCATCAATTAAGGACTGAGTACGGGTATTGAACTCAGGTACTAATGCGGAGGTGCCGAGTCTCTTCTGAATGATGGCTGTGACAGGCTTTGTCTGTCTTTACTGACATGTTCCCTAAAAGATATTATGAAAGCTTTAAAAAAAAAAAAAGAGGGATTCATACAGCCTAAGCTCTCCTTGAACTCTATTTGTAGTAGAGGATGACCTTGAACTTCTGATCATTTTACATCTGCCCCACAAGCTCTAGAGTTACAGCCCTGCACCACCATGCCTGGTTTACTAAGTGCTTGTGACAGAACCCAGGACTTCCGGCCTGCTGGGTAAGCACATCTGTCAACAAGCTATACCCCCCAGGCTTGTAGAAGCTATATTTAGAAAATTTCTCACTGACATAGTAAACTTTAAGGAACGATTTTCTCTGTGGATAAATCTCTCGAATGGTAAATAACAGGTTTGCCTGATTATATGATAAGGGTGTGTAAAAACGTACATAAAGTAGTAGTGGTATGCACCTTTAATCCCAGCAGTTCCTGGGAGATTCCTCAAGATAAAAGGTTTTTATCACTTAAGTGACAAATACAAAAATTATTCACGATTTAAACTAGGCATTCTGGCTAGCTATTAAATTCAGTACTTAGTACAGGAAGTTCTGAATTTATAATTGGATAATGTTCCAAAACTCATTTTTAAGTTATTTGGAACCTGAAACACACATTCCCATAGAAACAAAGCTATAAATGGTGGCTCAATTCTGTGCTCACACCCAAAAGTCTGTTAAAGCCACCACGTGCCCTGTATCAGTCTTAACAATGCTGGAGTATTCTGTCATTAGCCCTCAGCCATGTAAGGAGCAGAATGGTACAGTAATGACCACTGTATGAGCCTCAAGGACAGGACAATGCTAACAAGGCCTTAGTGTTCTTGTGGTCAGCAGTCTTCTTACATGGCCGGCACTTATTAGCACATGTTTGTTAAGTGAAAGGAAAAAGAAAAAAAAGCCCTGGAAGCAGGCACTACTAGATATGGGTACCAGTTCTAGCCACTCAGGAACTCCCAGGAGCCCTTCTCAACCATCAAAGCAGGACAGTCACATCCAGCCAAGGACTCCTGCATCCACTAGCAACAACAGTGTTTTTGGCAATCTAATTTTTAAAAGTTAATGTCATCCTACTGAACCCAATTTATAAAATTTCATGAAATTATCAAGCTCAATTTACTACTCTGCAGATCAGAAAGCAAATCCAGGCTTTAAGACAGTGGTGGTCAACCTTCCTAATGCTGCACGCCCCTTTAATACAGTTTCTCGTGCTGGAGTGATACCCAACTATAGTTATTTCTGTTGCCACTGTTATGAATCCTATGTAAATACCTGATTTGCAGGATATCTGTGACCCCTGTGAGAGCCGTCCGACCACCCCCTTGGGGTCCCAACCCACAGGTTGAGAAACACTGCTCTAAGAGGTTAAGCAACATTCACAGTCACATCTAGTTTCGGTGGCTGTAAGCGTCAGACCTGGGTCTCCATCCTCCTAGCTAGGCTCCTCCCGTTACACCTGTCAGCACCACCTGACTCACCAATAGGCCCCAATAGGTCAAATGCAGGAACTGTTTACACTTACTCAAAACTCAGACTGCAGCTTTTGTCTGTTTCTGTTCCCCTGGTCAAGCCAACAGTTGTTACTTCTAAAAGGCATGCTGATCTGCTGTCCACTATTTTAATATCCGATAGGCAGTGAAAAAAATCTACATAATTTACGTCTTTGAGGCCCTCTGCTATGTACTATGTAGAAGGTAACCAAATTTTCTTTTGGCTTCATGGCAGGTCAATGGATAATAAATGTTACCAACTAACATGAAGGAGCCATTTCTGTAGTTCAACTGGATCCCATGTCTAGAAATGGTATTCATCCACGCAGAAGGCAGAGGGAAGAAAACGGAGTTTTGAACTCTGCTTTCTTTCTGGTGTAAGAGGAAAGGTTTTTTACATATCCATCTTTAACCCTCTATGCTAGAGGCCGTATAGCCATTTTCTGAACACTAGAGGGCAGTGTAGGCACCTCTGCCCTAAAAGCAGCTACACCAAGTTGGTCCCCCAGCACGTGGCATTAGTACTGCTACAGTTTATTTTGTAGTACTTTTACTTATTCCAAAGTATTGGCTCTGTGAACTCACACTGTCTGCCCAATTGTTAACAACTCGAAGGCAGGCCGTTTTAGAACTGAAGTATTCAGTATAAGCTGCCGTCCATCTACACGGCTTGCTAGGGCGCTCCCGCATTGAGGATCGGCTTCCTCCTCGCAGCAGAGCCTGTAAGTCGAAGGAAGAACACCGTTTCTACTTCTGCAGCTCCTGGGCTTTCTGTTACTTCTAACCAAAACTGAGAGCCCTTTTCCTTTTTGGAGAAAGGGTCTCTCTATGTATATCATGCTGGCCTCTAGAGATCAGCCTGCCTCTGCCTCCGAGTGCTGGGACCAAAAGAGCATGTGCTACCACAGCTGTTAAAACAATTAAAATAAATGAAATAAAACCCAATAAAAAGTACCAGTAAAAAAGATCCATTCTAAAGATAATTCCATTCCTAAGCCTTAAATCTCTTAAGACTTCTCCCATCCCAAACCTGTGGAAAGTGAAAGCCGTCCTTCCAGGCCTGCCACTCCCTTGCTGAGAACTATCTCTGGGGAACCTTTCCTGACGTGGGATGAGGCAAAACCTCTTTTCTGTTCGACAAAAGCCTGCCCATGAGTCACAGGGAGGCAAGAGACGGGTCATCCAAACTGGAGGTTGTCCGTTCCTTGAGGTGAAGGTGTTGTTGTAGCGGGCATTATTACAACCCCTAGCTTATAGGAGTTGCTTGACATTTGATATTTAATGAGTTTTTTTAAGGAATAAAAGTTAAAATGGGCAAGTTATATTTTGCTCATCAGTTTTTGCTTATGGCTGCCACTGAAACTTTTATATAGTTGTTGTCAGCTGATAACTCTTTCAGACATTAGTGAACGGATTCTTACAATGCCCTGAGATAGGCTTTTAGTCATCCATATTTTGTGAATGAAGAAGACATGTGGGGTAGTTAACTACCCATCTTGTAAACAAAAGCTGGGGCTGAAACCCTAACTCTTGATTCAAAATGCAGTTTCAGTTTCTGTAACGCAGACACCATTTTCTGGGTATGAGTACTCAGCGAGGCGCCCCTCTGGAACATTCTAAGCCTCCCACAGTCACTCTTTCCATCACAGTACAATTGCCCGCATTCTTGCCATCTCATCTTGCAGCACCCAGAACGCACCCCCTTCCCCGTCTCCCTTTCCAGCTGCTGACCACCATGCCCACCCCCACTGCAGGCAATTTCAAGTGGGAAGGAGCACTTCAGTTAGCTTTTAAGAGGACAACACGCACCTCACACAGGGGGCTAATAGAAAATATAATTAGCGATTTATTATTTAATATTTATTTTCTATTTTTATCTTTTTTTTTGTGACAGGGTCTCACTATGTAGCTGGCTGGAACTATGTATACTAAGCTGGCCTTGAAACCACAGAAATCCCACTTGCCTCTACGTTCTAAGTGCTAGGATTAAAGTCACGCACCCCCACACACTGATCTTCTTTAATTTTTAATATTCATTATTATAGTTTGCAGTGCTGGGGGCTGAACGTAGGGCCCCAGGCATGATAGGCATGCACTCTCCTACTAAGTCATATATCTCCAAGTCTTCAAATATGATTATGAGAACAACTTATATTCACATAGTAGTATTATCAAAAAGCACATTCCCCCCCCCAAAAAGCAGTCGGTGACACAAGCCTTTGATCCTAGCACTTGGGAGGCAGAGACAGACAGATCTCTGTGAGTTCCAGGACAGCCAATGCTACACTGAGAGACCCCCATCTCAAAACAGCAGCATGTCCTCAACACCTTCAAGTAACTGCTGTGATTAAGTCTGTACCTGCTCTTTTGAGCTTCACTAGGAAATCGACTTCACAGTACACCCACCTTGAGTGCACTGGGCTAAGTAGCTTTGTAATGACTACACAGGTCAAAATATCAGTATACTTAGAAATCTACCTTAAATATGGAAGATGCCAAATGTGGGCAGAATTCAGGCTAGATAGATATCTTTGCCCTTCCCCATTCCACACTGCCAGTCCTTCCCACACTATGACTTCAAACAACACTTGTTAATGCCCACCCACCGTTCCTCTTATTCCCTTTCCATCAAGTTTCTCTTGCAGCTTTGGATGCTGCTGAGGAGGAACCCACACCATCACACAAAGGCACAGGGATATCTTGGTAGTGATCTTTGTGGCAAGTGTATCAACTCATTCCTGATGATAAGCTAAGAAGCTCTCTCCACTGGAAAGAAGGGTTGGTTTTAATGATCGTAGTCTGCATAAATCAATCAGACAAGAGACTGCAAACATTTGCTGAGGGTGAGAAGAAGCCCACCAGGGTGAACTGCATGAGGACTAACCTAAAACAGGAGCCCTACCAAACATAGAAACTTTCACGTTACTAAGTTATAGAATATGACATCAGCTCAATGCAAGCCCCTCCCCCCCCACACACCTGGGAATTCTCAACAATCTGAGTGACGAGAAGAAAGCATGAGCCTGTGAGTGAGCGAACGGGAACAGGCGGGGTGAGGCACACACAGCAAGACGCTCTGATGCAGCCTTCACGCTTTTAAACAAGGAATTGATTGTTCAAGTGATTATCTCTGGGGAGTGGGAGTCAGAGTGACTTTCAGTTTTGTATTTTATGTACTTTAGTATAGTCTGAACTTTTACAAAGAGCGTGCACTTTTATCATTGAAAAGGTATTTCCACTTTGAGAAAATAGGCATAAATAACTTAATTAGGCTCATATAAAAACATATCAATGAATAGCAAAACCTTCTCAGTATTTTATCACCAGAGACACTACCACAAGAAACCATCAAAAAATACTTCAAGAGACCTAAGTGAACTTCAAACAGATGTTTTACATATTCAACCCTCCCAAGACAACAGACTGCAGCCTAAAAATATTTTTTTTCTGCATTCTAACACAAACTTTTCCCCCCTTTTAGGCAAAGTCTGTGTCCTGAGTCGAGAAGAACAGGCTTTTTAAAAAAAGAAGGCAGCAACATTTTTTCCTGAGTGGTGTAGCAAGGAACACTGGACACTTTGAAAAGGCCCCCAACTGTACCAGAAACTGACAAAAGTGGAGGAATGAGGAAGCAAAAGGTACAAACATTTGGCAGCTACCATGAAATAAAAACACAAGGTCATGAGCAGGACTGGCAGCACAAGCCTTGAACCCTAGCACTGCGGGTGCAGAAACAGGCGCATCTCTGAAGAGTTTGAGGCCAGCCTGGTCTAGAGTTCTACATCATCCAGGACTACATAGTGAGAGCCTGCTTTACAAAAACAACAAACCCACAAGGTCAGAAGCCTGGAGGGGTGGTGCAGGCCCGTTATCCCACCACTAGGTGAGTGGTTGAAGAAGGAAGACCGAAAGCTAAGGCTGGCCCTAGACCAAACAGTGAGAATATAGCTTTAAAAAACAAAACAAGAGAAAACATAAAACAGCCGTCATGGTGGTCCATGCTTTTAATCCTGACATCCGGGAGGCAGAGGCAGGTGGATTTCTGCCTTTGAGGCCAGTCTGTTCTACAGAGTGAGTTCCAAGACAGCCAAGGCTATACCGAGAAACACTTGTCTTAAAACATCAATAACCAACTTACAAGGTCAGGAAGCCGTGTTCGTGGCCTGGTTAAAATGGGTTCGTTCCTGGCAACGACGCAGCCGCAGTGGTGCTAACCAGCAGGCATAATGTTAGGAACTGGAAGAACACAGCCAGCTGGAAAGTCTGCTCAGCCAGGTTTTACCCAGCATCGTGAAAACTGAGGCTTTGGGTTTTTTTATTTTAATTTCTATGTGTATGTGGGGGAGGGGTGTGCGCATTGAGTACAGTAGTTCTGGAGACCAGAGCTCCCTGGAAATGAAGTTACAGGTGGTTGTTAGCTGCCTGGGAAGGCTGCTGGGAGTCAAACTTAGTTCCTCCGGAAGAGAAGCAAGTGCCCTTAACCACTGAGCCATCTCTCCAGCTCTGAGTTTTGATTTTTGAAAAAAGGGTCTTGGTATGTATGCCAGGTCCAGGTTAGCCTCAAACTGTCTGATCCAACATCTTGGATCTTGCACAACCACACCCTGTAAAACTTTGCTGTCAATGGATAAATTCTGGTGTTAAAATAAGTACAAGGGGCTGTAACACAACACTGTACTGCATCATTTCTAAGTATTGACCTTTGGAAAGGCATTTCACCTCGTCTACGTTAGGTCTGTCTATTTCTTTAAGAGGAAGATACCTCAGGCAGCTACCAATGCCACTCAGTATTACTAAGACTTTAGGAGATAACAGCAGCAAGTGATTCAAAAGGGAAGTTTTTACAGTTCTGGGCAATTGACCAGCCATCCATCATTCGGGCTTCAGCATCTTGTACCTTCATTCTCCCCACATCTCCAGATCATATCCACATGAAGTGACAAAAGTCCAGAGAATCTTAATTTATACCTTTTAAAAACCATGGTTGCTTTAAAGCTCTCATAAGAACTACATCGATTTCCCCAATCGACTTCAGGGTGCCTCAAACTTCGGCTCAAGAAATTCTAAGTGGTCTTGGAAAGCCTCAGAACACGCCTATCACCCCCGAATTTAGGATATCCTGAAGTAGGAGAATTATATCCAAGCGACCCTGGGCTACTTAGCCAGACCTTGTCTCAAAAGAGGGGAAAAACATGCTTGGAACGCTTTATGGATTCCTGTGTCAGAGGGAAAAATGTTGCCGTAGCGATACATACTGTACGAAAATACATTCTGACCGGTGGAGAATCTACGTGTACCGTCACAGGGACACTCGACTTAGGAACATGATCACACACAAATACCCTATCCCCAGAAAACAAGACTTTCATTAACCTGTTCTAGACACGTCCGAGTTGGAAAATGTCTTGTCAACCCCTCAGATCACGTGGACGAGTGGCTAAGGTGGAAAAAGGAGCCTGCCTGGGAGCGGCGACAAGAGCTCAGATCCACGCTTGCACGCTTCAGCAGCAAGGACTCCAGATCGCCACCCAACTAGCTCACCGCCTCCACCAGAACTTCTACTTGTAAGCGCCCACCACTGGAGGCAAACAGCACTTTCTTCTCGGGACTCGTGGGGGGGGGGGGAAATCTCGTACACAGAAAAAAAAAAAAACCCAAAACCCCGAGACCTACCACTTTGGACCCGAACAAAAAGCGTGTGTGCTGAGGAGCGGGGGTGGGAAAGAGCGAAGCAGGAATCCACGCGGCCCAGCCGCCTCCTCCCTCGGAGCGCGCCCAAGTCTGCGGCCTCCAGCTCCGGGACGCTCCCCTCCCACCGGCCGCCCAGCCGCAGCTGGAAGTTAGCGAAGCGCGCTCTGGGCCCGTCAATCAAGCGCGGCCTCCCGCCTCCACCTCCCCTCCCCCCACCACAAAATAAAATAAAGGGAAAAGAAGTAATTTGGGAAGTCGTCTGGAGAGGGGATTCGTCCCAGACCCGGAGAGGCCGCGCGCACCGAACTGACGGCCGGCACCGAGCAAAGCCGCTCGGCGGACCCCGCCACCGGCTCCTCGCCGTGCGCTCTCCACGCTCCGGCTCCCCGCACCGGTCGGCGCCGCCTCGGCCACGCACTCCGCCAGGCCCGTGGCCCGGCTCCGGCCAAAGTTGCGCAAATAGCCCCGACGACTGGCAGATACTCACCGGGCGCGGTGGGACGCGCGGCTGCGGAGGTTTTATGGAGTTTAGGGCAGCGGGGCCGCGGGGAAGGCGGGCGGAGGCGAGGGGCCGCGGGCTGCAGTTGACGGCGCGCGGCGCTCGGCTGGGCTGCGCCGAGACACTCCGGCTCTGCCAGGGACTGCGCTGCAACAAAGGACTTCCGCTGCCGCACAGCCGCGCCTGCTGCACCGCACTGAGCCGGCCCCGCTTACGCGGCGACTCCGGGTCTGCCCACCAGTTCGCGGCGGCGTCCGCCAACCTTCCCCTCCCTCTCGCCCGCCCACCCACTCCGCCGCTTGGCGGCTAGGGGCACCCGCGGTCGCCTGTTGGTTGCAACAAGTTTCTGCGTCGGGCCGGGAAGGCTGGCACTGCCCGCAGCGCGGGCGCCCGGGCGGCGACTTGAGCACCACTCTCGCCCCTCTCCCCTGGGTCGCCTTGGCCCTCCTCCTGTTTGCACAGCTGGGCGCCACTGGGATCCTCCCGACTCCCCCGGGGCTGGATGCTGCTCGCCCTCTACCCAGAAGTCAGACCCCTGCCCCGCAGGGCCCCGCAGTTGGACCCGCCCCCGCGCCCCACCCTGGACGCTTTGGGGGAGCTGACACCCTCGTCCCGTCCAGCCTAAAGCCTGTCCGCTCGGGGTCGCCCGTTCCCCGTGCCCCCCGATTCCTTCTCGCGCGGGCCCGCCGGCCTCGGGCCTGAGTCACTTCCCCCGCCATGCCCCGCCCGGCCCGCCTCCCTCCCTGGTTCCCGCCGCCTGTGGCCGCCTGCCCCGCGCCCTCGTCCCCCTCCCGCGCCCTACGCCGGTGCATCCTTGCCCGTCCCCACCCAGGGCCGAGGGGGCACCCGTGCTTTTGCACACGCTTGGGAAAGTCCCCCGGTCACGCTGAGACGTGTGGGGAGCCTGTGACGCTCAAGCTTGTCCCCACACTTCCGCCTCCAGTCACGACTAGGGACCTTGGCAGAGGCGCCCGGCGCGCGGGCCGACCCCCGCCTTGGCCACTCGGGCTGGCGCGCGCGCACGCACGCACGCAGGCTGGCATGCACACTGGCCCGGGTGCCGCTTGCTTCCCAGCAGCCCGGTCACGTGGGCCGGGCGCGGGAAGCCGCGCGAGAGCAGCCGCGTGTTGTGCGCCGCGCGGGAGCCCGCCCCTCCCGCACAGAGAAGCCCGCCCGCCGCCGCGGCGGAGTCTGGGTAAGAGACGCGGCCCTGCCCCTGTGGGCTGCTCCGGGCTCAGTCCCTCCCGCCGCGAGCCGCCGGGGCGGCGGCTGCAGCTGCACCCGTCGCGGGACAGATGCAAGTAGCCGGGGAGAGGGGTGTTTTTGGTCCGTTGGAGATGTCAGGGCCCAGGAGGAAATTAGCAACGGCGAGCGAGTGCTGGGCGCGCGGAGCCGCCCTTGACCGTGGGCCGCCGGGGCCTAACGCGGGCGGGATGGCGCGCGCGCGGTTGCCGCACAGCCTTGGAACCCATCCCGCTGCGGGCCGGGCTCCCACCGGGCGCCGAAGCCTCAATCCGTCTGTGTCAGCCAGGTCCCGGGCGGCCGCGCCAGGCCTACAGGCTCTAGCTAGTGGGCGGGTATCCAGATCAGGCTGCGCAGCCCTCACTCTCCCCTCCCCCATCCCGTTTGTGAGTACTTAGCTTCTAGGGCAAGTAGCCCCCTACCCTAATAATGAATTTTTTTCTCACGTATTTTCTCTTAGCCAGATGATTTTTCTTTTTGAATTCTGCCCCCATCTTATCATCGTCTCCCTAGCACTCATTTGGAGAAATCAAGCCGTTATCAGTTGCTTAGGCAACGCACAACGCTGTACCTTGAACCTGATAGCGGCTAGTGTTGTGTGTTTTATAAATTAACTCCCATCTCCCTCTAAGGGATTAAACTTGGCCTTCTTTCTCTAGAGACTCGAGCAAGACTCCTTTAAAAGCTGCAGAGCTGTTGATTGACAGGATTAAAGTACATCTTAGAATCAGGGTTTTCTGAGCTGAAAAGGACCTTAAGTTATATCGAGTTCATCCCTCATTTCACAGCGAACACCCGGCCTAAGGAGCATAGTGTTGCTCGATCAAGTTTCTTTCTGCGCCTTTCATAATTAGGCTTTAGGGCTGCAGACACTTTTGCCATTGAACTCACCATTGTTCCAGGACTGCAGTGCCAGTTTATCCTGCTTTGAACAGTGTATACACCAGAAGTGATTACATCAGGTTTACAGGACTTCCCAGGTTGATAGTCCAGGTTAGTGTAGAACTAGTGATGAATCTTACATCGGGCTCTCGCTTGCAGGGACTACAGGTGTGTGCCACCTTGTCAGGCCACTTGTTTCTTCCTTAGGTCTAGGCATCATTCTTGGAGCATCCTGGATATGTTTTAGTTAAGGGTACACAGCCACTGCCTGACCGACGGTGGGATGGATGGACGTGAAATAATTGAGATGGCTGAGATGCAGTTAGGAAGCAGGGAAACACCCGGGGTGGTCGGCAAGAAGACACCCCCCCCCCAACACAGACACACACACTAGACTGCCATGCCCAGTACTATAATAAACGTCTTCTATCTATAAAGAGTTTCCAGTCAGGTTTGGCCACTGTTTAGTTTTATGTGCTAACCTTTGCCAGCTGTTTTAATAGGTGAATTCCCTAAAAAGGTAGTATTGTCTTGTTACAAATATGTTTTAAGCCTGCAGAAGTGAGCCAGAGAGGTATACCTGGCTGTGGCGACAGTATTTGGCAAAGGAATGTAAGTCTAGATGACTTATCTTCCAAGCCTAGTCACTGCTCTTTTGCATTACATCTCGCTCCCCAGGAAGGGGGGTGGGGAGAGAATCGCCTGTGGCTGATTTATTGGCGCCTGTGGTTGCCCAGAGAGGCCAAGCAGGACTTTCAGCTGCCCTCTACGCCTTACAGAGTGGAGCTATGTACTTCCACCCTATCTCCTGAGGGGAATGCAAAGGAGCCAGGCTGTCTAGCTGAGGAGGAGGGGCCCAAGTGGCTTGGCAGTAAACTCTCCTAACGTGGCTGAGCTGCTGGGAAGTACTGCATAGTGCCTTCCCTACCACTGACCCAACGCGATTGATTCCCTGCAAGCTGATGGTGGTGTCTGACCAGTTTGTCCATTTTTGAAGTAAGAGCTAGAAAAGAGTTGTCGAGCTGTTTTATTACAGAGTTCCCATAGAAAAGCAGTATTTTGATGAATTGTAAAGTAGTTCTACACCACTTCCTGTGCCCCTTTCTGTTTATTCCACAGAGCATGTGTATCTGAGTCCTTAGAGAAAAAGCCAAAAAGGAAATACTGCTCCAGTTAATAGTACCAGCTATGGAGTTAGATCCTTTGATCTCCATTCCATACTATTTGTTAGTTAGGTTCCTCAGTCAATGTTTTTGTTTTTGTTTGTTTTTTTTCCTTTAGCCTGTTGAGATGGTTCATCAGTTGAGAGCACTTACTGAGCTTACAGACAGCCCAGGTTTGGTTTCCAGCACCATGTGGCTCTTAACGACTTTCTAGAACTCCAGTTCCAGGGGGTCTGACTCCTGGTTTCCACAGGCTCCTGTATATATGCGGCATACCTGAATTCATGCAAGTACACATAATATGTTTTGCCAGGCATGGTAGTGCACACCCTTTAGATCCCAGCACTTGGGAAACAGAGGAAGATCTCTGTGAGTTGAAGACCAGCTTGGTCTACATAGTAAGTTCCAGGACAGCCAGAGTGAGCCCTGTCTCATCACCCCCTCACCCATCCACTCCCCAAAAAAACAAAATGGAGGGAAAAAGACAGTACTCAAAGCTAACAGGAAATTTCATTACTAGTTAATTTTAATTGTACTTGGTTGTACTCTGGGGATCAAACCTGGCATCTTGTGTTAGATAAGGCTTCTTTCTACTACTGGGTGATATTATATCCCCAACCTTTTGTTAGGTTTCTGTTCTCATTTTATTGGGCATTTTTTCTTCTCTTAAAAAAAAAAAATTAACCTTAGCTGAGCAGTGGTGGCACACGCCTTTAATCCCAGAACTTGGGAGGCAGAAGCAGGCGGATTTCTGAGTTCGAGGCCAGTCTGGTCTACAGAGTGAGTTCCAGGACAGCCAGGGTTGCACAGAGAAACCCTGTCTCGAAAAACCAAAAAAAAAAAAAAATTAACCTTAAGAAAAATGTATTTATATTTGAAATGTTTCTAATTAATTGCTTTTGTAGGTGAAGATGAAAACAATTGTTTTATTCTGAAACACCAGGCTTTTTAGGCAGAGGATCTTTGTTTCTTTGTTTTTGGTTTTTCGAGACAGAGTTTCTCTGTGTAGCCTGGAACTCACTCTGTAGACCAGGCTGGCCTGGAATTCAGAAATCCGCCTGCCTCTGCCTCCCAAGTGCTGGGATTAAGTCGTGTGCCACCACTGCCCCGAGTAGGCAGAGGATCTGTGTTGGTAGTGTGTTCTTGGAGCTGTAACTCTCTGGCAGAGGAAATGGTAGTTTACTTCCACACAGCAGCTGAGTCACTTGCCTGCTGTACTGGGGTCTCTTCTAGTTTTGCCCTTTCACTTCTCCTGGCCTGTGAGTACCTCTTTTGCTCTTGTTAGAATGCAGTCTTTAGAATAAATCAAATAGAAAAGAATCTTGTCCTTTTCTTTTGTATTGTGTTTCTTATTTCTAAGTTTTATGGGCTTAGTGCATTATCAGACAGACACATGCACACAGGATGGAAAAGGCTGCTGTCTGCCCACTGACCAGGCTCCAGACTATCGTGTTGAAGGTTTCTAGAATGTATTGTAACTGCCCTTTCCCGTGTCAACCACCACATCTTCTCTAACATGCTCTGTGAATGGGTCCCTGGCAGGTTTTATCTGTGCCTGTATTTTCAGATTTGGCAGTTCCTCTATCATTTTTAGACACTATGGAAATAAATTGAAACGGGATATAAGAATAAACGCTTCTTTTTCCTAGATACTTTTCGCCAAAAAGTTTGGAAATGGTATGGCCCTTCCTGGTCTCTAACCACTCTACTAGTGCATGAGTTTAGATCATTTCTTTTCTTTGAGGGGTGTGTGTCTGTGTGTGGATGTGAGGTCAGAGGTTGACCTTGGGTGTCTTCCTCACTGGAGGCGGAGCTCACTGATTCATCCAACCTGCCTAGTCCTTGAGCCCCAGGGATTTGCCTGGGGGGGGGAGCGTGGTTGGGGGGCAGGTGAGTACAGTGCCCTTGGGGACTAGAAGAAGGTGTCCAGTCCCCTGGAGCTGGCATTATAGGCGGTTTTAATCTTCCAGATGTGGGTACTGGGAATCAAACTCAGGTCCTCTGGAAGAACAGTGCTGTCTTAACTGCTGGGCCATCTTCCCAGGTCCCACTTAACCCATTTTTAATTTTTTTTTTAATTTATTTATTTTATGTATTCACCATTGATCTCTTCAGACACACCAGAAGAGGGCATCAGATCTTATTGCAGATGGTTGTGAGCCACCATCTGACGCCACATCTTCTGGTGTGTCTGAAGACAGCTACAGTGTATTTGCATATAATAAATCTTTTTTTTAAGGGGGGGTAAGTTTTTAAATGTATGGATGTTTTGTCTACATATACACGTGTACCATGAGTGCCTATGGAGGTCAGAAAGCACACTATTTTTGTTTATAAGGGTACTGGGGTGTGAATTCAGGTTCTCATATTTGAGTGGCAGACACTTTACTGACTGAGCTATTTTCCCAAGTCTCCTGTTTGTTTTCTTTTTAAGATAGGTTTTTCTAAGCTCAGGCCTCAAACCTCTATGAGCTGGAATTACAGGTATGGGACAGCATGTCTAACTACTTATAATCCTTAAATCACCTAAAATTTTAGTTTAAAGTCACATTTACAATAATCATTGATATTTATCTAATCTAATGAATACAATTCTTTGGGATATTTATGCAATAGTAAACATTCTTCCATACTTGCTGGGAATTATGGTATATGCTTATGATTCCACTATTCAGGAGCTTGAGGCAAGAGAACATAGAGTTCAGAGTCAGCCTGGACTACATGGTAAATTCTAGGTCAGTCTAGGTTATAATGAGATCTTGTCTCATAAATAAAACCAGATCAACTGTCACACATCCACAATCATCTAAAAATGCTTACCATTTTACAAATACCAAGTTACACTTGAGAAAGCCTGTTATCATGTAGCCCTGGAGATTTTTAACTTCTGTATTTATAGCATGAGTAAGTAGCTCAAAAAAGCTTGTCAGTCCCCTGCCAACTTTCCTATCTTTTACTGATGATTGATTATAAAGTCTGTTAAAGACTCTTACAGTGAGGGAATGAGGAGCCGAGTATTCTAGCCTGTTCTGCTACTGCTGATCTGAGAATGCAGGCCAACCCAAAAGGGTTTTCTGAACAGTCCAAGATGTTGAATATCACGCTAACTAAATTATAAAAAACTAGTATAAACTTGTTTCATCTTAGTTTGAACTAATCCAGAGCTAATTTACTGCAATCTAGAAAGTAAATAAAACTTTTATAGTCTCATAACTATCAATACTAAGCCTGTTATAAATATTACATTGGGAGTGAGGGTGTGGTGCTTAGATGGGAAGGATGTTATGATAAAAATACCTTGTATGCATGTGTAAAATTCTCAGAATGAAATATTAAAAATGCTAATTTGATAATAAAAATGTTTTTAAAATCTTAAAACTCTTTGCTTCTCTAAATAATGAAGGGTAGATTATTTTCTGCAACCTGTTTTACATCTTTTTTTTCTATCAAAAATCTTTTCTGTTAGTTTTTTTGTTTGGTTTTTGTTAGATAGGCCCAGGCCAGCCAGCCTTGAACTCACTCTGTGTAGCCCTGGCTTACATTGAATTTGCAGCAATCCTCCTGCTTCAGCTTCACAAGTGCTTGGACTACAAGTATACCACCATGTCTATCTGTCTACCAGATTTAAATTTTTTTATTATTTTATGTATGTGGGTGTTTTGCCCATGTCTTGTTACCATGTGTGTGTTTGAAAATTGAATTGGCAGAAGAGTTAGCAGTGGATGTTTCTGTTTTTATGGCTTTGATGGCACAGTGGCTGACTAAAACTGGGGTGACTGTTGCTAGAAGAAAAAGGGCAGAGCACACAACATGCAGAGGGAAAGTGAGGAAGATGCTCAAGGAACAGTATGTCGGAGTGATGTGTAATGCTCTGAGTCTTGTTACCACGGAGCTGGACGTGTGTACAGCAGCCTCCAAAGAGTACACCTGGGGCCAAACCCCACGGATTTCAGTTGCTACCCACGATCGAGGGGCAGAACTTAGGAGTGTTTAGTTCAGCCAAGTTAAATATAAAAACAAAAACATCACTGCTTGGAGGAATGTTACTGAAGAGTCTCTTATGTTATTCATGGTTTATTTTATGTGTGTGAGTACTTTGCATGTATGCGTGTATACCGTGTGAGTGCCTGTGTCCATGAAGTCCAGAAGAGGGCATCTGATCCCCTCGAACTGGAGTTAGAAAAGGTTATAAGTTGCTCTCTGGGTTCTGGGAGCTGAACCCAAGTCTTCTACAAGAGCAATTAGCTCTTCAACCGCCAAGCCATCTCAACAGCCCCAATCATAGTTTTTAGTATATAAATGACTAGACATGAAAAAAAAAAAAAGACCAGGAGGCCATCACCCTAATCGATGAAGGTTGACCCCATAGTGACACAAAAGTTAGTAGATCAAAGCTGTAAAATACGGCTGTAAGCAAATAGGAAAGCCCAGCCTGGAAAAGGCTTCCAGTAAAAGGAACGGCACCAAAGCCTGGTACGGCATGGCGGCCAGCTTGGGGTTCAGCTCCTTCCTGAGAATATCTGGCTCAGGTACCTGAAGATGGAGGAGAGATATCATGTTGGAAGATGTGAGGCAAGAGGCGAAATAGTTTTAGACCTGAAAATAAAAGATCCGGAATCTCATGGAGTGGGCTTAATCACTTAGAGAAGGCAGGCATCCAAGGTGAGGATAGATAAATGGAAACTAAGTAGGAAGAAGTTACTGTGAGTGGATGCTCCTTACATAGCTTAATCCTGTTAGTATTTTAGGTCCCTTTCCCTCTCCGTATGGACTGACTGCATGGTTTGTGAGTTAACAGATTCTCCACCCTCAGGCCCTCCAGCTAACTCCCCAGTCAGTCTGGAGCTTGGCTTCTGGCTCTAAGAGTCTCACCTTCCACCCAGAGCTCTTCCTGAGGTCTGTCTGCAGCTTCCTCAGGGCCCCACCCTGACCATACCTCCTATTTTGTTGTCTCTACCCTGAAAGGTCCTCTTGAATCAGAAAGTGGGCCTCAGCCACTTCTCGGCACGTGTAGGAGGTCACCTGGTCTCCTGGTCACCACTGTTCCCCCTCTCAGGGTTCTGCCTTTTCCTCAGGTCCCAGTTTCCTGCCTTGTTTTATTGTATCTTTTCTGTTTTCATACTTAACCTTTTTTTTTAAGTACTGAAAAGTGAACCTAGGGGCTCATGCATGCTAGATATATCCTCTACCCTCATCTAGACCCTTTTTAAAAAGTATTTTTATTTTGACACAAAGTCTAAGTTTCCCAAATCAGACTTAAGCTTATGCTCTATCCCAGGCAAGCCTTGAATCTGTGACATGTGGTATGGTCCCTGGCATCCAGGGCAGCTTTGATTACAGCATGCATGTGCCACCAGGCCCAACCCATACTTAGCTTTTTAAAGATGGTTTTGTTTGTTTGTTTGTTTTTGTTTTTTTAATTTGGCTTCACTGTATAGCTCTATGCATATTTAGAAACTTCAGTCTTGTTATTTCAGAGGCCTCCTCCCTCTTTGGCACTGCTCTTTCTAGATCTGTCTCCACTCATCACCAGACATTTCTACTTCCTTTTCCTGGAGTAGACACTTTGAACTCACTGTGTAAGACACCTCCTCCTCTAAGCCAGTTCCTGTGGCTAGCTCTGGTGTTTTACCTTAATATCAACACCAAGAACATGGCAGTTACTGTGAAAATGTGCGCTGAAGACATAAATGACATCTAGTAACCCACTCACCTCTAGCTTGCAGCCTGTGGTTGACTGTGTCCTGTCTGCTGCCACATCGTGTCCGCTCTGTGTCTGGTGGCTCTCTCATGCTCTCCATTCCCACTGCCATTGTGCAGTTTCTAGTTGGCTCCTTGACTGACGACAGACCTAGAGATGGTACTGTCTCTTACTGAACACTTACTACAGGTCCTACTATCAAATATATATATACCCTCTTGTTCCCCACCACACACACACACACACACACACACACACACACACACCACCCTCATTAACAAAGTCTCACTATAGTTCAGGGTGGCCTTAAATTCCAGACCCTCCTGCCTCAGCCTCCTGAGTGCTTCATCTGACACCACAGGAAGAAATTGCCATTATCCATACTTCATGAGTGCTACTGAGGCCAGGGAATTGAATGTCCTGTCAGGAGACAGACCTAGTTAGTGGCTGAGCTGAAACTCTTTAAGAGGTTAGGTTTCTGAGTCCAAGATTACAGTGCTGTGCCCTTCTTCCTGCCACCGAGTGACCACCAGTGCTATTCCTACACAAGCATCTTACACAGCTCATTGCAAACAGTGGGTACCTTCAGATACAATGGGGTACACTTATACTTAGCATCCTCGGTGAGCTGAGCCTGTCACTTCCTTCTGCTTACTCCTTTTCTCCTCCCCCCCCTTTATATCGAATTGAATTCTGATACTGACATATTCACACCCCTCCCAGTAATGTTATTTGGTTTTATCTGTCCGTCTGAGCCTGTAAAAGACCAGTTTGAATATCTTATCTTCATTGCTTATCTCCAGTTGTCCTGGTGGCACTTAATGCTTTTAATTTGTAATGCAATTATTGTCTTGTGTTTTATCTCCTTGCTAAGCCTGTATTCTTGACTTGAGCATTTATACCTTTTTTTTAATTTATTTTTTTATTTTTTTTGGTCTGTAACTTAGTGCAACAGATGCTTTTAATGTGTGTGTGTTTCAATGAGTATCTGCTGAGGAAATGAAAATTTTAACTGTTACTCAGCCCATTAACCACAAGATCTTTGCATTGCAGCTTTGTGTGTGCTATTCTCATGTCTGTATGGCTCAGTTGGTTATGTGAGTGAATATATGTAAGATGTATTTGAAAACCTCGTGAAAAACCTATGATCCAAGAATTTGGTGGTTTGTTTTTTTTTTTTGTGAAGCATTTTTTTTTTTAAAAAAAAACAGCTGATTTAGAGTGTTTTACTTTGAGCCATTTTATTGATTTTAAAGTGTTTTTGTATGCTGAAACTTCAAATATAGGTCTTTTAAAAATCTCATCATTGGTGATATTTTAGAAGCAAATGTGGTGATGTAAGTAGTAACTTTTGGTCAAATAACCTCTTAGAATAAGACCCTCAGTTGGAAGCTTTGGTTTTTTTTATTATTAAAGATTTATTTACTTATGTATGTGAGTACACTGTCACTCTCTTCAGAGGCACACCAGAAGAGGGCGGCAGATCCCATTATAGATGGTTGTGAGCCACCATGTGGTTGCTGGGAATTGAACTCAGGACCTCTGGAAGAGCAGTCAGTGCCCTTAACTGCTGAGCCATCTCTCCAGCCCTGCAACTTTGTTTTATTTCAGAGGATAAGCTCAAGTTTCTGTAGCTTCCATTGAGTTATTTCAGTGATGCCAAAGGGTTTTGTTTTTGTTTTTTGTTTTTTGCTTTTTGACATGAGGAAGGACCAGCAAGATGGCTCAGCAGCACATAAAGGTGACTGCAGTTCAAGTCTGATGACTTGAGCTTGAGCCCTGGAACCTGTATAATAGAGAACCAATTCCACAGCATTGCACTCTGATCGTCACATGCACGCCGTGGGGTGTGCACGGCACGCGCGCACACACGCACGCACGCATGCACATATTAAAATGAGATGACTTGGCAGTAAGGGTGTTTACTGCCAAGCCAGACAGCCTGAGTTTGAACCCCTGGACCTACATGGTAAAATTATAGAACCATGACACATCTGTGAGCTGTCATGTTGTCTCCCCATGTGTGCCACGGCATACTTGTACCCCCCCACACACACACACGCAATGTTAAAAATTCTTGTAGTTTATGTTCACATATGTATCTCTACGTGAGTGGATACATGGAGGCCAGAAGCTGTAGGTAAAGGCATTTTGCAAGAAAACTGGTTTATTACATCAGTGTTGGGATCTGAAACCTAATCCAACTACAAGGAGATTTTAAAAAGACCTTACTTGAAGTTTCACCATACAAAAGCACTTTAGAACTCTTGTTCGGTTCCTGTCAACACAGAGTATCTCCCAGCCACCGTAACTTGGCTCCCAGGAATCTGATACTTCCAGGGGCATCTGTGTTCATGTCCAGTGTCCACACATACACAGACACAGACACATAATTTGAAATAAATAAAACCTTTCTTAAAACAATGTCTGAGTAGAGAGTGAAAAGAATCAATTTACAGAATTCTTGAAGTTAATTATTTATGAAGAATAAAACTTGTAAATAGTACTATCCTCTGGTTAAAGATACAGTACTACACAGGCAGAATGTGATGATGTGTAAGAAAGTCAAAAGGGGCTGGAGAGATGTCTCAGCAGTTAAGAGCACTGACTGCTCTTCCAGAGGTCCTAAGTTCAATTCCAGCAACCACATGGTGGCTCACAACCATCTGCAATGGGATCTCATGCCCTCTTCTGGTGTCTCTGAATAGAGTGACAGTGTACTCATATACATAAAATAAATGCATTTTAAAAAAAAGAAAGTAAAAAACACTAAATTCAGGATGACAGTGTACTCATATACATAAAATAAATACATTAAAACACTAAATTCAGGATGACAGTGTACTCATACATAAAATAAATACATTAAAAAAAAAGAAAGTAGAAAACACTAAATTGAGGATGGTGGTTATGTTTGGAGGTAAGATAGGTGGACGATGAAGTGAAGGACGTGCCAAGGGATTTCTTCATGTGTGTAATGATTATTTCCTGTGTTGATGGTGGGTGGGTAGGCTTATTTTTTATTTTTATTGTTATCTGAACTGTTTATAATTTTGAGTTCAGGTAGTATAGTCTCCGCTTTCATCTCTACTTCTTAGTTTCTTTCCCAGAGTTATTGAGGAAAGCCTCCTGGTGTATCTGAACCTTTCCAGTGATGTATACACAGACAGGAAGTTAATTATTCAAAACATTTTCTCTCATGTTTAAAAGTAAAATAACAGTTCAGTTCCTTTTACGTAGTTTTCTTTATGTAGTATATTCTGTCTCTTCTTGTGTCTTAGAGATTATGTTGCATCAATATATTATGTAGTTGTTAATAAAACAGGTTCTGTTGTCAGTAGTGTCATTATGTTACATTTTAGACTTTATTTCCATTACATGTTGTTGTTGCATATCATCTGCTTAACCAGCAGGGCATCCAGGTCTCCCTAACTCCTGTTTGTTAATATCCCTTAAGCTTCCTGTGGAGTTGTTATCTGTAGCTCCTCTCTGTGCTCCTCTAGTTTGTGGGTCAGGCTTCCTTTTAGGGACTATGGGGGAGGCAGGTTCGGCCTTTGGAGCTTACGGTTGGACCCTCTGCTTCTTCCCCTCACTAGCAGTGTGGTCTTGGGTGTTTGTCATTCGGTCCTGAGTTGTAAAGGGAACCAAATATTCCTTTGCTTGGAAAGTTCTGGGTTAAAGTGCCTAGCATAGGAGGTCCTGTAAGGTGTTAGCTGTCTTTATTGTATCACCAGTTGCTCACCCGTCTGCCACCCATGCTCCTGCTCATCTCCTAATGGTTCCCAGCCTCCATCACTGACCTCCTCAGACCTTGGCTTCTCCGGCTATGGAAGGAGCCTTGTTCATTCTCACTTCCAGAATCTGCTCTTTCAAAGGGTGTTCTTCCAGTTCCCTAGTGTCTTAGGGCTTCACTGCTGTGAGAGGGGACACCATGATCATGGCAACTCTTGTAAAGGAGAACATGAGAGTTCTACATGTTGATCCAAAAGCAGCCAGGAGGAGGTTCTGATTCCACACAGGGTGGAGCTTGAGCATAGGAGACCTCAAAGCCCACCTACACAGTGATGCACTTCCTCCAACAAGGCCACACCTCCTAATGGTGCCACTCCTATGACCAAGCATTGAAACACATGAATCTGTGGGGGCCAAACATACCCAAACTACCACTTAGTGACACCCATTGAATTGCGGCTGCCTTCTTCACAAAGCACCAGGGCTCTTTGCACAGCTAGGGCAGAGGTGGTGGTGAAGATTAGCCTCCCACCTGCCTGAAACTGTGACTTTCCTGTGTCTTTGTTGTTTAGTCACACAGTTACATAGTCTGTCTTGGCCAGGACTTGCTTGCATATCCTCATGCAGGGTTTTTCCCCTTGAGGCTCATTTGCCATATCTCCCTTTTCTTACCACGGAGAATCCACATCCTGATGTGTATGAGATCCGGTTGTAGGTTCTTTCTCATGAGCTCCCAGGCCCCATATAAATCAGAGCATGGCTTGACATCTGTGACTGCTAAGTCCCACACACATTTTATGACAGTCAGGAGGCCAGTGTCTCCTGAATGCCAGAGGATCTCAGAAGAAAATGGGCAGTTCTGGTCCAGGTAGGATGCCCTTCAGGCAGAGGCTCACAACCAGGGAGGATGCCCTGTCATTCCCACTTAGAGGCAACATTTAAATATCACTTTCCATTACAACCCATTTTTCACTGAGTTATCTCATGTAACTCTGAGCCACTCAGCAGTGTCTCATTTCATCTCTCCCGTTAAGAAACAGCATTAGAAACGTGATCACAAGATGGGGGCAGAGCTTGGAAGTAGAGCATTTACCTGGTGTAGATGAAGCCCTGGGCATTAAACCATAAGGAGAGTAGGAGTGGGGCTTGCCTGGCATACGCAAGGCCCTGGTTTGATCAAGCACACATACGTGAAAGCGAAGCACGATCACATCGAAAAGCACGAGCATTCCTCTCATACAAATTACCTTCTTATGACCTAAGTCTTTGCTTAAAAAGACTGTCTTACTGATCAGTAGAGTTTATCTCAGTTGTCGTAATTAAGGGGTTTAATGTTAGAGAGTGAAGTCAACAGTGCTGAATATTTTCATTTAAAGCCTTAATGCTCTCTAGGTTTGTGTGAACTATAACCAGATTTAATCAGATTTGCGTATAAGTACATGTATTTGTGTGTGTGTATATGTATGTATATAAACATCTATATATCCCAAACATATATATCTGTGTTGGTTTTTCTCAGAGCCGCAATGGATACTGCTAGCCATAGCCTTGTGCTTCTACAGCAGCTGAACATGCAGCGAGAATTTGGCTTTCTGTGTGACTGCACAGTTGCTATTGGGGATGTTTACTTCAAAGCCCACAGAGCAGTACTTGCTGCTTTTTCTAACTATTTCAAGATGATTTTTATTCACCAAACAAGGTAAGAAGGGGCTTTTGTAAATGAGGAGAATTTTTTAATATTGTGATATATATGTCTTATAATGTCATTTAAGGCAGTGGTTACTCAACCTTCCTAATGTTGAGACCCTTTAATACAGTTCCTCATGTTGCGGTAACCCCCAACCATAAAATTATTTCGTTGCTATTTCATAAATGTAACTTTGCTAACTGTTACACTTCATAATATAAGTATCTGATATGCAAGATATCTGATAGTTGGCCCTGTGAAAGGATTGTTTGACCCTAGAGGGGTTGCAACCCACAGGTTGAGAATCACTGGTTTAAGGGCTTATTATTGGGTTATCCTAATACAAAATTTTAATTATTATAACATATATGTGTCAGTATTAAGCTCAGTACATAGTATCCATGGTGAAAGATACTTATTGAAAACAAGTATAACTCAAATTGATTAAAGGCTTAGCCCAGTCCTGTGTGGGGCTGTATTTCTTTATTCTTACTACTCATGTGGCAGAGTCAAGGGGATCTCTAAGTTTGAGACCAACTTGTCTACATTGTGAGTTCCAGGTCACCCAAGGCTGCCTAAGGAGATCCTGTCTCAAAAAACCCACTACCAACAAAAAAGGCTTAGCCAATACCCAAGCATCAAGTTCTATAATGTAAATTCCACTGTTATCCTGGTGTTAGAGAAAAGGCATCTGAGACTGAGCTGTTAAATGGCCCATCCAGGATTAAATAGCTGATCAGTTGGGCGTAAGTGTAACTCTGAGGTTAACCAGTGTACTTAAGCACTAGGCTATTGATTTTTGGTGTAGCATCATTTCAGTGTCACATTGTACCATCACATACTGGACATCATCAGTCAGAGAGTGTTTGTTTCACATTTTCTGTTTTTGCGTTCTTTTAATTCTTTTGCATTTTTTGAATTTAGGTAGTATGGGAATTCAAATTCTGAGCTCTTGGAGAAGATTAATTTTAGCCTAGTCTATGTTTAGACAATTCTAGAATATTGCTTGCTTGCTTGCTTATTTGTTTATTTATTTATTTATTTATAAATTTTGAGATAGAGTCTGACTAAATTGACCAGGCTGCCCTTGAACTCACTCTGTAGCCCAGGAGGACCTTGAACTTGTGATCTTCCTGCCTCAGCCTTCTGAGTAGCTAGAGCCATAGACCCAAGCCACCAGGCTTGGTTCCCTGTATATTTGGTCAGTTGTTGTTTTTTTGTTTGTTTGTTTCTTTTTAAATGACCTTACATGAAATTAAAGTGTCAAATCCAAATTATATATTTTTTATTTAAGTGTTCAATAATTTAAATATTTCCTAAGTTCATATATATTACAGATTGAGCTAGATAGAATATGGTTATAAGTAAGTTATACTCTGTCTTCAAGAAATCTATAGTCTGATAGAGAATTAAATGTAAAGCAAATAATTGATCCATCTTGTATTAGTCACTCCCTGGTGGTGTGACAAAATGCCTAAGAAAAGAAGGATTTGTTGTGTTTCCAGTCTCAGGGCTTTAGTGAACTTGTAACTGGCTGGCTCCCCATGACTTTAACACTGGGAAGGCAGAGATACCATGAAAGAAGGCATAACAGAAAAGCTGCGCCCTTCGAGGTAGGCAGGCAGAAAGCAGGAACAGTGCAGTGACCAGGGACTAGACAGCCCTGGCAGACGTATTCTTAGTGACTCTTCTTCCACCTTGGCCTGTCTCCTAATGTCTCCTACCTCCAAGTAATGCAGTCACATGACATTGTGACTCCATGAGTGGAGAGTACACCCGTGAAGCCAGAGTCCTCATGATCTAGTCACTTCCCCAGAGCCCATCAGCTGGCCACCAAGGCTGTAATACTGTACACCTGAGCCTTCAGGGGACATTTCACATTCAAAGCCTAATGCTCAGTTTTCTTGTCTGTTAAATTCTATAATAGTATACTCTCCTTCTGGGTATTAAAAGACTAAGTGTATTAAATTAACATTAAAATGTTTAGAACAGAGCTTTGTTGTTAGTAATATGGTGTCAAACATCAGGTGTACTCAGAGTAGATGAGTTCTAGCAGGCCTGTTTTGAGAAGTTTGAAACTGACTTTACAAATCCGAAAAATCAAGAGTCTTTCAGATGTTGCAGAGGAGTATAAGAAGGAGTATTACACTTGGAGGGGAAATAGCATGGATCACAGTTTGGTCCATAACTTTCTTGTATCACTGTTAAACTCAGTTCATGTTGCCCAAGGTAGAGCACACTAATGAAAGCAAATATAACTAAAATTGATTAAAGGCTTAGCCACCCAGGTGTGGCAGCTAATGCTTATAATCCTAGCATTTTAGGTACAGAGACAAGAGAATCACTGTGAGTTTGGGGCCAGCCTGTACTATACTGCAAGTGCCAGGCCTGGACAACATACTAAAACCCTGTCTTAAGAAAAAAGAAAAACCAACCAAACAAACAAAAAGAAACAAGCTGTCTTAGGGTTTTACTGCTGTGAACAGACACCATGACCATGGCAAGTTTTTTGTTTTTTTTTTTCTCGAGACAGGGTTTCTCTGTATAACCCTGGCTGTCCTGGAACTCACTTTGTAGACCAGGCTGGCCTCGAACTCAGAAATCCGCCTGCCTCCATGGCAAGTCTTATAAAGGACAACATTTAATTGGGGCTGGCTTTCAGGTTCAGAGGTTCTGTCCATTATCATCAAGGTGGGAACATGGCAGCTTCCAGGCAGGCATGGTACAGGAGGAACTGAGAGGTCTACATCTTCATCTGAAGACTGCTAGCAGAATACTGACTTCAGGCAGCTAGGATGAAGGTCTTAAAGCCCACACCCACAGTGACACATCTACTCCAACAAGGTCATACCCCCTAACAGTGCCACTCCCTATGCCAAGCATATACAAACCATCACACAAGCAAAGGTGATATAAAATGCAGATATGATCATTCACACAACAGAGTAGATAAGGTAGCTAGAAAGTTTGGCTTGGTACAAAGATGGGGTTGGAGTGAAATCCTGCTAGAGGAGTTTTGTCTCTGATGTGACAATGTAGATTACTCTCACCACATTACAAATGCTATCTCCCGCTTGGTCTGCTCTGGACTGTGAGTTGTGTGCTTCTAAAACACCATCTAAACACAGGCATTGTGAAGGTGAGGCCTGCCTTGTGTTGTGTTTGTATTGATCAAACATCTTCAGGTAACAGAATTCTGGGTTTACACTCCCAGAATACATGTCACCCAGAACATGTTGGTGAATAGACAAAGCAGATCAAAGAGTGAAACCTGAGAGAGGAAGCAGGGGTGTCAGGATGAAGGACTAGAGGAACTAGATTGTCAATATGCTGGCCCCCAGAATAAACTGCTTCAGGGAAACAGCCCGCTGACGCTGTCCACCACTTCAAGTCCATCATCTCCCTTTGGTGCTTCCACTCTAATTTCTCAGAGGTCTGCTTTATTATGCTATCTTAGTAACCATATTGACTTTGAAATTCCTAGGATGCTTTTCAAAATTATACTTGTATTCACTCGTGATTTAAAGATTTAGAAGCCAAAACAAACAGTTACATTTTAACAAAACAACCGTTTACATTTTAAATGTTAAAATTGTATTATATACCTTTAAAAATATGAATTTTTTTTGTTTGGTTTGGTTTGCTTTTGGTTGTTTGATTGTCATTTTGGTTTCTTGTTTTTTTTTTTTCCGAGACAGGGTTTCTCTGTGTAGCCCTGGCTGTCCTGGAACTCACTTTGTAGACCAGGCTGGCCTCGAACTCAGAAATCCTCCTGCCTCTGCCTCCCAAGTGCTGGGATTAAAGGCGTGCGCCACCACCGCCCAGCGGTTTCTTGTTTTTTAAGATTTTGTATGTGTATGAGTGTTTCGTCTGCATGATATGAGCTGTTACATGGGTGCTGGAAACTGAAGCCAGGTACTCCAGCAGAGCAGGAAGTGCTTTAGCGCTGAGCCATCTCTCCAGGCCCCTGGTTTTGATTTTCGGAGGAGGGTCTCTCTATAATTAACTACTTAAAATCATCCAGCTAAATGGCAGTAATTACATTCATAATGTTACCTGCAACTGTCACTACTGTTTCCAAAACCTTTTCATCACTCCTAAAGAAACATTGCACCTATTAAGGCGTAACTCTCCTGTATTAGTCAGGTTCTCTAGAGTCACAGAATGCATGGGTAGTCTCTGTATAGTAGGAGAATTTGTTGGTGACTTACAGTCTGTAGTCCAATTTCCCAACAATGGTCAGCAGCAGCTGTGGATGGAAGCCCAAGGATCTAGCAGTTGTCAGTCCCACAAGGCAAGCAGGCAAAGAGAGAGTGAGTCTTCTTCCAATGTCCTTATGAAGGTCTCCATCAGAAGGTGTGGCCCAGATTAAAGGTGTGTGCCACCATGCCTGGATCTGGGACTTGCTTTCTTCCAGATGACCTTGAACTCAGAGATCTCCCAGTCTTAATCTTCTGGGATTCATAGCCACTATACCTCAAGATCTCCATGCCAAGATCCAGGTCAGAAACTTGTATCTCCCAGCCTCCAGATTAGGATCACAGGTGAGCCTTCCAATTCTGGATTGTAGTTCATTCCAGATAGAGTCCAGTTGACGACCAGGAATGGCCACCACACCTCCATTCTCCTTCAGCAACCCGGAACCACCCCTTACCCAACCCCACGTGTCTCTGTCCTTGTCCCTTGTATATGGGTGTGTGACCTGAATGATGTATGTGCTTCACTTGCGTGCCTGGTGCGTACTAAGCCAGAAGAGAGCATCTGGTCCCCTGGAACTGGAGTTACAGACAATTCTGAGGCACCATGTGGTGCTGGGAATCAAACCAGGTCTTTTAACAACAAGTATTATTAACCTCTGAGTCCTTTGTCCCACCCGGTTCTGTCTCTTTGTAAGTGTTGTCTTAGATATTTCTCCTTTTGTTGGTTTTGTTTTCCCAGAGAGGCTTCTTATCCCTGGCTGTCCATGAGTGCTGGGATTCATGGCCCAGCTTTGTTTTAAATATTTCATGGATGCGGAACCATACAATTTTTGGCCTTTTGTGTCTGGTTTTTTTTTTTTTTTTAACTTAGTATGTTTTCAAGAGTTCAAAGTTATAACCCATACCAGAACTTCCTTGTTCTTAGAGCAGAATGACATACGTGATGTTTATAGCCCTCTGTGCTTACCCATTGTTTTTCTCTGTACTGACTGGTTTTGTGTGTCAACTTGGCACAGCTATCACAGAGAAAGGAGCTTCCCTTCATGAACTGCCTCCATGAGATCCAGCTGTGGGGCATTTTCTCAACTAGTGATCAACAGGGGATGGTCCCTTGTGGGTGGTGCCATCCCTGGACTGGTAGTCTTGGGTTCTATAAGAGAGCAGGCTGAGCAAGCCAGGGGAAGCAAGCCAGTAAGGAACATCCCTCCATGGCCCATGCATCAGCTCCTGCTTCCTGACCTGCTTGAGTTCCAGTCCTGACTTCCTTTAGTGATGAACAGCAATGTGGAAATGTAAGCTGAATAAACCCTTTCCTCCCCAACTTGCTTCTTGATCATGATGGTTTGTGCAGGAATAGAAACCCTGACTAAGACATTCTCTCTCTCTTTTCCTTTTTTGGGTCTGTCTGTGTAGCTCTGGCTGTTCTGGAACTCTATCCAGGCTGACCTCGAACTCAAAGAGATTCACCTGCCTCAGCCTCCCAAGTGCTTGGATTAAAGGCTGCACCACAACACCTGGCTCCATTCATCTTTTGCTAGGTATTAGGTGTTTCCAGCTTTTAGCTACTGTAAATAATGGTACAGCGAACACCAGCATACAGGCATCCTTTCGAGTTTCTGTGCTTAGTTCCTTTCACTATATGTTCAATATAAAAGCAGAGCGCCTATTTTAGTCCCTCTATCCTCTCACACCTAGAAAAGACCGTACTGCTGAGGAGTCCCCTGGTGTTGAACTAGTCTGAACGTCTCTGCGTTCCTGCTGTTAGGCAATAGGCTGGACGCACAGAGACTTGTTGATGAACCATAAAAGCAGCTAAATTCAAAGAGTGATTTTTGCTGTTGTATTTCATCAAGGCAGATTGCCAGGTTTAAACCTCTAAGGAAGAATTTGTTTTAACCTAAGATTGTTAGAAACCAAAAGGCCAACTAGGTTGTATTTCATTTTGTATGGGTTTTTGTTTTAACAGTGAATGCATAAAAATACAACCAGCTGACATCCAGCCCGATATATTCAGCTACTTGTTGCATATTATGTACACAGGAAAAGGGCCAAAACAGATTGTGGATCACAGTCGTTTGGAGGAAGGGATCCGATTTCTTCATGCTGACTACCTTTCTCACATTGCAACTGAAATGAATCAAGTGTTCTCACCAGAGACTGTGCAGACATCAAATTTGTATGGTATTCAGATTTCAACAACCCAGAAAACAGCTGTCAAACAAGGGCTGGAGATCAAAGAAACTCCTCCCAGTAACAGTGGAAACAGAGCTGCTGTCCCAGGTGACCACCCCCAGCTGCAGCTCTCGCTTGCAATTGGGCTAGATGATGGCGGTGTGGAGCAGCAGGGGGCCCATCCTGCTGCCCAGGCCTTGGAGGAGCACCAGAAGCCCCCAGTGTCCATCAAACAGGAGAGATGTGATCCAGAGTCTGTGATCTCCCAAAGCCACTCCTCGTCCTCATCAGAGGTGACAGGCCCCTCTTTTACAGAAAACAGTATCAAAGCCCACTTATGCCATTACTGTGGGGAGCGTTTTGAATCCCGAAGTAACCTGAGACAGCACCTCCATACCCACGTGTCAGGATCGCTTCCATTTGGTGTACCTGCTTCCATTTTGGAAAGTAATGACCTTGGTGAAGTGCATCCACTTAGTGACGGCAGTGAGGCTCTTGAATGCCGGAGGCTCAGCTCCCTCATCAAGGAGAATGAGCCGCCGCCGCCGCCGCCGCCACCGCTGCCTGAGCACCCGAGCCGGGGTACCTCAGAGCCTTTGCAGATCAGCCAAGTGTCTCTGATCTCCAAAGACACAGAGCCAGTAGAATTAAACTGTAATTTTTCTTTTTCAAGGAAAAGAAAAATCAGTTGTACCATCTGTGGTCATAAATTTCTTCGAAAGAGCCAGTTACTGGAACACATGTATACACACAAAGGTAAATCCTACAGATATAACCGATGCCAAAGGTTTGGAAATTCATTGGCCCAGAGGTTTCAGCAGTATTGTGACAGCTGGCCTGATGTCCCCTTAAAAAGCTCTCGCTTGTCACAAGAACACTTAGAATTGCCTTGTGCCTTAGAGTCGGAGCTCACACAAGCAGGTGTGGACACCATCCTTGTTGAGTAGCGGCTTCTGCAGGATTTGTAGACTGATCTTGGAAGAGATTCACGTGCCATTCCTAATCATAAGTTAGTTACCTCCTCGTGGTCTTCTGCTTAAAATAATCTGTCCCGTGTTTTGAGGTTGAACATACCAGTTCTCATTATAAGACATGGCTATTAAACATAACTTTCATCCTGGAGAGAAGGCTCAGCAGCTAAGAGCACCTACTGCTCTTCCAGAGGGCCTGAGTTCAATTCCCAGCAACCACATGGTGTTATAAACATAATTTTCAAATTATCCTATGAGCTTTTCTATAAATTAAATCATAATTTGAAAATCAGAAGTTAATGTAGAAACTTTAGAGTGAGTGACTATTTATAAAATCTGTTATTTTTCCAGGTTACAGAGTCAGTAAAATGAACTTGAGTGTGAAGCAGATGAGATCTGTTTTAAAGAATATCTTAGAGACTAGGAACTAAGCTCATCTGTAGGTGCTTGCCTAGCATGTATGAGGCCCTGGGTTCGGTGTCCACACACACGCACATGCTCTCTCTTTCACACACACACACACACACACACTTCTAAACTGTCACTTGTCTTAGGTTTCATATGAATTATGCTCTTAGGAAAATGATTTTTAAATTTTTCAGCCACATAGGAATCAATAGTTATTTTAATGTATAACTATATATAGGAAATAAGTAGTTATTTAACTGTATAATGTATAAAAACGTTTGTTTTAAGACATGGCTATACCAAATCACGAGTAGTTTTAACTGTACTTACTAGCATTCCAACCTCTTACATGGCCTTTTATTTACTAAACATCGAGTATACCTCATTTTTAATAAAATTATTTTGGCTAAAAGGAAGGACTGGAGAAGTCAGTGGTGACAAAGACTTGAACAGAGAAACCAGTGCATTGACATAAGTGGAGCCCAGCTGCAGGTCTGTGTGAGCTAACCTTGGTGCAGATAGGCAGATCTACGGTGTGTTCTTGGACGCTTTCAGATGTTTATAGCAAGAGGTTCACCTAAGTTTGAAGAGGAAAATGCTAAGATACACATCGACTCCCTGACTTAATGTTGCAGACTCATCAGGGCTGTCTGGGTTGATGGGAGTTTTTAAAAGTCACTCATAAAGGTAATTTTACAGTGGCGTGGCTTTCACTTTTCTTTTAGTAAAGCCAGTGGAGTGGACGCATTGAGCGTTCCAGGCCTCTTTAAACCCATGCTGGCGGCAATCCTTTTGTGAATATACTCATCTCCCTTTTATAGTGGCAACACTTAGAAACTTAAAACTCCAGGAAAATGAAAGTTGTTGGACTAAGTGATGAATTTTCTGTAACTCACAAGTAGCCCAGCAAATTTCATTGTTTCTTAAGTGTTGTTTAAATTTGAAGTTCTGCTCTCAAGGATCAGAAGGCAAGAGAGACTGTAGAACAGCCCTTCCCTCCCTTCCCTACGCTATTAAAATCTCAGCTCACAGCATTTGAAGAATATTTGAGTTGGTCCTCACACACACACATCTCAGATTGGAAACAAGAGTCTTGCTATGTTACCAGGTTGGCCTTAAAATCTTGGGCACAAACAGTTTTCTTTTTCAACTTTCCAGGTGGCCAGGACCATGGGGCATGTGCCATCTCACAGATACCTCAATATATCCATTTAATTTTGATGTGATGCTAACCTCACTCCCATACCTCTAAAGACATTTAAGAGGTTCTACTACCTGTGTCTGTCAGAAGGTCAAAATATTCCAGCTAATTCTGAAACAAAAGTTTGTTTTTATTTTTATTTTTCTGGCTAAATAGTGAGTTCGGTTGAATAACAAAGTTTCAGAGATAGTGGCATGGGCCTCTAATCCCAGAATATGTGAGGCTGATCTCTGAGTTCAAGGCCATCCTGGTTTATATAGTGATTTCCAGACCAGTTAGAGTGACATAGTTAGACTCTGTCTCAAACAAACAAAACAACACACAGCACACACACACAGATACCACACCAAACCAAAGTAGTAGATTCCTTGTTTTTAAGTTTTTGAGACATTCTTGCTATTTGGCCCAGACTAGAATTGAACTTACCATTGTCTTCTCCTGCCTCCTTGGTGCTGGGATCATGGGCCTTCAGAGTGGTAACTTTTAAGGGCCAAGTGAAGAACCCTACTGGGTACTGTTTTAAGGTAACTGAATTTCTGACTTAGAATGATAGCCTCTGGGATCAAGACTGATGATGTGTTTTGAGAGCAAAACCTAGCTAGTGGTAGAATGGATTGTATTGGGGGTGGTTAAATAAGTGTTCTGTTATGGGGGGGTTCATAATTACATATTATCTTAAACTTAAGTCATCAAGGCAATTACCCAGTTACTTCAGTGATTTAATCTTACAGAAATACGAATACTGACTTTATGTATTTTAGGCTACTTAGGATATATTCCCTACCTTTAATTCTTTTTGAGATACAGAGTTGTATCTCAATATTTTTACATTGAGATAAAGAGTTTTTGAGCTATAGAGCCCAGGCTGGCCTCAGACTCACAACATAGCTGAGGTTGGCCTTAAACTCCTGACATGCCTGCCTCTATCTCCAACCACTGGCATTATAGGTGCCTCCCATGTCAAGCTCCCCAGCCTTCTCAAGTAAAACCTTACTTTTCAGCTTTTCTGTGATCTTCCCTGCTTACCAAGTCATTAGTCTGACCCACAAAAAGCCCTTATTGGGGTGGGAGCGGAGGTGTGCTTTCAGGGCAGGCGAGTGTGCACAGTGGCTCACGACAATCCAGAGAAGCGCCAGTTTGCCATGTTAGACACCAGACACTGTTGGATTAAAGCAGAAGAGTTAATAAAATCGTTATTAACAAATACCGAAGGCCTGGGGAAATGGCTCCGTTGAGTAACGGCATTGCTGTTCTTGCATTGGAGCCTGAGGCAGGTGTGGCATCTGTGGGCCCAGTGTTGGTTGGGAGCAGAGAAAGAATGGGCTCTCATGCCAGCCAGCCTTGCAGAAAGAGCAAGCTCCACATTCAGTGAGACTGTCTCAAAAAACTTAGGCAGAGAGTGATAGAGGAAAACATGTTGTCAGTCTCTGGTCTCAACATGTACTCACATAGGTGTACACCCATGCACATGCATACTCCTCACATACAGAACTTATGAGTGGAACTCTATGAGCTTTATAACCATCTAATAATGGTCCCCATTATTAAAGTTCTTTAACACTAAGAACTTCGCCTGATTCTTATTCATAGTTATTTTTATGCTGAGATCTAACAAGACAGAGTACTGGGTCCTGTCTGTCTGACATCCCAGCAGCGGTCAGTAGACTGAGGCAGGCTTGTAAATTCAAGACTAGCCTGTCTCAAGAGAAACAATAACAACAAAAAACAAAGTAAAATTTCCTCATTTTGTTTTAGGAGGTGGAGAAATGTGTTTCATTTTACAGAATAAGTTCTCTAAAGCCCATTTCTCCTGAGGATGTAGTAAAGTGCTGAGACTGCTGCTGCTTTGTTTTGATTTTTAAAAAGATATATTTACCCTTATGTTATATGTTAGGGTGGTCTGCCTCCATGTGTTTCTGTGCACAGTTTGCACACAATAACTGTGAGGCCAGAAAAGGGCATCAGAATCTCTAGAAGTCATGTGGGTGCTGGGACTGAGCCAGGTCCTCTGTGGGAGAGGCAGGTACCTTAAGCACTGAGTCACCTTTCCAGCTCATCTTGGTTTCTTTGAAGTTAGGTCTTACTATATGTCCCCCGCTGGCCTGGGACTTGAAACAGTCCTGCATCCACCTCCTAAGTGCCTGGGGCAGCAGGCGTGCACTATAACGCCTACAGCCTGGAGAGTTTTGGGTTTGGTTTTTAAGACATGATTCTTCATTGGGGGAAAAATTATTCATATTTTGAAAGGTTTTTCAGGAACAACCTTTACTTTTTGTCACATCTGCAAAATGGAGTGTCCCCCCCCCCGTTCCCTTCACCTCCCCCCTCTGCTCCCCGCTCCCCTCCACACACACACCTCTATCTAGCAGTGTGGTTTGTGTAATGGTTGCCTAGTTGAACCAAGGGTTGCCATATGTACTTTGTTGCCAGATGTCGCCCTCTTGTGTTGAGGTGAGTAGCCTGCTGGGTGACATTTTGAAGGCATGGTGATCCTCTGTGTGCTAGGCAGATCTTCTAATACTAAATAGATCTTCTCTGCTTGGGCCAGCCTTAAGTCTTCCCTTCTTTATAGATCCTGCATGCAGGTGTTTTCTGGAGAAAAACAGAGGCCGTTTTGGCATTTGTTGTTGGTTGATAGGAGCACTCAGTCAGTGCAGTCTGTCTGACAAACAGCGTTGTTGCCTTTTTAATACATAGAATGTTTGAGGTGGTTGGTTACTTCTTGCAGGTAAAGTCAGCAGCACCTACCTCACAGGGTGTTGCGAGGCTTAGCTCTAAGATGGTTAGTGTGCTGATGGAGACCAACACCAGGAAGCAGTTCTGCAGCTAGCCTAGTCAGCACTCCATCTGGCAGATTCTAGAATGTGCTTGCAGCACTCAAGCACCACCACTTAATAGATAATTAATTGCGAAAATTTCGTTAAATGCGCCAGAAATAGGAGCGCTACTTGAGTTCTTACTCTTCTGTATTGTTTCTCTCTATTGTTCAGCAAGGAAGATAGGATGTAGCATTACTGGAATAAAATATGCCAATTTCAGCATTAATGAAACTTCGCTCCAAATACATTATTTTCATATAAGAAAAGGAACAAAGAAAATAAAAATCCCGTTGTTTCTTGGATGAAGACGGTCTAAGTAATAAATAGGGGCGGGAACTGGAATGAGGATTATCCGCAGGAACTCTCTAATGTTCTTTTGAAATAAGGCTGGAACACTCTCTCTGAACACTGAACGAAATACGTACTAGTCATGAAGAAAGAACCAGCTGGAAAGTGGACAGTTCCTGAAGCCTGTTTGCACAGGCAGAGTCTTGGTACTGAAACTTGGATTCCTTATGAATACTTGATAGGTATTTTTGTGGTATCTGTGTTAAAAATAGTTCATGTGGAAATTTTTTGCAATGTAACTTGTGTCTTTAGTGTACTTTAAATATGTCTGTGGCATTTCATTAATAAGTTGTTAAGTTCCTAGAAGTGAACTGTGTAAACATTTCTACGCTCAACCATGCTTGTGCAATTGGTCTCTCTTTTTATTCTGGTATGTCACAGTCCTAAATCTGGATGTCTTAGATGAGGGTGTCCTGAACTGGCTCTCATCGTAGATTGGATGAACCCTGGTGCTTCAGTGTGTGTGTTCCCGATTCCTCAGGAACTCCCTTCAGCGCAGCCGCCATCGGCTCCTCGCAGTCACGTCAGCAGAGTACGTCAGAGGAGAAACCTCAACCAGCATTCAGGAAGCTGAAGCAGTATGATTAAGTTTAAGACCAGGCTTAACTGAGTCTCAAAAACAAAACAAGGGTCCAGAGAGAAGACTCAGTGGTTAAGAGCACTGGCTGCTCTTCTACAAACCCAGATTAGTTCTCAGCACCTATATGAGGCAGCTCGCTGCTACCTGTAACTCTAGCTCCGGGAGGATCTAGATCTCCTCTGATCTCTGAGGTGCCTGCACATGTGTGTGCCATATCCATGTGCAGATATCCATAGATGAAAATAAGCCCCAATCAAACCTAAGAACTTACATAATAAAAGGCCTAATGGGGAAATCATCAGCTTATCAGGCATACATAGCAAATGTAGGATGATACATGGCAGGGTTACACTTCCATGTGATATGCTACAAATTGCTTCAGGAGTATTCTAAAGAGTTTTGTATCCCAGTTTAGAAACTGGCTTTCATCTGCTTTATGATGACATAATGTGACTTGATTCAACGCAACAAAATATTAGCTTGTAGTTCTGATCTTTACAGCATTTTCTGTCAATGTCACCTTTGTTGAGGTAAGTAGTCTCTGCTGGGTAATTCAAAAAATTTTTTTCAATGTCTGTGTTTTTCCTGCACATATGTATTTGCATCATCATTTGGGTTCATGGGACCAGTGGAGGCCAGAAGTGGGCATCTGACCTAGAAATGTAATTGCAGGTAGCTATCTATAAGCCATTATGTATGTGCTGGAAACTGAATTTGGGTCCCCTGTAAGAGCATGGGATGCTCTCAACCACTAAGCCGTCTATCTCTCCAGACGCTCTTACATTGGGCATGATGCAAAAGGCATGAATGGACTCAATTCTTACCAATCACAACCTGTGGCAAGAGAAAGTAGTGTCCAAATCCAGAAAGGTCTCACTGGACAGAAAGGTCTAGTCATTTCTTGAGGGTTCTCGGTTGGCTTTGACTTTCTGTTTTATACTCTATTCCTCTGCCCCAGCAACATGATCTACAATGGTGGTTCTAGTCACAGTATATTAGGATCTGCAGAAAAAAGGAATAAGAAGAAGAAATAGGCAAGTAGATGTGTCACACTGACTTACAGCTGGTGTGGTGGTACACACTTGTAATCCAAACACTTGGGGGTAATGACAAGAACAACTCTGAGTTCGAGATAAGCCAGGTCTCCTAAGTGAATGCCAAGGCAGTTGGGGCTTTATACCAGGAACCTATCTCCACAAAAAAAAAAAAAAAAGTAAATGTGACCTTGATTCTTGCCCTTATAGAGACAGGATTATGAAGAGCTGCACTCTGCAAGCTGAGTGCCCAGAACTAAATGATGTGATTCCATTGTAAGTCCACAAAAGACATAACCAGAAGAGCTATTGAACAAATTCCAGTCCAAAAGCTAGCAGACCCAGAAAGATCAGAGGCTTGCATTTTTGCTTGAGGTTAGGAAAAGATGGCTGTCTCAGGCAGGGGAAGGTCAGCTTTCTGTGCAGGCCTTCTGCTGGCTAAATGAAAGCAGCCTATTTTACCCATACTAGTAATTCTAATGCTACTCTAATCCCCAAATAACCACCACCAAAGCCAAATATGATGGCTGATATACTGAGTTTCAGTGAGTTAACTGAAGTGGGAAGATCATCAGCTTACATAGAGACCAGCCTGAGCAAGAAGACCTTGTCTCAAAAACAAAACAAAAAGTGCCTTCATGTACACCCAGAGTGGGGGATGGGAGTGGGGCTCAGTAGAGAGCTTGCTTGGCACACACAAGGCCTGGAGTTTCAACCTGCAAAATAATGTATACATAAAAATAGATCCCGGGACTGGAGAGATGGCTCAGTGGTTAAGAGCACTGACTGCACTTCCGAAGGTCCTAAGTTCAAATCCCAGCAACCACGTGGAGGCTCACAACCATCTATAATGAGATCTGATGCCCTCTTCTGGTGTGTCTGAAGACAGCTACAGTGTACTTACTTATAATAAATAAATCTTTAAAAAAATATATCCCATAGCTCAGTCAACACGAACTTGACAGTAAAAACTCTCTTCATATGGATGATCAATAATGTGGAGATATTTGGGGTAATTATGCCTGGGTGGAGGGCATGATAAAGTTGCTACTGGCATTTAGTGAGTGGAGGTTGGTAAGCATGTCATAATAAAAGCATCTCCCATTCTTACCCCTCTCAAAGCCCACTCAAGATGTCAGTAGAGTTGAGGTTGACTAGCTTTGGTCTAAAAAACTTTAAATCTTGTAATAGTGCATAAGGGCACAAATGTTTGGAATTTCTATCTAGCCAGTTTGGAGTTAATATTGACCTAATGGAATGCATGATGTCTTTGTCTAAAGTCAGTTCTATTTATATTATCCCTTTAGAAATCTTAAGTTGGGTTATTTGAAGTCAGAGCTGCAGAAATAGCTTGGTAGGTAACATGCCACGTACACAGCATCGGGGCCTATATAGAGCCCGTGCAGTTGCACATGCCTGTAACCACAGGATGTGGTGAAGCTGGAGTGGACAGAGGGATTCCTGAAGTTCATTGACCAGTGAGAAACCTGTCTCAAAGTATAAAGATGGAGGACTGTGGAGGAGAGACCCATGTGCGGCCTCGTGTGCACACGCACCCACTCACACCAACAAGTACAGACACAACACTCTACAAACACAAGTTAAATAAAATCAGATATATTCATCAGCAGACTGCTTAAAATTTAACATCCTTTAAAAACAAAAACCCAGCCATCTTGTTCTGTAGCTCAGGCTAGCCTCAAATTCATTATTCCTTTTATCTCAGCCTCCAAAGTTATGTATAATGGATATGGGCTGCCATTTTCAGGTCAAGAACTAAACCTATAAATAATGTTGAATCAATTGTATCTAAAGTCTGGTCAAAGAAAAATAGGATTGTAGTTTATAATCTGTGTGGATTTTAATTTGGCCAAAAGATGGCGCCAGTGTACCGTAAAAATGTGTGTTCTACTTAGGACTTTACTCCTCGGCTCCTTTCGTATTTGAGGAGCTGCATTTGGATCTTTCCTTACTTTGCAGTCCGTTCAGTGTTAGGTAATAGCGTCTTGACCTCCCCCCTGTGCATCTGACTTACAAAAAGTACTTCTTCAGAGAACAGCACACTTAATAGTTGTACAATTGAACAAGTCTGAGGATTTTTACAAAGTCATTAAGATACAGTCCTTGGATTTTACTCCAATGACATTGACCCTCTTTATTATATATCAAACTCAGTTAATGTTTTCCCTGGTCAAGAGCTAAATGGAGACATTCAAGAAAATCATACCTTGCTTGGTCCTTCTCCGTCCCTGCCCCCCCCCCCCATCCTTTTATTGGCATGTATTCACTGCACTCAGTGTTGGGTTTTGTAAAGTCAATTTCAAGTCAATCCTGTGCTTTAACCAGGGCCAAGTTCTCCGTTCCTTCCCTGGTCCCTTCCCTCACCCACTCATCTCCCCCAGTCTCCCTTTTAATTTTTTGTTGTTTCAGCTTTTGGTTTTATTTCTTTGCTTTTGAGACAAGGTCTCTCAGTTATATAGCTCTGGGTATTCTGGAACTATGTAGACCAGGCTGGTTTCAAACTCACAAAGATCTTCATACCCCTGCCTCCCACGCGCTGACATAAAAGGCGTGTGCCACCACGCCCTGCTCTCCTTTCTTTTGTCATGTGTGTGTGTGTATATGTATGAGGCAGGAAGTGAACAAAAACATGTATCTGCAACCATCCTATTTTTCTTAGTATAATCTCCAGTTACATCCATTTTTATAGCAAATGACTCATTCTTCTGGCTGAATGAAACTTCATTGTGGTATGTATACTTTTTTTTTATTGATGGAAAGCTATGGTGTTATGAATTCTGCTGTAGTAAATGTAATGGATTGGTGGCATGTTGATGCAGAATTGTTCAGGTATATATACCTGTATAGTGCTACTGCTAGGAAACAATACCAGGAATTGATAGGTGGGACTGCATGAGATTTAAAAGCTCCTAAACAGCCCAGGCATAGTGTCTCACCCCTTTAATCCCAACATTTGGAAAGCAGAAGCAGGAGTGTCTAAGACTTTGAGACCAGCCTGGTCTAAGGAGTGAATTCCAGGACAGCCAGGCTACATAAAGAGACCCAGTCTCAAAAACAGAAGAAAAAGGAGAGGAGGAAAAGGAGGAGGAGGAGGGGGAAGAGGAGGAGGAAGGGAAGGAGAGGAGGAGGGGGAAGGAGGAGGAGTGGAAGGAGGAGGAGGAGAAGAAAAAGGAGAGGAGGGGAAGGAGGAGGAGGAGGAGCTGCTTTTTTGGCAAAGGAAATGAGTAAATGGCAGTCCATGGAAAGGAGAAGACCTTTGCTAGCTGTGCATCTGACAGGATTACTATCAATATATAAAGAAGTCAAAAAGCTAAACACAAACAAGCAATTCTGTCACTAAACGGACTAATGGAACAACAGTCAGTTCTCAGAAGATAAAGTACAAATGGCTCAGCACCCTTAGCCACCACTGAGACACTGATGAAAGGCGCACTTGAAATTCCTCCTCTCAGCCGTCAGAATGGCCACATCAAGGAAACAAGATGAAGGCACAGGAAGCCTCATGAACCAGTGGATGCATAGATTGATACAGTCATTGGAAATCAGCGTGGAGCGTCCTCAAGCTAGAGCAGTCTGCCTTACTTGCATCTTGACTTTCCTTCCCTTTGTCAGCTGTTTGCCTTTCAAAAACACAGTCCCACCAACTACAGGGATGCTCTTAGATTCCTTCGTCCCACTTCTACCCAGGTCCATCTTTAATAGACTTCTCAACTCTCATAGTCCACACTTTTCAGTGCCTGGACCTTGTCTGTTCTCACTGTTACTGTAGGATTCTCCTACGACTTTGTCCTGGGTGTTTAAGTTTCTGTACAACTGAGCTGTCTTGAGAAATGATCCCATTTTCTCTCAGATAAATTGTCTCCTAGCATTTACACAAACCTTTTCCAGCTGAAACAATTTGGTAATACTGTATCAAAATAACAGGAATAAAGTATCCCTTAAGCTATTCATCCCTTGGTATCCCCTCCTGCCAGCAACTTGAAGGAATGGCAGTATTGTTGGAGGATTCTTTATTTTTTTTGTCCCTTCTCTGGGGACTAGAAGCCCATGCAGGGAAGGAGGTCTAAGTAGCCAGGCGGCCCTCACCTCTGTGGCTGTCTGCCATTTGACTTTCAGGAAGATCCAGGGAAGAAGATCTTCGTGTGCCTTATAGGCCTTTGAAGAAGGGAAACTTGTGAATTCAACTCCACCACATTTTTCTATGGTGAAAGCTGTATAGAGTCCAAATTCTATGTAGGTTAAAGTATGAAGGCAAAGGGAAATTTCCGTAATGCACACCAAAGCCTTGGAGGGAGAGGGAAAACTCAAAATTCTTGCCAGACCAATCTTGCCCTCCATCACCCTCTCACCCCCACAAGTCTGCAGTCTCCAGTGCTCTTAGGAAGTGGTTCCTAATTCATTTACTTTTTTTTTTTCTCTTGATCTCCCAATTCTTGTGTCTCCATGCCTTCGGAGTACAAGGATAACAGGTAGACACCACCATACCCAGGTTAAATTTATATGTACACACACAGACACACACACACACACACACACACACACACACACACACACACACACACACCGGGCAAGCACTCTAACCTTCCTGCTCCCCATTTCAATCAGGGTTTTAAACTGGGAGGAAAAGCATGAAAAGGGAAGACCCAGTCCTCAGCACCTGTGTAGATGTCTCCTGCCCTGAGGACTGCATCAACCACCGCAGTGGCCAGATAATACACTCAGTTCCACCTATGAACAAAGCTCATCAGAGAATGCTTTTGAGGTTAGCTGTGCAACTGCACAGTAGGGCATGCCAGCCTAGCTTTCTCCTGGCTTTTGTTCTTGTTTATTAATTGATTAATGGGTGCAGGGTGTGTCACATATCTGGCCCTCCCAATTTAAACACTAAGATTTAAAAACTTAATTTAGCCAGGCCTGGCGTACAAATCAAGTTCCAGGACAGCCAGGGCTACTACACAGAGAAATCCTGTCTGAAAACAAAACAAGTTATATTGGATTTCTGCACAAATTGCAAGTTTTGCTAACACAGGAAATGATATTAAACTAAAAATCCTCAGGTAGCATTTGTAATGGTTACTTTTTTGTTGTTTTTGTTTTCATTTTTGTTTGTTTTAAAGGGTCTCTCTATGTAGCCCTGGCTGCCCTGAACTGTTATGTAGGCCAGAGGGGCTTTACACTCAGATCCTCCCACCTCTGCCTGGGATTAAAGACGTGCCACCACACCTGGCTGACTAACTGTGATGGTGAACAGGATCTAGAAATAACCTAGGAGACAAGCCTCTGGGCACTGAGTCTGAGGGACTACCCAGGTCAGATTACTTGAGTGGGAAGTCCCACTTTAACTCTGGGCAGCACTGACCCATCAGCCAGAGTCCTGTACTGCATAGATAGAAGAGACTTAGTTGAGCACTCCCAATCATCCTCCCTGTTTCCTGACTGGAGGCAGTGTGAGTCACTGCCTCAAGAAACCCACGACTTGCTTCTCCACAGTGATGGACTGCACCCTCAAACCATGTGCCAAAATAAACCCCGCCTCAAGGAGTATTTGCCAGAAACAAGAAAACTAATACAGTATATAAATCTAACATGTAAAGTGTAGGACTGGGGTTAGAGGTCAGTTTTCAGAGTACTTGCTTAGCATGCACAAAGCCCTGGTTGGATCCCAGTACCACATAAATGGTGTGACAGCACACACCATAATCCCAACACTTGTGATGTGGAAGCGAGAACATCGGAAGTTCAGGCTGGACAGATGGCTCAGTTGTTGAGAGCACTTGTTACTCTTGCAGAGCACCTGGATTTGGATGTCAGCATTCGTATGGAAGCTTACAATCCTCTGTAGCTCCAGTTCCAGGGAATCTGACACCCTCTTCTGGTCTCCACAGGCACCAGGCATGCGCGTGATAAACACAGACATGCAGGCAGAACACTCACATAAAATTGTAATTAAATAAAAATTGGTAGATTTTATGATTTGTGAATTATGCCTGACATTCACAAACACAAAATTTGTTTTTAAAGTTTAATGTGTCCAATTATTTAATCTTTTAGGAAAAATAATAGCCAAAATATTAAGGGAAGCCCAGAAAATTAAAGAGAATTCTAAGAAAGTTTCCTCTGAAATCAGGGCTCACTGCTAGCTATATGCCACATCTGGTGGAGAGCTCACATCAGGTTGGCCAGCCACACCTGAACCAAGCAGTGGCCATTGGTTCCAGCATTCTGTCTGTGCAGTGCTCCATTTCAGCACCTCAGTGTGCAAGGCGATTATGACAGGCTAGAGACCCCAGCTTGGCGAGACCTCTATTAGAGATGTGACATTCCTGTTGACTGAAGCCCTTGTTCTGCACACCAATTCCACACAGAGCCTATCTTCAGGTCTTATCTGTTTGCCAGGTTGCATTAGTCATGGGAACAGTTCTTCACAATGTGGCCCAGAGTCTCACTGATGATCATGCCAGCCAGACCTTCCTGTCACATGAAGGTAGAGATGTCAGTGCAGGAATTTGGTAGTGAGAGATTATCGTGCAAGCTTCGGGTTGTAGAGTCCATGGTGAACGTGCAAATTCACGACTCACTGTTCAGTGTCTCCTCCCTTCAAGATGTGCGCAGTTACAAATGACTGCACCTACTTCGGTGTTCTCCTTGTGCTCTGTAGCGCCCCGGAAAGCAGAGTGGAATGCTCAGGTATGTAAATGTGAAAAGTGCATGAGCTCAATCCTGCCCACTAACTGCAGGGTCATCAAGGTCCCGACTGACCCGAATGTGGCTCCGTAGAGCACAAGGCCCTTGGTTGTTTCCCAGCACAGTTACAAATCTAACCCTGATCCCTCTGTTCCATTCTCTGACTCAGACGACGATCATCTATCACGTACAAACTTTCCGAAGTCCCTGGACAAGGTGCCCTTGCTCTCACCTGTCTCCTTGAACTTATTTTTTAAACCCCAGAAGAAAGTCAGGGCTACAAGTCCAATTTGAGTTTAGCCACAAAACAAAGGATGTGGAATCTTGCTAACACCAGGTAACTGCTTTGCACCATCCTGATTGGCTGGGAGTTCTAGCCCCTCCCTTCCTGATTTTTCGTTGCCCATGAGGCTTGAGCCAACTTGGCTGAATTTTGTGCGGTGTGCGCAGGTATTTACTCTGTCCTCTAAACTCATGATTTAAGCCCCAAGAAAACCAGCGTGAGGTGAGAGGGGAGCAGGGGACTCCGGACTTCAGGGCTGAAGATGAGTCTGTGAAGAATTAGCATACATGGTGATGAGACACAGTCTGTAAATGGTAGTATTCCCTTCTAGAAAAGTTAATTTTACAAAGCTTTATACTGAGTTTGGTGACATGCTTGTAATCTCATGAGGTACAGGCAGAGTTGGGAGGATCTCGAGTTTGGGGACAGCCTGAGTCATGCCTTGTCTCAAGCAACTTTTTGAAAGTTCATTAAGAGCCAGGTGTGGTAGCAAATGGCTTTAATTTCAATCCTGGGGAAGCCTCTGTGCTTTTAAAGATAGCCTGGGGACTGGAGAGATAGCTCAGCGGTTAAGAGCACTAACTGTTCTTCTAAAGGTCCTGAGTTCAAATCCCAGCAACCACATGGTGGCTCACAACCATCGGAAATGAGATCTGATGCCCTCTTCTTGGGGTGTCTGAAGACAGCTACAGTGTACTTACATATAATAAATAAATAAATTAAAAAAAAAAAAGATAGCCTGATCTGTGTAGTGAGTTCCAGGACAGCAGGGTTACATAGAAAGACCCTGCCTCAAAAAAATCCCAAAATTATAATAATAGTAATAACAAAAATAAAACACAATTCAGAAGAATGTGAAATTCTTTACATGTAGTGCTTGTACAACATCAGGCAGTAAGGGAAGTCCACAGCTAGGTGTCCTACAGGATCCTGTCAACTTTTCAATGGGTCCTGAGATTTGGAAAGTGGAGTCTCATTGGACCCAATTATTACTATTAGGTTGTTGTTAGGAAAAACAAAACAAAACCAGAGTCCAAGCACGGTAGTGCATTCCTGCAATTCAGCACTCAGGAGGCTGAGGCAAGAGGATTAGACAGATGTTTAAGGCCGCCTGCCTCACACTACAACCAAAATAATACTGGTAGCAGAATGAAATTAGGGCTTTAGGAAATCCAACTTACGGAACAGCGAACTAAAGTTGGTATCATGTGAATAATGTAAATCCTTCCATACCATAGCTTATATAAGAAACCATAGAGATTATTAACAATTCATAGACACATACTATAGAAAAGACAGGTTGGGCTGTGAGAGGCAGAGATGGGTGGATCTTTGTGAGTTCGAGGCCAGCCTGGTCTAAAAGCTAGTTTTAGGACAGCAAGGGCTACATGGAGAAACCCTGCTTCAAAAAACAAAAACAAACTATAATAATACAGAAAAGCAATTAACGCATCTAGTAAGAAACAACTAATTCTTTCTTGTTTGTTTGATTTGGTTTGTTTTTAAGGTCCTGGGAGCTGGGCTTGTAGCTTGCTTATATTATACATGTAGCAAGCATTGTGTCAGTAGGCTTCAGGGCCCAAAGGTCGAATGGCATCAGAATCAGACCTTCTCTTGTGGTTGGTTCTGTTAGCATCTCTTTGCTGGAGGTGGCCTCCTGTGTGTCTGTGTTGTGATGTCTGTCCAGTCCCCAGCATGGTGGAACGTTTTATAGAACTAAACGTCCTCATCAGTGTGATCTTTACCGTTTTAGGAAATAAACGTAATTTACCAATTTTAAAGACACAGTTAAGTAAATGAGCTAATATAACATTTATTCTGTATTAGTCAGTACATGAATCAATTCAGCTTGAAACCTTTTTCTCTACAGAGTATTATTTCTTCACGCTTAGTCTTTGATTCACAGTAGTACTAATTTCAATGAGAATACAAAGTGGTACTCTTACTTGGACGATGGCTCATCCCCTTAACATTTCTACAGGCAAAGAACCAACATATGTGGCATTATGCAGGCCTTTTCCTGCACAGATCACAAATCAGAATGGATACACTTTTTATGTTCAGACTGCTCCTGTATTCTGATCCCAGCTTCTCCATCCCTTCTACTTCCCCTTTTGCATTGTCTGTGACTCTGCCTTACCCCTGTCCTGGCTTCTGTTGCCATATCCTTTGCCCCCCAAACACACACACACACACACACACACACACACACACACACACACACATACACACCCTACCCAGGATGAGCTGTAGGAGGTCCTGTTATGATCTTTGACAGGTGTTAACATGTTGAATCTAACTTAATTGGGGCACCCATACTTTATTCATTCTAATAAATTTTTGTCTTCAGGGATCATTACAAAAATTCTTCCTAAAAATGTGTGATAAAGTGCAGAATGGATTGAAAATTTCAATTCCATGTAAGAAACTTTGTCTCATGATGAAACAGGAACTTGAACCTCAAGAACTCTACAACTTAAACAAAGGTATTCTAAAAATGCAAAACTGACAGGCATAAAAGTCAAATCTGGGTGCATTTAGCATTAAACCAGGAAGTAGACTACGACTTATTTAGTGAGGCTGACTAAAGGAACTTTTTCAAACAACAGGGTTTCAAAGTCTAACAATTATTTTTAAAATTCTGCCACAACCCCCTAAAAAATTTCTCAACTATTAAAAAATAATAATAATAAGGCAACTGGAAATCAGACATTTGCAGATGAAATGAACTCTGGGCTGGCAGTGCATGCAAGGCTGGCCCAGGGCCTTCTCACAGGCCACAGAGCTAATGAGCCCCTAGCAAGAGGCCTCTCTCAATGTACTGTCGAGACCGCATTGTCTCTCAGAAGTAAAGCCGAGTCTAAGACTCCACTAAGTAGTAGACCAATTAAGATCATTGCCGTCTTCTTGCTGTCAAGCCCATTACCTGGGAGGAGAATTATGCAGACAGCTTTTCTGAAGAGATCCATTTGTGCCACATGCTTATTATTCTTGGAGGTGGAGGAGGTGGCAGGGAACATGATTTCTGTTGGAGAGGTCTTTTGTTTTCTGCTGCCTTTACTTAAATGTTACTGGGGACTATTTTTAATATCCTAAAAAAGGGCTTTGAACAAATGTTAAGTGAATAGTCGCACACAAAAATCGTGGCAAGTGCTTATCCCCTCTGTGCTGTGTGAATAGCGCTCGACTCAAGAGGGTGAAGAGAATGCACTGGAAAATGATCAAGGATCTATCTGATCGACGCCCCCAGCCTTAGGAAATCCCGAGTTCCAGAAGAAATTTGATCCTAGCTAATATTCATTAAAGGCAATTTTCAATGAAAATTAATGTGAGTGTCCTAAGTTGATGCCTCGAAACGGGCCAGTTTAAGGCCACAAGGGTGTAAATTGAGTCAGAATCTTTCTACATATTTTGCATAGAAAGTCAAAAATGCTTGAAATACATCCCATTACAAAAAAAATTATTTTATGGCAGATTTCCAAGCCACCTCTCTGGTTCCCACTTATTTTTATAACAACAGAATAGTTTGGATCACCCTAAAATTCACTATCATTTGACCATATAGCAGATACATAGAGTTGAGACCCACTAATGAATTTCTGCATTCTGCTTACAGATTGAAATTCTGTTTAAGTCCTCAGAAAATCCAGAGAAACTACTTAAGAATGAAGGAGAACATATTTTCTTATGAAAACAATCACTTATAAAAATGCATTCTAACCAAAAGTGATAACTTATCAAACAGCAGTATAGAGAACACACACGTGTGCACACACACACACACACATACACACACACCAAAACCTGAAACCTAGAGCTACTGTCTTATCCCCAAAATTACAAATTTACTTTGGGTCTGCTTTTCAAAATCCCCCAATCCAGAATACCTTCAATACTAAGAGCTTTGTATCTTATAGATTTTACTCATTCATAAGAGATTAGAAACTTTAATGTGAGTTTAATTTGACTCCCCTTAGAGCCATTCTTATAGTAAGTAGATACAGAATTATTTAAAGTACTGCAAAGTGCACCAACTTTAACCAGGCTTTTAAAAGTTCATTTTAAACATATTTGCTGGTAGCTATCTATACAAGTCTATTAGCACCATATACAGTGGGTTATAATATTCTTTCAAAGATGATTTAGGAGTGATTTTTGGTTTTATGTCTAAAAGGAAAACAATTAAAATAAATTTATTGAAGGGGTCATGTGTTTTTATCTAAATTGAATGATACCCCCATCACCCATTATAAACATGAAGATAGGCAAGCCTGAAGAAAATATTTTCACATTCCAGCCAAGAATGTTGCTAAACATCCACCATTTGATTAAATTTCAAAGCCACGTTAGTTACTTTTGCACAAGATCACAATATGTATTTACAAAATAAAAGTATAGGGAAAAGCAGTGTATACATATGCAGTCCATAAACACAGCGTAAATGCAGAGAGATAAAAAACAGTGGTGCTCCCTGGGCAGTGTCGGCGCACGACTTTAGTCCCAGTACTCAGGAAGCAGAGGCAGGCGGAACTCTAAATTGGAGGCCAGCCTGGTCTACAGAGTGAGTTTGAGGACAGCCAGGGCTACACAGAGAAACAACAACAAAACAAAAACAAAAATAACAACCAGACAAACCAGTGGTGTGCATGCCTCGAGAGGATGCTCAACACGCATCGTACCATGTGTCCTGCATCTTTTGTAACTAGCAGTAACACCATCACTGAGTTTAGATAGTGGGGTGGGGGTTCTGTACAATATGAACCCTAACTTGTGGGGTTGGGAAGTATGTTACAGTGTTACGGCTAGACACAATGAAAAATACTGGTGCTGAAAATCTAGGCTTTAGCATGAATTTTGACTTTTTATTCAGTTCATTACATAGTTTATGTTTGGCCAAGAACTATTTTCACAAGAATATTACGGCTTCCGGGCCCTTAGTCAGGCGATGGTGACCCACACCTTTAATCTTGGCCAGCACTTAGAAAGCAGAGGCAGGCAGAGCTCTGTGAGTTCGAGGCCAGCCTGGTCCAGAGCGAGTTCCCGGACAGCCAGGGTTACACAGAGAAACCCTGTCTGTAAAAACAAAACAAAACAAACAAAAATAAAAACAAACAACCCAAAGAAGTAGCTCCACTAAGGGAATCCTCTGCTATCTGGGAAGTTTGCCTCCTGGATAAAAAATACTATTACCCTTTTGACTTCTCAGGAGATAGGTCTACTCACAGATGGGTATATACAGGTCTGCTAGGCAGAAGGATGTTGGGGAGAGAAAACACACTCCCTGTGTCCACGCCTACACACTTGTTAACTATTTGCCTGGCCGAGGGTTCGAACCCATGAATGGCTTTGTACAGAACTTGTTCAAGACTAGGAAGGCCCAACTCACCTGATTCACCATTAGAGACAGTGGGGAACCCTGTAAAAGGAGAGTGAATGTAGCGTTCACCTATACCACAGGGTCACACCATCGGAAAGAAACCCAGACTTGGTGGCATTAGAGAACCGTAAGAACATGTAGCATACCCAGTGCTCATTCAGTGGTCTTCCCTCCTCAAAGCACTGGGCTATCGCCTGCCATTCCCACACCTCCCCCCAAGTCGCTTTACATTGTGATCTATGCTGACTCCCTCCAGTCCAGAACTGTGTTTCATTGACAGAGTTTTACAACCTTCATCGATCCTTTAGCACTTCTGGGCTGGAATTGTACCTTTAGATTCCACAGATGATAAGCCACTAATTTATTACTGAGAAAGAAATGCCACAAAGGTATAAAAGAATTCATCTTTTAAGTTTTTTTTTTCTTCTTTCTTCCTGTAACCTGGAAATGAAGTCACTGGAACAGCTTATTTATTTGATTATCCTCCGAAACCATTTCATTAACCAGCTGTTCTACAGACAACTCGATAGCATTCCTGACGAGAGAAGAAGCTGTTTCTATTAAGAGTGTTTCATACTGTTCTGAAGTTCTCCCCTCAAAATCACTATCATTAGCAAAAACCCCCACTTGCTCATTTTCCATTGAAATTAGGAATTGCTTAGGGACATTTTTAGATTTCTTAACATCAAATTCACTGATTTCAGTGTCAGTAATGATAATAGCAATTGGCTCCATTCTTTTGCTTTCTTCTGATCTTGGTTTCTCTGTATGAATTCCATTTTCTTTCAGATCTGGTGCATGGCTCAATACAGCTTCCTCTGCCTGATCCACTGTGGGTTCCTCTGCCTGACTCAATACAGCTCCTTCTGCCTGACCCACTGTGGGTTCCTCTGCCTGACCCACTGTGTGTTCCTCTGCCTGTCCCACTGTGGGTTCCTCTGCCTGACTCAGTACAGCTCCTTCTGCCTGACACACTGTGGGTTCCTCTGCCTGACTCAGTACAGCTCCTTCTGCCTGACCCATTGTGGGTTCCTCTGCCTGACCCACTGTGGGTTCCTCTGCCTGACTCAATACAGCTCCTTCTGCCTGACCCACTGTGGGTTCCTCTGCCTGACTCAGTACAGCTCCTTCTGTCTGACCCACTGTGTGTTCCTCTGCCTGACCCACTGTGGGTTCCTCTGCCTGACTCAATACTGCTCCTTCTGCCTGACCCACTGTGGGTTCCTCTGCCTGACTCAATACTGCTCCTTCTGCCTTACCCACTGTGTGTTCCTCTGCCTGATTCAATACTGCTCTTTCTGCCTGACCCACTATGGGTTCCTCTGCCTGATTCAATACAGCTTCTACTGTCTGACCTGCTGTGGGTTCCTGTGCCTGATCAACTGTGGCTTCTTCTGCCTGACCCACTGTGGGTTCCTCTGCCTGGCCAACTATGGCTTTCTCTGTGTGGCTGACTGTGGCTTTCTCTGTGTGGCCGACTGTAGCTTCCTCTGCCTGGCCAACTGTAGCTTTCTTTGCTTGTACTATTGTAGCTTTCTTTGCCTGACTAACTGCAGATTCTTCTGCCCAGCTCAGTTTGCCTTCCTTTGCCTGACTCAACACAGCCTCATTTGCCTGGGCCACTGTAGCTTCCTCTGCCTGGCTCAGTTTACCTTCCTTTGCCTGACCCTCTGTCTGGATCCCAGTAGCTTCCTCTGCACAGCCCGCCACAGCTTCCTTTGCCTGGCCCAGCGCAGTCTCTCTTGATTTCTTTTCTTCAGCAGCAGTCTTTCTCCGGTCATCATCCTTCCCACTTGGTGCACTTTCCCGGATGCCATCACTGGGTTCTCCCAGACTACGTTGATGTGTGGTTGCTGGTGATGGAGGAGCAGCAGAAGTCACCGGCCGAGGGCTGCCCGCTGCTGAACTCTCAAGTCGACCTGCTTGCTGCGCCTGTGCACTTTGCTTTTCCGTAATCACTTTGGTCTCCTTTTCCAGCCCTGGAGTTCCAGTCTGGATAGCAGAAGACTCATTTTCTAATGCTAGTTCTATGGCAATAACGTTCTCTCCCACTGTGACGCTGTTGCTTACGTGTGATTCTTGGATCTCCTTACCGTCTCTCACCAACACACCTTGCTGTAGGCCCTGGGTGGACCTAGCCTGGATTCCCTGGTCATCTGGCTGGGTCTGGGCTTTTATCTCCAAATCGTCTGCCTCTCCCTGGACTCTGACGTAGCTCGAATCTTCCGTGAGTTTGGAATGACGACTTCTCTTTGCCCCTCTTGAGAATCTTATGCAAGGAATCTTAAGTCTGGATTTTGCCTTTTTCTTAGGAAGAGCTCCGTCCTCAGGCTGCACCTCAGACTCAGATGGCTTCTGCTTCTTTGCAGGCTCGGGCCTTTTCCTGTGTGTCACAAGGCGTTTGATGGAGGCCCAGGCCCCCGCTGGTTGCTGCTGACCAGAGCCTCCAGCTTCAGGGGCATGCTTTTTTGTCTCCTCAGCAGACCTGGCACCAGCTTTGGCCTTTGTCTTGTCTGCTTTCTTCCTTCTCTTGAAGCACAGTGTGGCTGTTTTTCTCTCCTGCCTCTCTTTCTGAGGGCTGGCTACTACTGGTCTCTTCTCATCCTTAGTTTCTATTTGAATCTCAGAAACACTGGTCTCCATTTTGACGCTGCACTCTTTCATTCTCTGGAAACGGAAATGTGTCTTCTCTCTTCCTCCTTAAGTCTTTTGTGACAAAAATATCACACCAGGTCCGATTTCTCCTGCATGTCCACTCTCCCCTCACACCACAGTTGTTTCTGTGACTTCTTCAGGACACAAACGCCTTGCTTATCTGCTGCTCACAGTGTCTTTTACTTTACTCTTTGAATGAAAGCACTTTCCTGGATAAACGTCTCCTTTAAAGTCCAACCTGATGAGAGAAAAAAGTAGGGTTTATTTCAGGGTATTTATGTTATTTTATTATTTTGTTTGGTTTGGTTTTTCAAGACAAGGTTTCTCTATGTAGCCCTAGCTGTCCTGGAACTCACTCTGTAGACGAAGTTGGCCTCAAACTCAGAGATGCACCTGCCTCTGCCTCCCAAGTGCTGAGATTAAAGGCGTGCACCACCACTGCCTGGGGGAAGCCTATTATTTTAATATAAACTGTATCATATGGGGCATGCATTCCACAGAAAGTACATACAAAAACACCTTATGGCTACAAAGTGAGACTTGTTTTTGCCCTATCAAAAAGATTCTCGTGTGAACTCATTTTGCTTAGGTTTCCTTTGTGGTCACTCTGCAAGTGTGCCTAGATATCTTTTCCCAGAACTGTTTATGGTCTCACTTGGAAAGTTTAGCAAATAACAAAATAAGAGAGTGGTAGGGAAGCCTGACTACTGTCTCATCACATGCAATGTAGAACACTGATATTACTCGGGACTTGGGAGATGACTCACGATGAATTAATGACAAAACTGAGCTCCCAGTGGGCAGCTGGGGCTTGCCGAAAGCCTTAAGCTAGATGAGAACCTAGCCAGAGTCAGAAGTAGCAAATTTGACTCTCTGGTGTTCGCTCTATTGTAGCATAAGGTTTCTGTTCTAAAAATGTACATTCCACCAAGGAGGCGCTACTTTCCATACATACTCTCAGGAAAAAAAAAACCAGCATCACTGTCATTCTCCACTCTTAAAGTCGTTGTGTAACTTTGACATTTTCAGCGAAGCGGCTGCTACTCATGTTTCCCCACTGTAACTGCACACAGCTGGAGGTAAGTTAGTGACGGTAACAGCCAGCGTTGGTTGCGCAGCTCCTGTGTATGAGACAGCAGCAGCAGCGCTGAGCACTTCCACATGCGTCTCTAACCTGCACCGCAGTGTTGCAGAGTGAGGAGGTGGTGATATCTCCATCTGCAGTTAAGCAGCCTTCCTGAGACTATAAAGCTAGTCGGCGACAGTGCTCAGATTTAACCCAAGACTGCCTGTTTCCAAACTGCGTTCTTCACTGCGCTTCAAGGTCCAAGAGAAAGCAAATTGCTTTAAAATGCTAATCTGAGGCTAGTTGTGACCATGCATGACTGTAATTCCAGCAAGTGGGAGGTGGAGGCAGGAGAATCAACCAAGGCCATCCACATAGCTATATAGTATAGCTGAGGACGACACCAGCTATGTGAGACCCTGTCTCAAGACAGAAAAACATGTAAAACTAAGCTATTGGTCTGGGCACATAGCTTAGTGACAGAGCATTGGCCTAACATGCCACAAGGTCCTGGGTTTGGTCCCCAGTGCCACCAAAAAGTAATAATCCACAGATGGCAAGGCTTAAAGAATGGGGATGTGGGGTGACTAGCTCACAAAAGCTCCATGAATTTTAGGTGCTAGATGTCCTGAGTTAGGCACAGGGGCTCCTTCCTTTCATGTATATTCTTCAAGAAGCTTTCCACTTGGGTCCCAGTTCCTAATTCTCTGAACCCTGAAAAATCATTTTAAGAGCTAGGGATTTTTTTCTTCTTCTTTTTAAGGGCAAGTATTGAACAATTCGTCTTTCTACAAAGAAACATCAGATTCTAGAATGATGGAACCAGTGTAACATTTGCAGCCTCTCCTCACACACCCTAGCACTAGAACCCAGTCTTAACGGCTCCAAGTCTTCTTTCCCTGAGCTCTCAGCGCCCTAGAGAGCATTCCTTCTAAGCAGAGGGTGTGTATTAATAGAAGAAATATTCAAATGAGATTATATTCCGGAAAGTCTCTGAAACTAACCTAAATGGCCTAGATGGTTGCACGAGAGCTTTCTTTTAATGTACATCGCTGTAGAGATCAACACCCCAACAAGTGTATGCCAGGCAGGAAAAGGATGTAGCCCGCAGGCCAGGCATTAAAACTTTGCAGAGTGTTAAGATTGCAAATGATTCGAGAAGACTGTTTATTGTCTTGGAAACCTTAAAGTCCCTGCTGTCCTTTCCTGGCAGAATCTCCTGTCTAAGATCACAGAAAACAACCACCACCCTTCTCCCCTTGAGCAACAGAGAGCAACCACTATCTGAGCAGAGCAAGGAACCTTTCCCAGCACTAGACGCGAACCGCGAAGCTTCCTCCTGGAGGAAGGACTCTCCAAGCTTGACGCCTCTATGGCAGGAGACAGAGCTCAGGATAAAGTGCTCAGAAAGGAAAATACCGGGGGCGTGGAACAGATAGCCCAGCTTCAAGCTATCTGCAGAATTATCATAGCCCGCAGCCGAAAATCACAGTTCCCCAGAAAACCCCTCAAGAAGGAAAAGGGTTAGGCAGCCGATGCCAAAGCAGCAGCTGCAACGCGTGCGAAGCGAGCGAGCGAGCGGGCGGGCGAGCGGACGAGCGGCAGAACTGCTCAGGGTCACCCACCTGGAGCCGCCTGAGGATCGGCGACCTTGCAGTCCGTGCCCCTCACAATCTGGTGACCAGGACCCCGGGTCTACCGCCGTTACCAGGGCTCAGTGCACCGGATTCTGACCCCCAGTCTCTGGTCTTGCCTCTACTTACCCAGATCGTCGCGGTCTCAGGCCAGCCCTGCTCCCGAGGTCGAGGAGCACGGGCCCAAACAACGAAGAGCCCGGGAGAGAGCGGAGCGCGCAGCCCTCTGCAGAGGGAACGCAGCCGCGCGCCCCCTCCCCAGCGCGGAGAGAGACAGCTGGCCGCGCCAATGCGCGTGGAGCAGTGGGGCGGGGCTACGGCCGGGGGCGGGGTGAATTCAGCCAGCCACCTGCCAGCCGACTGCCCGGTCGCCTGGGAGAGACCTCCGTGCTCCCGCCCCGGACACATTCCCCGCTGCATAAAGACATCAGGGACCACTAAGGCAGAGCTAGAGGACTGCAAGAAGAGGGTGGAGACTCTTCATTTCCTGAGACGCGCATCCATAAAAACCCTGTTTGAATTTATAAGGTTCCCACCGTGAATCCCCCTCGAACATTAAAGACAAGGTAGAAAGCATATCTTCAAATAAAGATTGATGGGAAAGATGGCTCAGCGGTGAACAGCATGTATTTCTTCTCTTCCAGAGGATTTGAGTTCGATCCCCATACACCCACATTAGGCGGCTCACAACCACCTGTAACCGCCCTAGCGGGATCTTATGCAAAAACAAAATTAAAAAGCAAGATTCGTAACAGTACAGAGACAGTAAGGTGGGGGGGGAACATTTTATTTTATTTATTTTTGTTGAGACAAGGTTTCTCTGTGTAGCCTTGCTTGTCCAGGGACTCACTCTGTAGACCAGGCTGGCCTAGAACTCAGAGATCCACCTACCACCAGATTAAAGGTCTGTGCCACCACCCACTGGCAGACATTTTATTTTATTGTGTAGCTCTGTACAACCGACTTGGAACTCACTATGGACCAGACTGGTATTGAACTCACTGAGATCCACCCACCTCTACCTCAGGAGCCACACCTGGCTATGGAGAAAATTACATATATGGTGAGAAACAGAAACAACCTTTCTAAACAGAACTTCAGACTTGGTACTGGTACAGTCCTCACTCTGGAACAGGAAGGTGTCAGCTCAGATGAAAACCAGCACAAATACAGCTCTGTGTACACAAGGTATGACTTCCCCAGTTCAGGGCCCTGACTTTGGGGTGTCTTCTAAAGTTGAGGTCCTATAAGTTACACACACTCTTGACAGTCTCTTATCCTGCTGCCTCTACCTAAGTGCTGAGACCACAGCCTTGTTTCACCATGTCCAAACCTCAGGCTCTGTGCACACCAGGCAAATGCCTGAATTGGTCCCTTTGCTCCAGATGGTACTGGAATAGTGAGTGCCCTCGTCTCCATCCCCACTTGAAAGGAACTAGGTGAGCAGACCCCATGGAGTGTCCTAAAGGAAATGGTATCCACCCACACTTCTGATGTGAGATGTCAGATGGGCATCCCTGTCTATCCCTCACTGTGCTCACCTTTCAGCATGGATGTGGTGCTCCAGCAGATCTCAGCCTCCTCCAGGGTTCCTGCTTGCACAGAGCTCAGAAGCCCCAGTAACACAGGAGAACAAGACCCCTTCCCCTTTCTTAAGTGGACCATGACCTTTGGGAGGTCAATATCAGATGTTCACTTGGGGATGGTATTTCAAGGAATGTATTTTGTCTTCCTCAGATTCTCTAGTCTAGATTTACTCCAACAAGACCTGATAAATAATAAACTCTTGGGCACAAAACAGACCCAGGGGACCCAGGTTCAATTCCCAGCACCCACATGGCAGCTCACAACTGTCTCTGACTTTTTTCCAGGGAATATGACTCCCTCACACATGCAGGCAAAACACCAATGTACATAAAAGAAAAATAATTTCAATAAGAAAGAGAGCTCTTCTTGATTTGCAGAGGACCAGAGTTCAATTCTCAGCACACACTTCAGGTCTCTGTAACCACCTTTAACTCCAGGGGATTCTCTTCCGGCCCCTGTAGGCACTGTATGAATGCACGCACGCACACGCGCGCGCGCACACACACACACACACACACACACACACACACACACACACACGTTTGCCTGGTGTGCAGTTTGGACATGGTGAAACAAGCCTGCTATCTCAGTACTTAGGAGATAGAGACAGTAGGATGAGACTTTCTTTTTTTTTTTGTTTTCTTTTTCTTTTTCTTTCTTTCCTTCCTTCTTTCTTTTTTTATTTTAAAGCTTTATTATAGAAAAGTAGGGGGAAAGAAAAGAAATAGAGGAGAAAGAAGAGATAGAGAGGTTAGAGCAGGCTATGGCCACGTGGAAAGAGAATGGGGAGAAAGGGGGAGAAGGGGGCAAGAGACAAGGGGAGAGCATGGGCAAGAGAGCAAAATGAGACTTTCAAAGCCATCCTTGGCTACACAGGGAATCTAAGGCCAGCCTGGACTACATGAGATCCCATCTTAAAAAAATCCAAGTGGCGGGCGGTGGTGGCGCACGCCTTTAATCCTAGCGCTTGGGAGGCAGAGGCAGGCGGATTTCTGAGTTCGAGGCCAGCCTGGTCTACAGAGCGAGTTCCAGGACAGCCAGGGCTATACAGAGAAACCCTGTCTCGAAAAACAAACAAACAAACAAACAAAAAATCCAAGTGGGTGCTGGAGAGATGTCTCAGCGGTTAAGAGCACTGACTGCTCTTCTGAAGGTCCTGAGTTCAAATCCCAGCAACTGCATGGTGGCTCATAACCATCCATAATGAGATCTGACGCCCTCTTCTGGTGTGTCTGAAGACAGTGGCAGTGAGTGTACTTACATATAGCGATAAATAAATCTTAAAAAAAATCCAAATGAATTTGACTTAGCTTTGTTCGTCCACCAAGCACAGATGTGTGACACGTCTTTACATCCCCGTGCCTGTTATGTTAACCCAGCTTCTGGCAGTTTTGAACTTGAAACAAGCTGGAAGAAACGCTTGAATTTTTTTCAAATCCAGCAGACCTGGGAGTTGGCAGTCATTTTAGGAAAAGGAGGCTCCTCCAGATGACGATGGGGTAGCCTAGCCACCTTATTAGAAAGCATTTGGAGTCAGGTGTAGTAGCACAATCCCAGGACTTGAGTAGCTGAAGCAGAAGGACAGTAAGTCCCTAGCCAGGCCGTGCTACATAGCAAGACCCACTTGGGGGGAAAAAAGAGCATCGGGCAATAAGAGATGCAGGCTGAAAGAGCAGCTCTGAAGAGCATCTTAGAAGCTCAAGTGTCCCTCTCCTGCACCCGCTTTGCTCTTAGAAGTAAAGGAGCTGAACACAGTCTAAGGTAAGAGGTGGATTACCTCATGTGCTAAGGGAAAACAAGATTCGTAGGATTAATAACTTATCTGACATCTTTCTCTCATGCATACACAATGCAGCCAGTAAAGAGAATGAGAGATGGAGCAGGGAGAGAAGGGAGAGAGAATATTACTATAAATAAAAACCTGCATTTTGGCTTTTCTTTGGGATGTGGCCAGATGTTTGAACAATGTACCTCATGCACAAGAGAAAGAAACCTGTCACTTCTAAACACACTCAAGTGACATGGCCGTTGAAGCTATTACTGTATTATTGCCTACTACTCCATCTGAATTATATAATTAGCTATAAATACCTTCCCAATCTGACGAGGAACTATCCTCTTCACAGCTTATCTTATTAATGTCACAGATACAGCGTGCCAACGAAATAGCCTACATATGTGTCTGAACAACACTGAGCTGACTACACCATCTCTTTCATTCTGATCCCCATCCACAGTCCAGGCTTTTAGCTACAACAATGGTCTCAACTCCTCGTTAACAATTCTTATGTCCTTGAGCCTTCCCTGCGGTACCTTTCTCTGACACACCATCTAATGAACCTGTGGCCCCAGGTCCTTGGTGGTTTGATCTATTTGTGGGCACCATGAAAGCTGCAGGGAGCCTAGTGCCTTGTCAGTACATACATACCGCTGTCACCCTTAATTTATGTGTCTATGACTCTTCAGTGTACAGCATCGGAGCTGTGACAACCAGGAGGCACAACCTGCTTATCAGGGATCCTACCAATATGGAGAGGGGAGGGCCAGCATGGAACTGGAGGAATGTGCTAGCTCCACACTGCAGGGATGGGATTTGGGCTGGTGACACTGACAGATTCCCCAGTGCACTGATTCTTCTCTAGGTATTTGACACAAATGGCCACAGATATCTTACGCCTTTTTTTCATGGTGGAAATAGCCTCTGCAAGCTTGTATTTGTGACACCTTTGAGCGAAGATCCTTGCCCCTGAGGACTGCTCAGCAACCACCCTGACCTCATTTCTTCTGTAAAGTTTCGTGCACCTTGGTTACCTCTTCCTTCTGAAGGCAAGTGGAATGGACCCAGTTTCTTCTTTGAACGGCTGTCTTCTAGGAACTGCTGAGAGGCAGCAGAGAGCAGAGGCTTTGGAATAAGGTGACAGCAGGCACCAGCACTGGAATCCTGAAATGCCTTTCTGTAAAATGAGGATATAAGCCTAATTGATTACAATTCACCTACACATTTCAAGCAGGTGTCAACTCTTGTTACGAAGCTGGCGACTTCTTCCTTCTGAGCAGTTTCATTGGCAGGAGTTAGCTGTGTGGATGTTTGCACGCAAGTTGCGAAGGCACATGAGAATTTCCCATGTTATTTGTGATTGTGTGTGTGTGTGTGTGTGTGTAGCTATTGATCAAACCCAGGGCCTTACACAGGGCTGGAGGGATGACTCAGTGGTTAAGAGTTTGCCGCTCTGTTGTGTAGCCTGGAGTTAGAATTCCGGAATCCATGTCAGGTGGCTTATAGATGCCTGGAACTCCAGTTCCAGGGGATCCAGTGCCACCGGCCACCATAGGCACCGGCTTGCTCTCCCACAGATGCACATAAGCACTTCTAAGGTCAGTTTCAGGGGATCCAACACCTCCTTTTAGCTTCTACAGGCACCCACACCCACATATATGAAAATAAAATGAATTACAAAAATTGATCTTTTAATACAGTGAACTTAATAATTTACTATTGCATTGGGGTTTATCATCTTAAATCTCATTCCATCCTCTCTCCCTCCACTCTACTCATTATTCTCAGTATTTTGGATCGAAGTATGGCAATATGGAAGAAGCTCTTTAACATGATCTTTCAGTCACTGTGTCTCATAAGAATGCCTCCTTCCTGTTTACAAACTGAATTCCTATCGAATCCCATTCTGGATGATATTCTATAGATTATTTTGAAAGTTAGTAGAAAGACGCTTCCTTTTAGGGACAGCAATGAGTATTCCAAATGTGCCAGGCACTGTACAAAGCTCCTTGTAGGACTTGTTTGCTTGACTGCAGAACCACCCCACAAGGAGGCAGCAACAGGGCCTTTATCTCCATGAGCAAGGTGAGGGGGTGGTGAGGTGGGTGAGGGGACAGAGGTATGTGAGGCAATAAGGGGCAGAGCCGAACCCTCCTGCGCCATTCGCAGACATTGTTTCTTCAGATGGTGGAACAGGATTACAACACTGATGTGGACCCATGGGACTAAGTGTAACAATGTTGAAGATGCCTGGGAAAACAGCTCTGTCCACATCAGCAGTGTTCAAGCTTTGGTACCAGTGGGATGCAGAATCTGGAAGGGGCCAATGCAGGAAGACAGGAAAAACAGAAGACACAGGATAAGAGAAGTGAGGACATTCTAGAAACTTCAAACAAAACCTCATAAGACCATTCTGTATAGAGAGGTGGAACCCAGGTACTTAGCGGCAGTCTAGCAAACATTTGCTAAGCCAGTGGAGCAGAAGCGGCCCACCTAAAGGGAGTGTCGCATCCTTGAGGACTTGAAATGGAGTCAGCATACAGAAAATAGAATTGTATCCAGCCATGAAAGAAAATGAAATTATGAAAATGGATCATTAAATTAAGTGAGGTATCCTCTGCTCAGAAGACAAAGGTAGTTTATTCTCTACTGCATGCAGAGTCTAGCCTCTGACTGTTAAATAGGTATATCCAGGTGGGAGGAAATAGGAGTCAAAGTCAGGAAGCCAGCAAGGGGCCCATGGAAGAGGGAGGGGGAAAGGGAGAGGGAGAGGGATGAGAATGGCAAGATAGAAAGGTGGGAAAGAAGAGTTGGTGGGAAAATCAACAAAACAAGTGTACACACACACACACACACACACACACACACACACACACACACCAGTAACAAACACCAACAGCACTAAGGCAGTGATGCAAATGGGAATCCCAAATATGTCAAGGCAAACGTTCATACAAGCAACAGCAGGCCCCGTGCAGAGGAGCTCAAGTCAGACAGGAAGGTAAGAAACAAGAAAGCAAGTCTCCTTCAGTACCCTATTCCCACCCCCACTCCTTCAGGTCTCCGGAGTCATGTGTCTTCATAGAAACAGGTACATAAGCCAGTATCCCCAACACCTCAAACAACAGATCAGGAAGTGCCTCCTCAGATTGCTCCTTTAGCCCCACCCCCACACGCCCATTGGATGGATGGCCGCCATCCTATTCTACTTAGGTCTATCAAAGTCACGGTTTATGCTTCAACACAAAGGTAGCAAAATTATTTCATTTATTCTGTGGACTTTCACTCTGTAAATAGATATGATTTATGTTAATTTATACATGATATGAATTAAGGCTATGAAAGGCTTTAGGGAAACTCCCACTATTGCTGAAGCTCTTCAGGGTAGGAACAGACTTCTAAGACTTCTGCATACTTCCTCAGTAGGCCTGAACAGACACTGGCTGGACAGAGTAGCCTCTTGGAGATGGAAGATCTGAAAAGAAAAGCAGAATGAATGAATGAATGAATGAGTGAGTGAGTGAGTTTTCTCTAAGCATAGCAGTTTCCTCTTTCCTTCCACACGTCATCATTTCCCAGCTACATCTCAAAGCTGTTCACACGTACACCCTTCCCTCTGGGTGAGTCTTCCAGGGCTGTCCACATATGAACTTGAGAACAACCCAGAGCGTGATGGCCGTGTGAACAGTGGCAGACTGAGCAGGGAGCCGGGACATGTCCTACAGTAGAAAGTGCTTCCCTGGAACTAGCTCTCTTCTTACTCTCCTCACACGGTCAGAACGAAGACCACAGCTTGCCTCCTGGACTGTCACTCTTTCGGGCCAGGAGGCTGCTTTATCATCACCTTGTAACACCCAGCTCCTTCCCACCTGCTCTGTGCCAGATCAGAAACTCATAGCCATGTGCTCTTGTCAGACCACCCCCTATTTGCTACTGTCCAAATCCACTTCCCTAAAACTCACACCTTCCTTTTTCTTGGTTTAGTTCCTCATTTTGCTGGGGTAGATCACATCGTTAAATAACCTCCAGGCAGAAGTGGGGGCGGCAACCCTTTGCCTGTCTGAAAATGCCTTGGCAGATTTGGTCAGGAGTAAACATAAGATGAAAGTTATCTTCCTCTCACACATTTGGAGACTTTCCTCTGGCGTCTAAAAGCTCCTTATTGCTGATAAGACAGGCATTCTCTACTCTTTTCATTCCATGGCCCTGACTGCACCAGACAGGCCGGCCACAGCTCTCTCTTCCACAGACAGGCTGATTTTTAATTCCTCGGAGAGGAATGCTGAGATTTTCCTGCTTGACATTTTTGAGATCTGAATGGAATGTGTCACTGTGGTGAGTACCTGGGGCCCTGTTACATAGGGTCCAAAGACTCCAGAATTGGTTCCTTTTTCTTCTCGGCTTTCTGGACGATTAGCCAGCTTATGTCTCTGAGTGTATGAGTGCTTTCCTGGGCACTGAAGGTGGCTCTCACACAGGCTGATTGCCCCACCATCATTTACACCCCAGCCCAACTCTTGACTTCTGTATTTCCTCCTTCCTTCCTTCCTGTGAGGTAGGGTTTTATGTGTAGTCCTGGCTATCCTGGAACTCTCTCTGTACACCAGGATGTCTGCCCGGCTCTGCTTCCAGAGTGCTGGGTGTGCGGCCGCCACCTGGCCTCTGTCTTTTCAAAGTATACAGATGGACTTGGGGTTGCTCCTGCCTCTACTAGATCATCAACTCTGAGCCCCGAGCCTCCTGGGGATGCTGCAAGGGAAGCTGACATCCGCCGCAGACCTCCATATCGGCTAGGCGTACCCCTCCTCCCTGCACTGCCATGGGCCTGGAAGCCCTCCTCTTCCAGGTTGAAACATGAGTGTTTTATTCACTGATTGTCAAGTAGCCTTTCTGATTACCATTGATTCCTTCTCAATAAATCTGGAAGGAAATATTTAGAAATCACTTGACTTTGAGTATTTGTAGATTCAGTTTGAGCCTTAGAATTCATGAATAAGCTACAAAGTGAAAACATAAGAACAAATACACTTTCTGCAGGGCAGGCAAGACCGTTCAACTGGGAAAGACATTTGCTACCAAACCGGAATTCCTAGGACTCCTCTGACACATACCACGTGCACACCCTTCCCTGCTCCCATGAAATAAACAAATACACAAATATAAAGTAAAAATAAAGGCAAACAAGAAAACTTGCCCAGTAACAGCTCACCTGTTTAAAACAGTCCATTCACTTGTTCGGTTTCAGGGTCCAAATCAATATCATAAAAACAGGGCCGTGTAGGGAGTCCAGGCATTGTGCTCATCTGTGAGGCAAAACAGCATTACAAAGGAAATTAGGGGACCAATCAGGATGGCTCAGTGACTTTTTATTTTTGCCACTAAGCGTGACAACCTGAGTTTGATTCCTGGGACCCACAGAATGAAAGGCAAGAATCAATTGTTACAAGTCATCTGTGAACTCTACACATTCACCATTCTCTCTCTCTCTCTCTCTCTCTCTCTCTCTCTCACACACACACACACACACACACACACACACACCATAATAATTATTTACCTCCCCTTTTGTGCCTTGCAACAGCCATAAAACCAGACACACCTTCTAATGCATCAACGCAGGGGGTATTCTTCTTGTTACATATTAAAAACCCAGTCATCAATCCAGAGATGAACTCAACAAGAAACGCTCACATCCCTCTTCGAGTCAAAGGCCGGGCCTCACTCTGACCTTGCACAGGAAGGTTAGGGCTGATGTGGCAGGGGACGCATGGTTCTGCACCTACTCGGCATTGGCAGATGCTGGAGAAGCCAGGGAGCTCACCATTCAACTGCCTTAGCTGCGCTTCACAAGCGCAAAGGAAGCTGGGACACCCTGTAATCCCAGCACTGGGAAGGCTGAGGTAGGACTGTTGAGAGTTTCAGACCAGCCTGGGGTACTTGGTGAGTTAACAAAAGCTAGGGCTACCTAGCAAAACCATCTCTCAAAACATCTAAACAAAGTAGCCAAAAAGAGGCAGGCACCGGTCTGCTTTTGAATTTTCGATCCATGAGTCTTGCTTACATAGACGCCCATGTGGTTTCTGTTGCAGTGACTCGACATTCCATTTCACATCCTTTAATTTGGGCCAAGACATTTCTGTATAGAGCCTGGATGGTTTGACAGTTCCTGTTGTGATGATCGCAGGCTTTCTAAAGCTAAACTTGAAGCTTCTGTACTATATTTGTGCTTGCTTCTTTTCTCAACACTTGGCTCTGCCATTTATCAGCAAATTCTCATGGCTTGTAACTGAAAATGTGGTATTTTTTCCTGTCATACGGCCTGTATAATGAATATATACACAATCCAGACCAGACCCAGAAAGGAAGACAGCTTAGACTGAAGTTCTAAAAGTTCACTACACAAATGCCATAAAATAGATGATTCAATTTCTGTAACACAAAACATCAATATTTAAGAAAAACCTAATCCTGACATCTGAGCACACTAAGTAATACACTCCGAGGCAGTGCATGGATCCAACAACTGGCTTCTGTGAAAGCATTCTGTAGGAAGAAAGAAGAGTGGGTGTAGGGACAAAATGGGAAAAGGAAAGAACTGGTCTTCAGACCCAGAACCACCCAGCAGTCAGCACTGTAAAGGCAAAGGATGGATGCCACTGACTGAGTGAGTGACTGACTGACTGACCGACCCAGACACATAGACAGACAGACAGACACACACACCACACCGCACACAAGCACGCGCACGCACACGCGCGCGCACACACACACACACACGCACACACACACGTCAGCCAGGGGCTGGAGAGATGGCTCAGTGGTTAAGACCACTGACTACTCTTCCGAAGGTCCTGAGTTCAAATCCCAACAACCACATGGTGGCTCACAACCATCCGTAATGAGATCTGACGTCCTCTTCTGTGGTGTCTGAAGACAGCTACAGTGCACTTACATATAACAATAAATAAATCTTAGAGCTGGAGCAAGCAGAGGTCTTGAGTTCAAGTCCCAGCAGTCATATGATGGCTCACAACCATCTGTACAGCTACAGTGTACTCATAAACAGAAAATAAATAAAATCTTTAAAAAAAAAAAAAGAAGTCAGCCAGGCATATCGGCATGTATGTGTAGTTCTAGCCATTGAGAGGCTAAGGCACCTGTAACTCCAGTTCCAGGGTTTCTAACACCCTTGGTTTCTTGAGAGAGAGAGAGAGAGAGAGAGAGAGAGAGAGAGAGAGAGAGAGAGAGAGAGAGAGAGAGAGAGAGAGGGAGAGATTGAGATTATAAGAATTTACTTTTGTTTTAATCCCAGGTGTGGAGATATGGGGCTGCTTTGGACTGACGACAGTGGTTGACTGTGATTTGCCTCATGCTCTAGCTGAGACATGATTTTGCCAGCTGTAGATGGTTTCTGCAATTGTGTGAGTCTGGGATTCTAGAAATGCCACACCCTGAGAGGCAGTGTGATGGTGGTTGGTTGTTCAGGGGATTTGGCTGTGGTTTATTAGCAGTTGGTCACAAAGAAGAAATAAGAAGAAAGATTCAAGGAAGCCCCTCTCCTTCCCCCGCCCCGCTGCCTATCTAGTGATAGGGGGTGAAACCATGGGTATAAAGAAGAACGCAGCCGGGTGGTGGTGGCGCACGCCTTTAATCCCAGCACTTGGGAGGCAGAGGCAGGAGGATTTCTGAGTTCGAGGCCAGCCTGGTCTACAAAGTGAGTTCCAGGACAGCCAGGGATACACAGAGAAACCCTGTCTCGAAAAACCAAAAAAAAAAAAAAAAAAAAAAGAAGAACGCACAGAGTAGCAAAGACTGGCTACACTAACCTTTTAGAGACCAGGCACACAAATGATGCACAGACATACATGCTGGCAAAATAACCACATGCATACATTAAAAAAAAAAAACAAAAAAACAAAAAGAATAAGCTGTAAGTCTGTCAGGGAGATTCTGGATGGCACAGGCTCTGTTCTTAGTCCTGAGGCTATAGGGAGGGTCTGTATAACATGTTCAGTAACGAAACATGCTTCTTCCCATGGGGGGGGGGTCCTTTTTAAGATGGTCTAATATGGCACATAACCTATGCACACTTGCATACTTCAAATAACCTCTGAACAACTTTTAACACCCAGTACAATGTACGAACTATATAAAGTCATTACAGAACGTTATTTAGAAAATGATGAATCTATACATACTCAATACAGACACATTTTTCCCCATAGCAATTTTTTTTTAAACCAAGTTTTATTAAAGATACTTGAATATAGGCCTGAACAAGGGGGTTGAAAGGAAAAGGAGAGGCCGAGATGAGAGAAAGGCAGATGGGTGGTAGACTTCTCAGGGGAGTAGTAGCAAGTACACATACTCAAATGTGGGTACCAGCTCTTTAAGGTAGAGTTACTGGTTTTGTTTGAGACAGAATTGGACTATCTATGCAGCCCTGGCTTGCCTAGAAGCCATTAAGTACATCACACTGGCCTCAAACTTACAACAGACCTCCTGTCTCTGCATCTCAGGATTACAGGTGTGTGCCACCATACCCAACTCCTATTATCAGAGAAAGCAGACTGAATTTTGGTGTCATCAGAGCCTAATTAGATCCATTCTGGATTTAGCCTAGAGTAAACTGCCACTGGGAAACAGACCTTGTTTAATAGAGGTAGCGTTGTGACTGCCCAGTCCATGTCAAGACCAGGATAAGCCTAATTATACCTTTCTCCTAGACTATGGTACTCTGGCACTCTCTGACAGCCTGAGTGACACATTTCAGAGAAGCAATGAACAGGTTCCTCTTACAGCCTCCACTTACCGTTCCTACTAAAGGGTACAGGAAACCAGCCCCAACGCTGGCACGGATGTCCCGGATGGGCAGAACGAAGCCAGTAGGCACCCCTTTTTGCTCCGGGTTGTGAGACAAAGACAAGTGTGTTTTGGCCATGCAGATGGGTAGATTCCCAAAGCCCTAGGTGGGAAAAAGGGAACATGGGTGTGACTATACAATGAAGAACATTTGGATATTGTCAGGAGGCTCTGAGATAGCTACCTCCCTGCATACCCACCTCTGCCTCACTACCTACCCTCCAGTTTAGTTACTACAGACCAAAACAAAAAAAGAATCCCAGTAAGGGAAGGAGGAATGTACTTAACCATATTCTACAAGTGACTGCTGGACTTCCATCTGGATAATCAAACACAGTGCACCAGAGAGACATCTTAGTATTCCAGGAGGACACTCTGTAATCCCGCCTGCCTTTCTAGATGCTCATATACACTTACAGGTAAATACTAGGACTGGAGCTTCTAACTCAAACCCAGCATTTCGGGAGAGGAGGCAGCAGTGTGAGAGGTAGAGTATCGGAAGTCACAAGGCTGGGAAGCTCATGGTCCAGAGCTCAGGTGCAAACACCGACCTGCTTTGTGTAGATTTCTGCTTTGTTCTGTGCTTCCGGGAGCAACTCGATGTCATCGGCCCCGTAGATCTTCTGTGCAATAATCCTGATTTTATCCTCAATTGAGAGCTGGTGTGCAAGAGAGAAGGGGACTGTGACTGGACACATGTGAGGATTCTTAGCAAGGTCATTTTAGATCAGGGTCCCCTAAAAGGGACAGAATGCATTCTATGTTCTACAAGTGCAAATAACGTGAGGGTTTTTTTTTTTGGGGGTCACAAACATTTAACCAAAACCCAGGGTCTTGCATATTCTAGGCTAACACTCTATCCCTTAGCTACATCTCCAGCTTAGGGTTAGAAACATTTTCTTATAATTAAAAAACAACCAACCTACATTATCTACTTATTGTATAAGCATGTGGGAATGCCTTTCCCATTGCTCCGTGTGGAGACCAGAGGACAACTTACAAAAGTCAGTTCTCTTTCAACAATGTGGGTTCTGGGGACTGAACTCAGCTCATCCAGTTTGCTGCAAGTGCCTTTATCTGATAAGCTATCTTGTCAGTCCAGAACCATTTTAATAGAAAATTCCAGATTTGGTTAAGTGGAAAATTTCTCACAGATTTAAAGTTATTGTTTATATAGACATATGTACACATATCAGGCCCCTAAGGAACCAGGGCAAAATGAATATATCGGGTAGAGTTTGAAAAGAGCAATGTTGTACTTATAAAATACAATACAAACTTTACTTTTTACTAAACAGTGAAGACTTGCGAGGGAGCTTTAGAAAGCGGACATGAAAAGTGCGCTCTCAGTAGTGGCTTTAGAAGATGCAGATGACGTCCATATGTGTCTTATAATTAGAGTGTCTTAAATGCCAAGGCACATTTAGAACTTCGGAAGCAAAAAAACGCTCTGGTCGAGGGGTGATTTAAGACTCGCAGATGTTGAATAATACGAAGTGGCAGCCTCTAGTTTTCAGAACAGAGAAAAGCCCCTGGAAAACTGAGTCTGAAGCCCCATCCCCTCACTTTTTGTGGCCCAGAAGTCTAGAGCTCCTGACCCTGGACAGTGACTTGGAGAGGAGCCTTACAAGTGCTTCTGACTGGTGTATCTTTATGTTTATGGCATTTCGTAGAAGGGTGATTGTTTGAACAGATTTCCAAAGCCAAAGCGCAACAGGAGAATGCCATTATCAATGAGTATGCTAATTAACTTAACTCTCCATGTAGTATGCACACATATATGCACAGCGAGAGAAAAGGCAGAAACGTTTTAAGTTAAAACTCAAGAATAATAGGGTTTCCTCCTTCTTGAGAGAGAGAGTGTGTGTGTGTGTGTGTGTGTGTGTGTGTGTGTCTGTGAGTGAGTGCACTCAGAACAGATGGAGGCTACAGGATAACCTCGGGTGTCTTCCCCTAACCCTCTTCACCCCTTTTTTTGTGTCAGGGTCTCTCACTGATTTGGCAACACTGGCTAGCAATTAACTCCACAGATACACAGGTCTCCAAACATGCGTTGCTACATCTGGTCTTCACACGTGGTGCAGGGATCTGAACTCAGATCCTCGTGCAGACATGTTAGTGAGTGAGTCATCTAATTCCAGCTCCAATCTGTTTTGTGGCTATTTCCCAAAGTCTTTGAAAACCCAAGTCAAAATGTAGCCTAAAGAACACAAGCTGAATGAACTACAATGTTGGACACCATGGTCCAAACGAAGTTTCTAATTACTGTTGACAGGCCAACACCCGATCACATCCTGAAATGCAACCCCATATTGATAATGGCATTCTCTGAGCTAACTGCAATGTGCCATGGGACAAACTGCCTCTGCTAGGCCAGATTCGAGTCCCCTGACTCAGAGACGGAGACGGTGGAGGCGCTTTGGTTTAGGTGCTGGGGTTTCTCTGAACTTGAGAACTATACCAGGAAGCGTTATTGAGAAGTGGTCAGAAAAATTCCCAGTCATATATAGCCAGCCCCTTGTCAATTTCTTACTATCTGGCTAAAGCGGTAGTGAAAGGCTTCAATGCAGTGAGTTACATGGTTGGCTCCACCCACAAAGGGGTGTATATATTATAAGCTTTACAAAGTTAGGGTGTGAGGTCATCTGTGTTTGTAAGACAGATGTCTCGAGCGCAGAGTCCAGGCTGTGGTTGCGGGTTGACTCACCCGTGAGGGAATCAGACATGTAAGGCTACCCGTAGCTGCACACGAGTTTCACACTTGAGGCATTTTGCATTCAGAGTTGACTCTGGTTTGGTTCTGTTTGCACAGAGCAAGCAACCCACCTTGAGGTCATAGAGGAGCTGGAAGCTGCTGGGGGCCTGCGAAGCTCTCTGGACGGCCTGAGCCAGGGCTAAGGCTCCCTGGCCCCCTTCTGCCCAGTGGGTGCACTTGACAGCATCAAAAGCCCCGTGTTCTCTGGAGAGGCGGCCGATGAGGTCCAGCTCGGCATCTGTATCTGTCCTGTATAGAAGGGCTTCATGTTAAAGAATAGAGGTGGTCGGAGGGGTGAGGATGTCTTCCTTATGCCACTAAAGCCCACGAGGATTACTGCCTGAGAAATGGACACGTTCAGTCCTGCCTGCTTTAAGCTCGGCTCTATGACCTTTGGCCAGTTACTTTATCGGTACTTATTTGGCTCCTACAAGGAAAAAGTGAAAAGACTCACAGCAGCGCTGCCCAGGGATGTTATGAGGCTTAGACAGGAATACATTTAAAGTATGTGGAACAATCCCAGCGCACCACTGGGAATCGGTAAATACTAGCTTTAAAAATTGCTGCTTCCTATTGCGCTGCAGTGAGGGCATTATTGCAAACTCCTAAACAGTGCTAAAGTGCCAAACAACCCACACAGCTCTTGCACAAACACTTCTAGCTCAATACATTCAACTCTCTCAACATAGCGTCCCATCTGACCCAGAGAAATAAAGGCATTCTGCAGCCTGCGCTCTTCTGTAAGCACAAAAGGCCTCGGAACAACCAAAAAGAACATTTCTTGTCAAGCCTGTGTGTTCTTCGAGTTGCTCAGTAGAGAAGAGGGCCCTCAGGAGCAATTCTGACTTCCGGACCTCAGTGGCGAGGTAGCTAACGTATGTCTGCTGCGACACACATGGTGCCGTCACATCACAAGCTAAACCACAAGCAGTAGCCAACAACCCTAAGTGAAGAACTAAAGGGAGCTAGAGACAGCACTGCACCTGCCACAGGGGCTATTTCCTGGCATTTCCTACATTCCTCCTCTATATCTTACACTTACTTGAATGCGTTCAAGGCCACGACGACAGGCACTCCAAACATTCTAGCATTTTCTATTTGTTTCCTCAAGTTACTGAAGCCCTTTTCAACCAGGTCCAAGTCCTGTAAAAAAAAAAAAATAATGGCCTGTAAGGTCAAAGCAAGCTGACCTGAAAACAGAGACTGTTCCCAGGGCATGGCAGGCACGCCTCAATCCCAGCATTCAGCAGGCTGAGGCTGGAGGATAGAGAAGCTGAGATTAGGGGGCTGGAGAGATGGCTCAGTGGTTAAGAGCACTGACTGCTCTCCCAGAGGTCCTGAGTTCAATTCCCAGCAACTACATAGTGACTCACAACCATCTGTAATGGGATCTGATGCCCTCTTCTTGGGTGTCTGAAGACAGTGACAGTGTACTCACAAACATAAAATAAATAAATAATTGAGAAGCTGAGATTAGCCTGGGTACACAGTGAGTCCTTGCCTCACATAAATAAATAAATAAATAAATAAATAACAAACAAACAAACAATAAAAAAAGGAATTTGTGTTTTTGAGCCAGAAGAAGGGCGCGAAGGCCACCGTGATGACGCCCACATACTGGTGGAGGAGGGAGAAGCCACTCTGTCTACAGCACTCGACTGAAGCTGTGCTGCCCCCCCCACCTTGAAAACACGCAATGGCCTCTTAGTGCGTTGAAGGGGCGAGTCTGATGCCTCTGCTTAAATTACATTCACAGCTGTGTGTTTACACAGCAGATTAACTCCCAAGGTGTGCAACAAAACAAGACTCTTCTCAGTGGGAGGCATTTGATCATGACAGAGCCCAGCACAGGACTCAGCAGCCACACAGACTGTCGAGCAATAAGTCAGTGAAGTTTCAGAGGATTTAATGAACTCAACCATGAGTCTTCCCAAGGCTAATAAAATAAGGAAACACTATTTGGACAACTCGGGACTGGGCAGGACCGATAACTCAGTGGTTAAGTGTACACTTCCTGTTCTTCCAGAGGAAATGAGTTTGGATCTAGTACCCAAGTCAGGCAACTCAGAACAGCCTGTAACTCCAGCTCTATGGCTCATCCTCTTCTGTCTCTTCAGAAGAGTGCTGTAGACAGAGTGGCTTCTCCCTCCTCCACCAGTATGTGGGCGTCATCACGGTGGCCTTCGCGCCCTTCTTCTGGCTCAAAAACACAAATTCCTTTTTTTATTGTTTGTTTGTTATTTATTTATTCATGCGAGTGCTTGCACATGGAGACACACGAATAAAAATAAGCTTAAAAGAAAAGTCGGGGCTGGAAAGATGGCTCAGGGGGCTCTAAAACAATCATGTATAATTCCAGTTCCAGGAGATCTGAGGCCCTCTTCTGCCTCTGAGGGAGTCAGACATACGTATGGTACACATGCATACATGTAGGCACCTCCCATAGAGGTTTTAAAAAAAAACCCGTAAAAATGATTACTAGAGGCTGAGGCTATGGCTGAGTCGGCAGAGTGTTGGCTTAGCATGCATGAAACCCTAAGTTTGACCCTCAGCACATGTACCGGTGTGGTGGCACATGCCTATGACCCTGCCACTTGACAACATGAAACAAAGGAGGGCCAAAGGATACAGAAGCAGGCAAAACATTCCTGCACATAAACCAGTCTTGAAAATAAGAGTCTGTTCTGGGCAGCATACTGATAGTCTCATATGCCACTCCCTACAAGTCTACCCACAAAAAAACTATAAAATCTAAAATTTAAAGGGAAGTAATGAAAGAAACTAGCAGAAATATTATGTATTTAATTTAAAATCCTTTTATTTATCTATTTTTTATGTGCACTGGTGCTTTGCATGTCTGGGTGTATGAGGTTGTCAGATCCCCTGGAACCAGAGCTACACTTGTGAGCGGCCATGTGGGTGCCGGGAATTGAACTCAGGCCTGTGGACAGCAGCCACTGCTCTTAACTACTGAGCCATCTCTCCAGTCCCTATTTGTTTAATTCTTAAAAAAAAAAATTTTAATGTAATTATTTTGTGTCTATAGGTGTTTGCCTGCATGTCTGTGCACCATATGTATGCAGTGGCCCTGGAAGCCAGAGGAAGGGGTTGGATCCTCTCTGGGACTGGAGTTACAGATGGTTGTGACCCACCATGTGGGTACTTAGAATCGAACCCAGGTCCTCTGAAGAGAAGCCAGCACTCTTAACTACTGAGCCATTGCTCCAGACCACTTCTTACTTATTTCCTGACAGAATTTTATTATATTTTCTGGGCTCTTGTGATTCTCCTGCCTCATCCTTTTAAATATGGGGATTATAGGAGTGTGCCACCATTCTTGTCTTGAACTATACCTTAAAGATTTTTTTTTCCCTTTTCGGTTTTTTGTTTCTGTTTTTTTACTATGTAGATCTGGCTGTCCTGAAACTCACTATGTAGATCAGGCTGTCCTTGAACTCACAGAGATCTGCCTCCCAAGTGCTTGGATTAAAGGCATGTGCCGCCAAGCATGGCTACTTGTTATTTTCAAATTGCATTTATTTGTATGTGTAGATTGTACCATGGTATGAATGTGGAGATCAAAAGTCAGTTTGCAGGGGCTGGTTCTCTCCTTCTACTAGGTATGTTCCCTCAAATTTAACTATCTATCTATAGATAGATGGATGGATGGGTATAGGGTCTCGTGTTGCCCAGGCCCGCCTCAGGCTTGCTGTATAGTCAAGGATTTTGATTCCACTGCTTCCACTTTCCAAGTGTGCCAACACTGACACTCATGCCCTAGTGGGGCTGGCCTTGTGCAGCAGTTGGGATTAAACCTAAAGCTTCGAGTGTGCTTGACAATCATACTACCAACTGAGCTATTTCCCTAGTCAAGAGAATACATACTGTTAAAGGAAACCCACTATAAAAAAATATTCTTATAGTGTCTAATTTTCTTTTCGTAAAGAAAGGGCATATCATTTAAAATGCTAAAGTTTTAGTGCAGCATGCATGAGACCCATTTAGTGCTGGGTCTGATCCCAGCACAAAATTAAAAAAAAAAAAAGAAAAAAAAAAGACTAGGTGTAGTGGCACCACTGTTAATCCCAGCACTCAGGAAGAAGAGGCAAGGGTATATATCTGTAAGTTCAAGGCCAGCCTGGGCTACAGAGTGAGTTCCAGATTAGTCAGAGCTATAAAGTGAGACTGTGTCTCAAGAAAAACCAATAAATAAATAAAAATGTGGTTGTCTTCACAGAAACATGCTGGATCATGAGGAAAACCTAGCACTATGACTTGGTGTTTAGATGCCTAAAAACACTGGAAACAGCAGGAAGGTTATCAGCAGAAAACAAGCAGCCTGTGATCTGAGATCAAGATCAATCTGATGGTCTAAAGCACACTCTTGTTTTTATCTCTAGTCACATAAAAAAACAAATAATATATAAGACCGACTGAGAATGGTTTTAAATAAGCTGAATTTCTTAAATGAAGACAGCAGCTGGGCCAGTTCGGGGCAGTCACTGTAATTAGACACAGGAAAGGCTGTGGGGTAGCAGGAGGGCCAGAGCTGTGAATTCCCCTCCTACGCCTGAATCACACAGACGACCATAAAAGGCAAATCACAGCTCAGAAGACAGGCAGACTCAAGGCACCAACCATCTTTTTCTCCAGTCAATTTTGCAAACTTCATCTGGGGGCCGTACACTGACCCTGCACTGCCTGATAATGTAAGAGCCTCCAAAAGGACAGAGAAATTGAATCAACGGTGACAGCAGCTGACCCTGCATCTTATCCATCGGTTACGTAATCACTCACAGTGGCCCTAGGGACGTTTCTTTGATGGTAAATGATATCAGTATGAAGAAGAAAAAAAAAGAGCTCAGAACTGTTCTTTGAGCTCCTGCCCAATAGACCAAATCCATTTACAGAAGACGTGCCTGCAAACTCAACCAGGACATTTACTGGCTCTGTCTCAGGTCGTTAATTTGGGTTTGGGTTTGCAGAGAGAAGGGTTATTTCTAAAGCTCTCTTCTTGCTTGCTTGATTTAAATGGCAGTTAGGACTTCTTCGTGACAGGCTAGGGCAGGGCTTCATAACTCCAGCACTACTGTCATTTTTATTACTGAGGTGGGGGTGCCTTACACACCCCAGCTGTTTAACAACCATCTCTGTCTTCTACCTATCAGATGCCAGTAACACTTCTGGAAGTAGTTGTAACAATAGGAAATGACTATCTATCTAGGTATGGGGTGCACACCTCTAATCCTAGCACTGAAATTTAAGGCCAGCCTAGACTACTTAACAAGACCCCCATCTCTAACAAATAGCAACAGAAAGCTTCCAGATACAGCCTTGTTCCCTGGGAGCAAATTGCCCATGACTGGTCTAGGACAAGGGCTTTCTGTTACTCTCTGTGAGCCAGATTCACTCTCTGCTACTTCCTTAATGTGCTTTCCAGTGCGCTGCAGGCTTTGTCCTCTGGCACCTCAAGGACCCCCCCCCCCCGCCCCTTGTCTTCCATATTCAGACATGCTGATTTGGGATGTAGTTTCCTAGGACAACTGATCAGAAATAATTGTAGTTACCTCTTCTGTGTAAGCCTTGGGAAGAGGAAGTCCAGCGGTGACCTGGAAGGAAGGAAAGAGAAAGTCAGGTGTGTTTCCTACTGTTGGAGCTCAAGTGGCGCTTAGTGCACTGTGACAGGCCAGTGGCTGCACGCTCCAGAGAATCAATGGCAGCAGTGTGAAGCTGTTTCCTGCCCAATGGACTTGGAGCATGAGACCATAAAGCCATAAGCAGTCAGGTGGTTCGTTGTGAGGTGAGATGGGGGTGGGGGAGTCAAAAATGGATGAAAGCCAAGGTAGACAGAAATATGCTTGTGGCTGAACACTGATCCCAGGGAACGAAGCACACACCAGTGGAATGGAAGTAAGGCTGAGTGTGGGGGAAAAGAGCCATCAGCCCTGAAAGTCACTACTGATGTCTAAAGCCAGGCCTGTAAGGAGCACAGCCACTCATGCCTTGGCAGGAGGGTGGGGGGTGAGCTGTGATGTTGGTGGGGGGGTGAGCTATGATGTTGGTGGGGGTTGAGCTGTGATATTGGTGGGGGGTGAGCTATGATGTTGGTGGGGGTGAGCTGTGATATTGGTGGGGGGTGAGCTGTGATGTTGGAACAGTGAAGATGGAAAACAAGAGCCAGTGTGTGCCTTGCCCCCTAGCACTCAGAAGGCAGGAGCCGGAGAATCACTACCAGAATCCAAAACGCTTGAGAAAATTGCTATATCAGAATAAATGTATGCCATTGCACTAAGAAATAGATTCTATTCTGTAGACAAGGAAGATCTTGTTCCCTAAGATACAATGCCAATGCCTAAGGAACAGAAATTTAACACTAAAATGAACAGTACAATTTTACGTGCTAATCTGAAGAAAAGATGCGAAGCCAGGTGTGCTACTACATTTAATCCCAGCACTCAGGAGGCAGAGGCAGGAGGAGGAGGGTTTGAGTAAGGCCAGCCTGGTCTACATAGTGAGTTCTGGGACAGCCAGGGATACACAGAGAAACACTGTCTCAAAAGGCAAGCAAGCAAACAAACAAACAAAAGAAAGAGAACAAAAAAAGAGAAGAGATGGGAAAATACTATAAGTGTAATTTCTAAGCAACAAGAGTTCAGGAGAATACACCAAGTGCAGGTTGGAGCTGATCCCTCTGCCTGTACCAGCCAGAGGTCCTGTCGTTCTTCATGGTCTCTGGCAGCCACATCAACTTACTGCAGGCTCTCAGAGTCCTGTCAGCCAGGACTGCTACTCACGAGCTGACTTCTGCTTCAGCTCAGTGCTCGGCTGGCTGGCTGCCAGCATCAATATTAAGAAGGAAAATTGGATTTGGATTTATAAATAGCTGGTTGACACTTTTTTTTTTAATATCAGTAGGACCAAGCACAAGCCCTTAGAGGGGGTTGGATAGGCAGTCATAAAGACAGTTTTGGTCTCTCAAAATGCCACCAGGGGATTTGTCCCTGAGGGTGACGTGGCCTGCGTATGGCTACCCTGGCTTCCGGCACCCTACCCAGCACGAGCTGTGGAATGCAGGCTGACCCTGAGACGAGTCATGAGATTGCCTTCAAGCACCTGGAATGTTCCTAACAGCCCTTCTCCCAGTCCTCGGTCCTCACCGTGGGGCCACCCCCGTGCATCTTAAGAGCCCGGACAGTGGCAACCAGAACCACCACGTGTGGCTGGAGACCAGAATACCGGCACTTGATGTTGAAGAACTTTTCCATTCCTATGTCTGCTCCGAATCCTGCTTCCGTCACTGCAAGGAAGAGGAGCAACTGTAAGATCACCACGGCCACTCTGTGATGAAAGATAAACACTCGGCCACCCACCGAAGATGCATGAGAACTCACCTACAAAGCCCTCAGGGCCAACCAGCTTGAGTGCAATCCGGTCTGCAATGATGGAGGAATTCCCGTGTGCAATGTTGGCGAAAGGCCCAGCATGGACAAACACTGGTGTGCCCTTTGGAGAGAGACCATGACGTCATGAACAAATGCCAACCTGGCTTTACAATGGGGTCACATGAGCCAAAGGGCTAGGATTTAGGTGGAATTTGAAAGAAAAAAAAAAAGACTTCTGGGAGGAAAAACTCCAAAACCACCACCCCCTTTCCATGGCGGTGCTGGGAGTCAAATCCAGGATCTTTTGCATACCAGGTAAATGCTCTGCTGCTGACCTATACCTCCAGCCCCAAGGTATTTATTGTATTTCTGCAACACCCTCTCACCCCAGCTACAGTAAGAAGGAAAGTAAGGGAAGAGATGAGCAGCAGAAAAGCTTTCTATGGGATGGCAAGATGGCTCGCTAGATAAAGGAGATTGCCTTGCAAGCTTAGAGACCTGAGTTCAAATCCCAAAGCCCAAGTAAAAGTGACAGGAGAAAACTGACTCCACAGAGTTGTCCTCTGACTTCTACATGCATGCTGTAGTGCACACAATGTTCCCACAACAAACTGACTTCGGAGAATCTTTCAAAAAAGGTGTCTGATTCTGCAAGGAAAGGTTGCGTTATAATCTCTTGGCTCAGAACAGAGGAAGTGACTTCTGGACCCAGGAGTTACCCAGCTCACCTCTAAGGTCTGCATGAGATTGGGCTTGATTGCATCCTTCATCAGCACCGTCAGCGCCCCACTCACGCCCTGCAAGACAAGCCCATGGAACATCAACTTGTGCTAGCAGAAATCCAATCTCCTGAAACCAAAATTCAGCGCTCCGGGGCGTCTCATTCATTTTAACCATCTTGGAGCAATTAGTGCTTATACCTAATCTCAGCCATTCATCTTTATTTCTTATTTTTCCTGGCTGTACTAGGAAGCCACCAGTTATCTTAGCAGGGAGAGGAAGCAGAATGGAAACGGCTTTCGCATACAATTTTCTGAGAAAGCATGTGGCGCTGGAAACAAGCACCTCAATCAAGCTCTGCTGCTGGCTGACGTGGGGAATCCATTTAGACCAGTTTAGAGTAGATATGGTACTTCCAACAGCAATGAGTTATTTATAACTTTGGTATCCGAGCAGAAATGGTATATAAATCAAAATCAATGTATGTTTCCCAAAGTGGAAGCCAGAATGCTAGTCAGAAGTTTAATTTCAACTCCTAAATCCAGCTCCCTCTTTTAAAGGCATCTAATCATCGCTGAACAAAACCAGTGGCAAACACGAAGTAAAGTCGAGCAACGGCTCTCATTTGTATTCAACATTAATGTGGTTCTAAATTTAAGGTCTGGGTGTTAAAATTTAAAACACATATTAACTGTGAAAACAAAGTTAATATTTTCCTCTCTTTTTCTGCCATCTATTTGTGGCCATCTTTTTCTGGCCTCTCTTTGTTTGCCATGATGCCAGCTATACTGGTGTTTGTTGTTGATACAAACAGTCCGTTGCATTTTTTGATCTAAAGCAGGTGTGGTGGTGCATGCTTACGATCCATTGGTTCTCTACCTGAACGTTATGACCCCTTGGCAAACCTCAATCTCTAAAAAATATATTATGATTCATAACAGTAACAAAATTATAGTTATGTAGTAGCAACAAAAATAACTTTATGGTTTGGGGGTCACCACAATGAAAGCAATTGTATCAAAGGGTTGCAGCATTAGGAAGATTGAGAACCATTATTATAATCCAAGGACTCGGGGTGGGTGGGGTGGGGTAGGGTGGGGCTAAATTAGGATTGCTGTTGATTTGGGAATAGCCTGGGTTACATGGGCATAGTGGCAGACACTTTAATCTCAGTACTTGGGAGGCAGAGGCAGGTGGAACTCTGTGAGGTTCAGGCTAGCCTAGTATACACAGCCATACATGCATGCATGCATGCATGCATACATACATACATACATACATAGTGTTCCAAGACAGTCAGACATACATAGAGAGACCCTGTCTAAAGAAACAACAACAAAACACCAAACAAACAAAAGAGACTCAGCTAGAAGACTACTGGCCAAACTGGCCAATGAGTCCTTCCAAACCAAGTGCTATGGGGAGGCACCGAGGAAGACAGCAAACACTTGGACTCTAGGTGTTTATACAGACTGTAGTCAGGGCTTGCTCAGGAAGATACTTGCAGGAAGAAGGCATCATCATTCAAGTCACCTGGCATTTGTGGTCCATTACAAGAGCCCAACACCACTACCATCATTTACTACGAAGAACTTTTAAGAATATAAATTTCATAATCTTTGCAATGAGCAAAATCAGTCAATGAGTTAATTGCAACATTTTGAGTGGAACATAATCTCTGCTTTTAACAATCACCGAAAGACCCAGGGATGCTAGACACTGCCTGTCACTCACCAGGTCTTCGCAACTGATAGGCTCTCCTTTCTTACTGGACGCCACCACCATTTTGCCCAGTCTCTCTCTCATGTCTTCCAGAGAACTAGTGAGGGCCAGGACTGCCATGATTTCACTGGCCACAGAGATATCAAACTGGGCCTGTAGGCAAAGAGATAAAGGAAGAGCCTTTGTGTCAAACCAGAAGGATGACTATCAGAGGCATCTCTTTTGGCTTAGACAAATAGTTAACAAGGATGGAGTAGAAATAACTAGGTAATCTTCCAACAGTCGAGAAATTCATAATTGTTCAGAGGCCTTGAATAATCACTTTTCTTAAAGTCAGTGTTCTAGGGGTTGTAGCATTGGGACAGAGTACCAGCATGCACAAAGCCCTGGGCACCTGGTCCCCAGCACCTCCTAAAACAGGTGTGGCAGCACACACTTATAACCCCAGCTCACTGAGGAGCAGAGTTCAAAATCATCCTCAGCTGTAGTAAGTTTGAGACCAGTCTGAGCGACATAAGACCACCCTTAAAAATAAGAAGCTGTGCACAACCAGTGAGCTATAAGTTTATCCCCGTGAAAGCAGCTTGGAATGCTGGTTAGTTTCCTACCACAAAGGGAACAAAACAGGTACTCTTACACTGAGGACATATACAGTCAAATGGTCACAGAAGAGAAACAATTTTAATTAATTTATATGCAAGAATATTCACGTGGGGTTCTCCACCTCCAGGGAAGAATGCTGGGGGGAACCACACAGGTGACACATGGATTTATTGCACAAGCTGTCAGGAGCGCTCCGCACCGCACCCACTCACTTCCATTTTAAAAGGGAGAAGGCAGAACAACACCTGCCGGTGTGGTCGGAGGGGAGGCGATGGAGGAGGCTGGAGGCAGCGAGAGCGAGTTCCCATGGAGCAATTACTGGAGATGAACAGTTACCGTGCGTGTGTGGCCTTTCTCTGTTGGAGACTGTCCAATCGTGATCTTCCTCAGGAATCTATCATTGGTGTCCAACACTGCGGTAGAAAGGGAAGGCAGGAACAGTGCTTAAGGAACGGCACATGAAGCAGGCCAGTGGTGATGCACGCCTTTAATCCCAGCACTTGGGAGGCAGAGGCAGGCGGATTTCTGAGTTCGAGGCCAGCCTGGTCTACAGAGTGAGTTCCAGGACAGCCAGGGCTACACAGAGAAACCTTGTCTCGAAAAAACCCACACCCACCCCCCCCCCCAAAAAAAAGAAAGAAAAGGCACATGATAAGTGAATGGGGGTATAGTTCAGTGGCAGGGCAACCTAGTAAAGGAATGAAGGGAGGGAGGGAGGAGGGAGAAGCACCAGGGTAGACAGCACACACCTGAACACCAGTACTCTGAGAGTTGAGGCAGGACAATAACAAATTTAAGGCTTTCCCTAGGCTAGGGAGCATGACCCCATCTCAAAAGTAAACAAATAATCCCATAAAGGCATAAAGACACAGGGACCATAAAGCTAAAGGGCGGAGCAGAGTTTAGTATGTGTGCATGCACATGAATGTGTATATGTTGTTGTTGTTGTTTCAGAGACAAGGTCTCTCTCTATTATGAAGATCTGGCTTAATATATAGACCATACTGGCCTCAAACTTAGAAAGATCCCCCTGCCTCTGCCTCCTGAATGCTGAGATCGAAGGTGTGCATTACCACAGAGTTTTAAAACAACAAATCTAACCTAACGATAGTTTATCAATACTTGATTTCAAAATGGACTCAAAGCTAGAATACAGTGTAAGAGGCACGGCCACACACCAGCAATGCAGAGGGATGGCGCTTAAAGCAAAAGGAATGTGGAGTGGGTAAGCTTCGTTCCTTCTAAAGAATTCAAACAATTATGAAATCTGGACTGTACCTCAAAGTGCATTCTATATTAGCAGAGACAGACAAGAGCAACCCAGTTGAGGTGGGTATAGTTCTGTGGGTGACTCACTGACCACACACTCACACAAGAGCTGTCAACTCAGACCAAGTGCAAATGCCTGCAAAGCACTCCAGGTCTCGGACCTGGCCTCTCCTTAGCACATTCTCTGGTGATGAGAGACTACATACCCACTTGTATAACCTCAGGTAACCTGGACAGATCAACCACCAGCCAACCCAAACCTCACTTCCTGGGACTAGCTGCCCCTCACTGTTGGCATCACCTCCCAGAACTCACCACCCCTGACGGCTTAGTGGACTCCTACTTCCCCTATGCATAGAATCCAAAAGATAGATCTCATTTTGCCATGGGTTCACAGAACCAGGCTCCCGGAGCCCCTGGAATGTTAAGGAAACAGAGAACCTCCGGAGGAGTACAGCCACCAGCAAGGACAAGTGATTGGAGGGAGGTAACTTTCAGCCCCATCTAGAGAAATTGACACTTCCCCCCCCCCCCTGCACTGAGGAATAGGAGTGAAGTTGAAGACCTATAAAAATCACCATCACTTATTAATATAGTTAGTGGTATAAAACAATGAGTTTCCAAGCTGGTTACCACATGAAGGGTCAGGGAGCAGGTACATATAGAGCTTATGTAATGCTCCAACAGGCTCTTCCCTTATTGTTTCTTTTGTAGAAAGCCAATAAACATCAGGAAAGGAAAAGTAGCCAGATGTGGTACTTCACGAAGGCTGAGAATCAAGAGTTCAAGGTCAGTGTAGGCTACATAGTAAGACACACTCTCCACGTGAACCCCACACACATATACACGCTGAAGGAAATGATTAAACAAGGTATTAAAATCTCATAACAGATGGTGAGCTTCCTTCTTCTAAAAATACTGCAGTGGCGGGGGGGTGGTGGTGGTGGTGGTGGTGGTGGTGGTGGTGGTGGAGGTGGGGGGGGGGCATGGCTCCGTGGTTGGGAGCACTTATTGCACTTGCAAAAGACCAGGGTTCAGTTTCTAGCAGCCACACGGGAGCTCACAACCATTCATAGTAACTCCAGTTGCAGGGGATCTCATGCTCTCACCCGGTCTCCTTGGACATGGTGCTCATACAGGTACGCAGGAAAACACCCATACACACAATAAATAGATTTAAGAAATTAAAATGGGGCCTGGAGAGGTGGCTCAATGGTTAATAGCACTGGCTGCTCTTCCAGAGGACCCAGGTTCAATTCTCAGCACCCACATGGCAGCTCACAACTGTCTAATTCCAGCTTCAGGGTATCTGATGCCCTCTTCTGGTTTCTGTAGACAGTATATACACGTTTAATAGAAATAGATGAAGGTACTCATACACATAAAAAAAAAATCTAAAAAAATTTTTTCTTAAAGAATGGTATATTGGTGGTCCACAGCTGTAATTCAGCATTTGGAAGGTAGAGGCAGAAAGAAACCAGCCTGGGCTACATGATCAAAACAAATACCAAAAACTCCAAACAAACTGGACGTTAACAGTCACTGTGCCAATAAAACAAGAAAAAAGTTGGTAAGTTGGCCTTCTGGTGCATTCTGCACAGTCTGGTGGACATTTCTTCTCTACTGTGATACTAAGGAGATGGACAGAAGCTATGTATGCTAATTATACACAGAGAAAACAACGTATGACAGTAAGGTCAGGCAAACGTCTAAAGGCTGAAGAGTGTTACAGGAGTTAATAAAATGAGAAATGATTAGTAGGATAGATAGATACGTGAAAAATCAAGTCACCAGTGCCAGAGAGTTCTCAGAATAAAAGGCACACATGATTCAAGTAATTAGACATCACTCTCCCACTTCACGACACCCAAACTTTCTGCATAAAATTGAAACTTAAGAAATGTTATTTTTGGTTTATGCATGAACTTCCTTGAAATTGTCATTTCAATCAACATGGAACAGACATTCAACCCATCCCACAAAGGGACATCTACAATGCAGCTAAGGCTGACAGGCAAAGCAAAGGCTATGACCATTCGGGACAAGCATCCTGACCCAGGAACATCCTGGAGGCGGGAGAGATGTGGGGTTACCAAAGGACAGGGGGCGGGTGGCCTGTGTGTGGGGGACATACCTCTCTGCCACGTTATGGTTTCTGGATCAATATCCAGTCTTGCAAATCTGTTTATCTCGTCATCTGTCAGCGAGGTGGGGTCAGTCTTCTCAATGCCTAGCCTCTGGAAAGAAAGGAGATTAAACCATAAAATAGGATAAGAGCCAGTACTCGGGAGGCAGAGGAAGACAGATCTCTGAGTTTGAGGCAGTCTGGTCTACACAGTGTATTCCAAGACAGCCAGGGCTACATAGCCAGACCCTGTCTCAACAAAGCAAAGCAAAACAAAACAAAACCAAAACTAAAACAGGAGCATCCCTCCCTCCCTCCCTCCCTCCATTCCTGTTTCCTGATTATAGATGTGATGCTACCAGTTGCTTCGAGCCTCTGTCACTTCAACTTCCCCACCATGATGGATTGTACTTTGAACTGTAATCTAATATAATCCCCCACGCCACCCCCAAAAAGACAAAACAGAGAGGCATACTTTTTTTTAACTGACCTTTATCTTGAGATAAGGAAATAAGGATCATGAATGAATCCAGCCTGTGGCACGCCCTTGGAATGCCAACATCGTTAATCCAGAAGGGAAAACTGTGACCTGACCCCCTGGCTAAGCCTGGAGGTTGTTTCCTGTTCCCATTTGGTATGTCTGCCTCTGTAACTGAACTCCAGAGACTTCCCTCAACCCAGCCAAAACCAGCCCCAACCAAGAATTATCACAATGCATTTCTGGATTCATAAAATAATATGCACAGCTTTAAAAACCAGACTGAGAAGCCCAAGAAACCCAACTGAAGTCAAATTTTAGGAAAGGCAAAATTGAGAAGCAATCAATGAAAAAAAAAATCAATTTAAACTCTTTTACATGCTTTTCTATGACTCAATACTTTGGCTGGCTTCTTACTGTTCTAAAAAGACACAAAAAAGGTTTTTATTTTTCTCCTTACAGAAGTTAGCTTTTAAATTTTATTTAGTGTCTATAACTGTCACTTCTTGTGATGGGAAATACTTATCAAACAGTCCCCTTGTCCCCTTTTCATTTTTGGCAGGCACGAATCAAGAGCTCCAACAAGACCCCTTTCTCTCCTCTCCTCTCCTCTTCCCTCTCCTCCCCTCTGAGATAGGGTTGTAGACCAGGCTGGCCTTCCACTCAGAGATCTGCCTGCCTCTGCCTCCTGAGAGCTGGGATCAAAGGTACGCACCACCCCTGCATGAGAACATGCAAACCTCAGATGTCCCATAAGCCTAGAACTTGACACTGTTCAAAGAAAACCAAAACCGCTCCATCACCCTGCTAACAACCTGCTGTTAGAGGTGATGATCAATCTCAACTGTCAATTTGATGAGGTCTAGAACCATCTGGAAGATAGGTCTGGGCATGCCCATGGGGAATTTATCATGATTAAGTTTTTGAAGGTGAGAAGACAACACACCCACTGTAGGTGATATGCTTTGAGTTGTGACTCTGCATTGTACAAAAAATGACAAAGTGAGCTGAGCAAACATTCTCTGCTTGTCCACTGAGGATACAATGTGACCAGCTGCCTTATGCTCCACCCGCTGTGACTTCTCCACCATGATGGGCTGTAATTTCCTACAGTGAGTCAAAATCGAGCCTTCTCTCTTCAATTGCTTTTGTCTGGGTATTTTTTATCATAGCAACAGGAAGAGTAACTAAGGCAGTAACCCACTTCTGAGCCCGCCCTCTGGGCAGACTATGAAAACTCTCTGTACTTTGGCATGGTGGCACACACCCTCAGTTTCAGGACATGGAGGCAGAGGCAGGTGACTCTGTGATTTTGAGACCAGCCTGGTCTACATAGAGTTCCAGAACAGCCAGGGCTATACAGTGAGACTCCATCTCAAATACACAGACACCCACCATCACCACCACCAACCACCACCACCACCACCACCACCACCACCACCACCACCATGGAAGCAGTAAGTATGCCCGAGAGTGCCTGGGAGAGAGAGGTAAGAACCCAGGCTCTAGTCTGATCCCTGTAAAGGGAATTGCGGCACCCAGAGACATCTCTAGATCTAATTTCCTTGAGTGAACTGTCCCCTCTCCCCACTGACAAGAAGAGGTGCCTTTATAAAAGGTAAGGTAGCAGGTCATCTGCTCCTCCCGTGGTACCGCAACACACCATAGGATATGGCTTTGTCATGATGGAGTAACACTTGATGTACTCAAAGCACAGGTTTCAGGGGAGGCGTAAAAAGACAAGCGAAGAAATATCAAACTGCTTGAAAGCTAGCTAGTATGTTCTCAGTGGGCAACAAAAACCACAAACAAAAAACCCAGATACAAAAATTATCAACCAAGTCGTAAGTAGAGCAACATGTAAACAACATATCTGTAAAGAAACCGCTCTGGTTACTCTTGCAGCATCAAAACACAGAGTTGCTCAGGGCGGGAGATGGCTTGGGGGTTAAAAACTCATGCTGCTCTTGCAGAGGACCCAGGTTCAGGTTCCAGCACCCACATGGCAGCTCACAAATGTCCAACTCCAGGTCCAGGGAACTGGATGCTCTTTTCTTGCCTCTGAGGGCACAAGGTGCACGCGCGCAAACACACACACACACACACACACACACACACACACGCACACGCACACGCACGCACACGCACACACACACACACACGCGCACACACACACACACACGCACACACGCACATTAAATAAATATCAAAACCAAACAAACGCAATCCCACAAAGCTTCAGGGTTTGGGGATGTAGCTCAGTAGGAGCTTAGTAAGCATGAGAGCCTGGGTGAACTCCTGAACACCACAGGAAAAGATAGGTTGCAAAGAATTAGAAATAAACTGAACAGAACCGTTGATAAGCAGCACACACCATTCAGCGAGTGCTAATATGTGCATATATACACACATACAAACTATTTCCTTTCTCCAACAGAATTACACATGAATATCCCTGTGCTATTCCTTTAGTTACACCATCCCTTGGCTCATGACTCTTGGCATACACTAGTCTGATGTTCTGTCTCGTGAAGATAGCACATGAACGGAAGCACAGCCTTTTGATACTGGCTTCTTCTATTAGACAGAATGCCTTTGAGAGTCAACCAAGTTGCTGTGCCTTTCAGCAGTTCATTTCTTTTTATTGCACAGATGCACCGCAATTTGTTTAACCATTCATCCATTGAAGAACATTGAAGATTTTTCTCACTTTGGGGAGATTATTAATAGAGTGATTAAAACATGCATGCACAGGTTTTTGTGTGAATGCCAATTTTCATTTTTCATGTAATAAAAAATCGAAGACAGGAATTATTAGGGTATGTGGTAAAAACATGTCCTTGTTGACTATATAGATTTGGGTAGATTATTCAGAATGTAAATGCACTTGCTTCAAAAGCCCAATGGCCTGAGTTCAATTCCTCAAACCTAGGTATAGCCAGAGGTGGTGTGCACATCTATAAACCCAGTGCTCCTATGCAAGACGGAAAGAGACTAGAGAATGCTATTCTACATAGCAGCAGAAACCAGAGCGACCCTGCTACAACAAATGGGAAATGAAGGACTGACTCCCAAAAGTTGTCCTCTAATCTCTAAACAGTACTGTGACCCACATGTGCCTGCACTTAATACACATAAATACTTTTACATGATATATATATGCATATATATACACACATATATACATGTATATATTACTATAGAAATTCAAATAAAACAGAAGTCACTAATACTCTGAGAGTCTTTTATCTATGTAGGGCAAGCATTACTAAGCTCGTTTCATAGGAGACTGAACCAAGAGGTGGCCCCCAAAGAACATGTACTCAAGACCCCAGGGCCGGGGAGAGCAGGGATTCAAACTCCAGAAGGTGTGCATCTCCACGATGCGTCCTCAATCTTCACATTAAAAAGCCTCCGTCCCCCCTCTTCTTAGCTGAGGACTAATTGTTAGCTCTATTTACTACACAATCAATCACTATAATTTATAAAGAAATGAGAGAAACCCCTGCCTTCAATCCTTGTTATCTTTAATTAAATTTCTTATGGTATCATCTATCAAGTCGGCAAAAGCTTACCCGTAACCTTCGGATTTGGATGTCAGAGAACTTTCTTACTCCATTTACTGAAGGCACCAGGCGATTAAAGAGAGCCTTAAAGAGAAGAAAAGAGCTTTAGATGAGGGGGTCTTACTGTCATGGCACTGGCATCAGCACCCAAGGGACTCACACTAATTTAGGTACTCCCCCCTTTCATACACGCGCGTGCACACACACACCACACACACACACACACACACACACACACACACACGCACGCACGCACACCCTGCATCCTACCTTGTCTGTCTGGGTCAGCTCATGAAATATCCGAGCGTCAATGGCAGCAGCCACGAGGTTATTAGCAGCAGTGATGGCGTGGATGTCACCAGTGAGGTGGAGATTAAACTGCAACAGAGCAGAAGCCATAGCAGTCTAGCAGCTCCGCCTTTCCAACCTGCAGCCTCCCACAACCGACAGTCTCTGCGCTAACACCAGCGGATGCTGGTGGAAATGAAGTGTTGCTCATGGACAGGCTCACAAGTGGGCTTCTATATGCCAAGGAAATGCTTAACGCCCTCAGGAGGCTGAGGGAGGACTGCCACCAGTTCAAGGCCAGCCTGAACTACACAGTGATACTGAAAAAAAAAACAATGCCCAATCCCAGTGAAGGAACTAGCCGTTCTCCACATAGGTGTGCAGAGAGCAGAGCACCCCCCTCACCCAACCCCCACCTCCCGCCAAAGTCAGGCTGCACAGTCTAGGAGCATAGACGGCTGTTCCCCTCTGGGTTCCCACACTGCTCCTGAATCCCCAGGCCCCTGATGCTTCTGGAGACCATGTGGCATGTGTTTGCTTGCTCAAAATGATTATCCCCATCGAAAGGTAGAGCCCGAGTTCAAGCTGTTGTCTCAAGTCTACACTCAAGTCTATAAATAGGGAAGTTTTTTTTGTTTTGTTTTGTTTAATATATTGCTCCTGCTAAGAAACAAGTAGAGTGCTCACTAATCACTCTTTAAAAAAAAACAACTCATCTCTGGAAAGGAAAATCTATCATACAGGGTAGGGTTCAGTCAAACCCTGCCCTGGGCGGCTTTACCTCTTCCATAGGAATGACCTGGGAATAGCCGCCTCCTGCAGCGCCACCTAGAGGACAGAGCAACAGCGGGGACTCAGGTTAACCTGCTTCTCCGTGACTTGGAATCCAAAGACCAACAAACCCATTTTCATAACTACTAAGCAAATTGTTTGTTTACTCTCTCCAGTCACTTGGATAGATGCGAGCAGGTGTTTCCTAATTTCCTTTACCTCGCTGATACACTCGATCATGTTCATGATGAATAGGCTCTCAGTTGAAATCGGAGTGCGAATGACAGAGCCGTGCACACACACACGCGCACCTACTCATTATCTTTAGAAGCAGGTTCCCTGTGACTCCTAACATGTTAAGAACCCAGTGACAGCTACATAAAGGCCCGTGTAATTCCCTACTCAAAAGCTACTCTAGCTTCCAGAAAAGGAGTCTTGAAGGTACACACTGAACAGAGACACCAACTCTTCCAGAACACAAGATAGCGATCAGAAAACAGCTGAACCTCGAGGGTTCTGGGGCCCAAGTGTCAACAAAAGGCCGGTCAGGATGTCCAGGGTGGCATAGCATCGGTCAAGATCAACGCCAGTGTGAAAGAACAGGTTTCATTTTTGTGAGGAAGACAATGTAAGGAGGAAAATTCAATACGAGGAAAGAGAACAATGGGTTCTTGAATGGGATAAGGGACAAGCTCCTGGAGCCAAAGGAGGGTTATCACAACAAGCTCAAAGGCGGGGCACGGTGACACACACACATAATTCCAGCACTCGGGAGGCAGGAAGACCGCAAATAGGTCAACCTGGGCTACACAGTGTGTTCCAGGGCAGCCTGAAGTACCTGGGAAGACCTGGTCTCAAAGACAGAAGGAAGCCAACAAACAGAAGCAAGTCAGACCTGGCAGGAGGGAAGAGGTGTGTCTGCTGAGAACATTTCCATTAATTACTGGAATAAGCGGAATATGATATCTTGTCAGGTAGCAAATGAAAGAGCCACCTCTAAGAACGTATTACAATTAATAAAAAACAGTTTCAATTAAAAGAGTGTGTTTTGAAAGTAGAAGCAAAGCTGTCTAGGAAAACAGAGAGGAGCAACAGGAGGGACAGGAGAAAGGAGGGAGGGAAGGTGCGTGCGCGCGCGCAAGGGGGGTTGGGGTGTGCAACGCACACGCGTGTGAGGGCGCCATTATGTAGCACAGCACCTTGTACACTGAAGATGCGCAGTGGAAGCTAAGGCAAACACAGAAGCACGTTTGAGTGTGTAGCTCAGTTCAGAGTGCGCCTGGGACGTGTGACGGCCTTAATTTAATCTCAATCGATATATGCAAAATAAACACATAAAGTCAATAAATAACATGAAGGAAAGAAAAGAACATCACTATAGAAGCATAGTTACCAAAATTAGGAGGTTAAATATGGCGCTCCAGTGTCCTCGCCTATTCAAAAGTGTTGTGTGTAGAGGCCGAAATAGGCGTGGGGCAGGAGTCGCTGTGGTCTGAGTTATAATGGTTCTCAACCTTCCTGATGCTGAGACTCTTTAATTCAGTCCTTGTTGAGGTGACCCAGTCATAAAATTCTTTTTGTTGCTACTTCAAAATTCTAATTTTGCTACTTATGAATCATAATGTAAATACCTGAGATGGGACCCTAAGGGGGTCATGACCCACAGGTTGAGACCCACTGGACTAGGGGCTGGTGAGAGAGCTTAGTGAGGTAAAAGTACACGCTGCCATGCCTGACAAGCTGAGTTTGAGCTCTAGGATCCCATATGGTGGAAGGAGAGAATCTTAGCAGGTTGTCCTCTGACCTCCACACATAGGCTGTGGCATGAACTAAGTCACTCACTCACAGCCAACTAACTAACTAAATGTGTGATGGAGTCTTAACCAAATTACCAGTTAAGTCCCACTGCTGCTATTATAAATGCGGATGACATCTCATAGGAGGAGAGAATGACCCAGGCTCTTTTCATTCCAGATAGGGAGATGTCTGTGTGGCTGGACTATCTCAGTGTAAGCCTGGACCAGCAGCTATGATTTCCTTTACTGTTACTATGACAGTGGAGTGAACATCAGGGTCAAATAAAAGCCCTTTGAACTCCATTTCACACATCCTGAGAATCTCTGTGTATGTCAAAATGATAGACTTGGGGTAACAATGAAAGCCTTCCTCAAATGCACCACAATACAAATGTCTGAAGCAAATATTGCAGCTCTCTAAACCAAGTAAAGCCCCCCTTGGGTAAAGAATCAGTCTGGGAAGACTAAAGGAAAGAAAGGCAGGGGAGGCAGGTGCCTCTGGCCACAAGTACCTTTTATCCCAAAGGTAGGGCCCTGAGAAGGCTGTCGCACACACGCAAAAACATTCTGATGCAGATGGGCGCCAAGGGCTTGCACCAGCCCGATCGTGGTGGTACTTTTCCCTTCTCCCAGGGGTGTCGGAGTAATTCTTCAAGAAGAGAGCAAGAGATAATAGAATTAATGTCACCCGAGTCACTATACAGTCTAGCAATAATCTAATCTAATCTAAATAATAAGAACAAGGGACTAGCAAAATGGTTTCAGTGGTTGAGGGCACTTGCTGTTCTTCAAGAGGACTGAGTTTGGGTCCTAGCATCCTAATAAGCCACCTCAGCTTACAGCCATCTGTAAGTTAGCCCTGGGGGAAGTTTACATGCTCTTTTAGATTCTACAGGCAAGTATACATGCACACACACACACACACACACACACACAAAGATTAAAAAAGAAAGAAAGAGAACAAAAGCCCCGCGAGATCTTTGCTGAGTCCCATTTGTAATTTTCAAAAATCATTAAAAACAAAATACAGGGTCTCCAAGGAGATGCCTCTAGCTTCAGAGCCTTACCCTGAGGTGGCATATAAGACCCAGCTCTACAAAACTGTCTTCCTGCTTCCACACTTGCATCCCTGCATGCACACATCATTTATGCACACAATAATAATAAATACAACTGTAAAGAACGATAGCTCTACTCACTGCAAGAAATATAACTGATGCTTAACCCTGATGCCCCATGACTTTAAGTTCTTTTCCAAAATATTGGCATTAAGTTTTATTTTACATGCATTTTTTTTTTTGCCTGCATATTCACAACATGCAGTGCCTGAGACCAGAAGAGGGCATCAGATTCCTCAGGACTGGAGTAACAGGCAGCTGTAGGTACTGGGATTCAAACCCTGGTCCTCGGGAAAAGCAGCCTAGGCTCTCAATCACCGAGCCATCTCTCCGTGCGAGTGTACCACATGCATGCCTGGTGCCCTCAGAAGCCAGATGAGGCCACCATATCCTCTGGAATCAATCACCTGTTTAGGAGGAGTCTGTGGCTACCCACACTACACTCACACATGCACCCCTGCACATAATTTAAAACAAAACAAAACAAAAAAATCCTTAAAACAACAACAGAAAGACTAAGCTGATGGCTCTTCCACACATGTGCAAATGCCTCAGTGGTGACATCGGACTGGCTGAACGTGACGCCTGCTGGCATCAGAACGTACATACCCAGTCACCACAACATATTTCCCGTCTGGCTGATGCTTCAGGCGATCGAGTGCTGACAGCAAGACTTTGGCTTTTGTTTCCCCGTACAATTCCACCTCTTCTGTAAGCAGCCCAATTTCTCGGGCCAGGTTACCAATGAGCTTTGGTTTGCACGATCGTGATATAGCAATGTCACTTTAAAAACACAAGGATGAGTATCAATCTTTAGTCACCACATTTAATTAACCCTACACTAGTAACACACTGTCCCCTCAATCCATGATGCCGTCAGGAGAAGTACATACGGACCCATGGTACCCAGCAGTTAACCCTAACCTGCACAAAGTTCTAACCAGAACATTTCATTCCTACCTTGGGACAGGCGTCTTGAGGCTCAGCTTGTTATACTGAATTGTCCACTTCCCTGGCTTAAATTTCTGCAGGAAGCGCTGTGCACTCTCTACGGTGCTCTGGGCAAAGTGAGAGAAATGCAGAGAGAAGCAGTGAACAGTTTAACTCCACACATCAGGTCTGAGCCCCGGGTCACGACAGTTCAGTCCAGCCGAGCCAATTCACAACCCACCTTGTAAACACCTCAGCTAGAAGGGAGAGAGGAGGCGCCGAGCTCTGAGGCCTTTGTCTCATCCACACCAGCAGGTGACTAGCTGACCAGTGTGTTTGATGTTTGTATTTCAGTTCAAGATGCCAAAGGACTTAAGGGCGCAGCCTCCTCTATCAACGTGAGGGGCACCATGGCTTGTTCTCGCCCTCCTCTTTCCTTAGACTCCTATCCGAGCCTAATTTCTTTATTTTTTTTAAAGATTTATTTATTTATTATATGTAAGTACACTGTAGCTGTCTTCAGACACACCACAAGAAGGCATCAGATCTCATTACAGATGGTTGTGAGCCACTATGTAGTTGCTGGGATTTCAACTCAGGACCTTTGGAAGAGCGGTCAGTGCTCTCAACCGCTGAGCCATCTCTCCAGCCCCTGAGCCTAATTTCTGAGTGTCTCTTAGTGGTGTCTTTGGGTAGAAAAGTCTCTAGAACAATCCAGAACTTTCTGCGCCGTACCTGCATCAGCATTGCCACGGTCATGGGCCCCACACCACCTGGGACGGGCGTGATAAAGCTCGCCCTCTCCTTGGCCTCGTCGTATGCTACGTCACCCACCACTCTCCTTCCATTTGGTTTGGTATCATCTGGTTCAGAAGAGAGAGGGAAGAAATCAAAGTAGAGTCTCAGAGTCACAATGATGTAATCATCCTCAGCTTTAGTGATTGATTAAGAGTTTGGCTCCCCACCCGCAAAAAGATCTACGTAAAATTTAAGAGGGTATTAGTCCCACAAGGCTTGAATGTCTAGTTTAATTAAAGCTACTGGACATGACTGGGGTGCGGTTCTGTGGTAGAGCATTGGTCCAGCACGGGACGGGCCTTGGACACTATCCTGATCTCCAGTGCTAGATAGATGGCCAGTGCTCCCCATCTTCTAGGGAGAAAATGACATTATCTGAAAAACCTCATGAGATGTGTAAGAAGCAAGAACAGAAAATTAAAATAATTTAAGAATAAATACTTTTTAAAAAGGGGGCTTTTCAGAGAATCCTTTTATAGTCCCTCCAGTGATAAATAAAATATGCTTATTCTTAAAATGCACGACCTTTTAAAATGTTAATTTGCCAAGGCCTACAAAGGAATTTTTTTTTTTTAGGTACACAAAGCTCCAACTATGTCACAGCTGCCAGATACGTTTCTACAGCAACTGTCAGCAGTTACTGAGCTCCAGGCAGGAGCCGGAGGAACAATTCAACATCCCCTTCCAAAGACTGCGCAGTTACTTAAATGCTTGCTCAAGGCAAAGAATATAATTACTCTTCCCTTAAAGGGACCAGAAGCACAAATCTCTCCAGTGAAGAATAGCTATTCAAGGGAACAAACTCAGAGACGCACCACCGCTCACACAAAGAGCATCCTACATCCTGCTCTGGTGCACTTCCAGGAGATGCTGGAGGGCAGACCTAGACCTTGAAGCAAAAAGTTCCCAGGGAGGATCTGGTAGAATCTTAGAGGTACATTTACAGTTCTCTTTGAGCATGTTGCTATTTGAGGAAGTTTTCAGATGTAGCCAAAAAATAAAACAACCCCAAACCAAGAAGCTCCCGTCTCTAGGACAGGCCTGTTCACCGTAACTGTCCTCTACCCTTCCAAGCTTTGCACTGATTTGTGGTCCAAAAATGCAAAGGCCTAACTAACACACACCCGCTCACAATGCTTTAGGTTACCGAAAGGCTAAAGCGGCACACCATGGCAAGAAAGATTCTCCTGGTAGTCCTTCCCAAAGCCTTTTCGAAATGCAGGAGGAGGGAGAAAGGATGGTTCAGAAAGCAAAGGCTGAGCCACAGAAGCACCCCGCCCTGGGTCAGATCCCCAGAGCGCACGGCACATGTCGGATGCACCTGTAATTCCAACATTCCTAGGCTGAGGGGTTGACAGGAGAAATCGCCAGGAAACTAGTGGGTCAGCTAGTCTGGGGGTGGTGGGGGAAATGAAACTATCTCAACATAGCAGAGGGAGGCAGGAACCAATTCCAAAAAGTGATCCTGACGTCCGAACATGCCCAGTACATGTACACAGTGACCAAACACTATGAGTGTTGACTTAATCCCCTACTGAAGAAGGGACAATATTGTGTGGTCACTGTTGGTACCGGGACCTGTTGCCAAGACAGTGGCCACCATATTCCCAGAATCCAATGGGTTCACCTTTACCTGTGACCACGTCACCATCTGTGTATATATAAGAGGAATGCCCCCCCTTCCCTTCTTCTCTTTCTGCTGCCACCTTTGCCCTTTCCCCTCTCAATGAACCTCACGTGGAACTGTTGGGCCTGGTGTGGTCTTTCTGGAGCCGCCACCGCCCTATGATCCGAACAGTCACCAATATTGTGTGGTCAGTAGGAAAGTAACCACTTATGAGCATGGTTATCTGTCTCTAGCTCTACACTCTCTCTTTCAATGGAACCTTCCAAACATAGAACTCAAGTTTGGCTTGAGTCTGGCTCTGAAGCTCAGTTTGGAGGCTACTAACTATAGAGGCAGTCCAGAGCTCTTAGTGTGTGGAGACAGCAAGGTGCGGAATCTGCCCCTTTTAAGTAAGGCATTGACGCTTCTCAAAGTATCCTTACTAGCCGAGCAGGAAAGTCAGTCACCAGCTCCAGCCAATACTTTTCCTTGATCCACGTGATTCCTGAAAAATATTCTTTTGAGGTGACTGGAGACGTGCCTCAGAGGCACAGTGTTTGCCCAGAATGGGCAAAGTCCTGAGTTTGACTCCCCAACACTGCAAATCAAAATTTAAAAACTGGAAAAATGTATGCATTCATTCATTCTTAATCTGTAAAGTGATTCATTCCTTTTATCCTTGAGTGGCTTACAAACAATTCTTATCTTTATATATCTATTATTTTTTGTTTTTTCAAGACAGGGTTTCTCTGTGTAGCCCTGGCTGTCCTAGAACTTACTCTGTAGACCAAGATGGCCTTCAACTCACAGAGATCCTCCTGCCTCTGCCTCCTGAGTGCTGGGATTAAAGGCGTGCACCACCACTACCAGGCTCAATTTTTAATAAGATAAAACTCAGAGTCTCCTGCTTGCTAAATTCTTCTTCTACCACTGATACTCAATTCTCAAACAATATAAAAAATATGAACCAAGAAGTGGCCTAAGGGATGGACTAGATTGCTTTATCAAATGAAGATATTCAAAGATCAATCTGTAGGTCTTGGGACACACCTCTGGCCTGTAACGATATGATCCTACCATTCCCAGGGAACTACACATTTCAGCCTTATTTATATTTATGTGACCATATGCATAGGACCAGTGAAAACACTGATGACCACCTATACTGTTTTAATATTTACATAAGAAATCAATGTTAATGCCAAAGTTTCAGGCATATCTACAGAATTCTAGATTCTGACCCAGTTTGGTTTTTTTTTTTTAATCTCGAATAAATAAATAAATAAGTAAATTTCTCCCTTTTCCTGACATACTAAGGATAGAATCTAGGATGTAGCATAGCTAGGCAACTCTTCCACAGAGCTGCACCTCCAGACCATGTTTTCCTCCTTTATTTGTCTTTTTAAAATGCCCATGGTAGTAGTTTATGATCCAGAGATGTGGGGATGTAAGCAGACTGAACTTGGATGTCACATTGCAAGTATTCACAGTCGGGAGATGCAGGAGAGCAACTTCTGCCGCACCCGTTAGATAATTACACCCAGTAAATGAGTGATCAATTATGAGCTACTGTCTTAAAAGCGAGGCCGAGTGGGAGGGAGGTTAGAACCGGTGAGAACTTGACAGTGACGAACGCTCCTGGCAGCTCAGTGTCTGCATTTTAAACTTCAAATGGGAAGGGAGAAAAAATTAATGATCCTTGCTGTAACTGCCTCAACTCCACAGATCTGAGTGCCAGCCTCAGAGGGCAGGATGCCCGACCAGGCAGCGCAGAGACCACTGAGGAGCTCCCCGGAGCAGACCGCCCACGCAGTCAGAAGAGCAGAAGGCACAAGGCACACCGGAAACGCCGGAAATGCTGGAGTGAGACTGTGGGACTGGAGTGCGGGACAGAAGGATTTTCAGAAGACAAAGATCATCCTTGGATGAAAGGAAAATCAGAGATGATTTAGGAAGAACTGACATGGAGGAGAGGAACTGAAGAAGTCATTTGAAGTGTAAATACAGAGAATGGTGATTGCTGCTGTGGTTCAAGGGGAGAACACTTGTGTACCATGCACAAGGCCCTGGGTTTGATTCCCACAACCACAAAATGAATGAATGAATGAATTAGTGGAGTCCATAACTAGGCCATACTCAGGCACAGAGCCCGAGGCCTGCTATACTGCTTAGTGAATATAAGTAGTTACTGTTCCTACATGCAATTTAAAAAAAAAGCATATATACATACACACATACAGTTATACATATGTAAATATATATTATATATAGCTATATATGGTTATATATAGTTACTATATAATATATATTATACATAGTTACTGTTTATATATATGCATGTGGATATTCCTGTACTGTTCTTGGACATTTCTTTTGAGAGAACAACCTGCCACATAGACAGATGGAGATGGCTCAGTGGGTAAAAGCACTTGTCACCAAATTTAATGACCTAAGTTCAAATCTAATAAGAGAAGGTTACCAAGCGACTAACAGGTAAACTAGAGTAGTTAGCATGGACACGGGTGACAACAGCGGCCCCTGTTCCAAGCAGGAAGAAGTGGGACAGAGAAGGATGGCACAAGACTTCCTCGAGCCACTTTGGATGGCAAACCATTTAAAATTCATTAACCATCCAGGTGTGTGTGGGTGCATACCTTTAACCTTAGCACCCTGGAGGCAGAGGCAGGCAGATCTCGGGGAGGTCAGGGTCAGCCTGGTCTATATAATGAGTTCCCAGCCAGTCAGGAGTAGAGTGAGACCGTGACTCAAAAACAAAGAAACAACCTCACTAACATCTTAGGAGTTCTCTATTTTAATATTTTTGGACCACAGTTGACCTTGAGTAACTGAAACCAGGGAAAGCAAGATCACAGACAAGGAAAACGTACTGTAGCATATCATTAAGTCTATCTAGTGCCTTCGTTAGGATACAGGGTGATGGGTATATGAAGGCAGAATAGAAGCCAGGTGAGGTCCTGCACACCTGCAACCCCACATTCAGGAGGCTGGCACAGGGCAGTCGTGGCTATCGGAAGAGATAGCAAACAAACAAGCAAGCAAGCAATGATGCACCTGTTCCCTCTTCCACTCTCTCTGGACTCAGTCAACTGAGGATTGCAGAGCAGTAGGGAGCCATACCTCTGACCCCGGGCAGCACAGCCCACAGTGACAACCTCCTCACAGCCACGCTCACTAAGCCCTGGTACTTGATATAAAATGAGTTTCGGTTCTCTGTCCAGCACCACTCACCTGGGACATAATTGATCCCACAGTCTATGACCACAGCCCCGGGCTTGATCCACTCCCCCTTCACCATCTCAGGCTGTCCTGTGGCAACCACCAGAATGTCTCCTTTATTTACCTAGGGAGGGGAAGGGATCCAGACTTAAGAAATTAAATAATCAAAACACACACACACACAGAGAGAGAGAGAGAGAGAGAGAGAGAGAGAGAGAGAGAGAGAGAGAGAGAGAGAGAAAGAGAGAGAGACAGAGAGAGAGAGAGAGAGAGACAGAGACAGACAGAGAGACAGAGAAAGGAAAATCTTGAGCTGTGATATGACATTTCTAGTTATCAGCAACACTTTCAGGGATACTGGGTAAGGCCTCAGATGCAAACCACAGAGTTTGCTGGCCCAATCCCACACTGTACTCAATCCTGTACATGCCAGAAGCCCCCTTTCCCTAGGTACTTTCCCAAACAGGAAAGGCAATGAGAACCAGTGGGGGCTAGAGGGAGCACAGGTTTGGAGCCACAGACAACATTCCTGGTGATGGAACCCCTTGTTTACGGAATGCAATAGCTACCGCTAGAATTACCGAACAGTTTGAGACTATTAAAGAGGGGGTACCAGGCCTCCATCTTGTTCTCTGCCCACATACAAAACTACACTGCCCACAGGGACACAGCCATGTGAACATTTTTTGGACTCAGGAATCCAACGTAAGGATCAAGAATAAACAAGAATAAGCTACCGGGGCTAAGAATGTAGCTCAGTAGTGAAATACTGCCTACTCCAAGGGGCTCAACCCCAGCCTAACAATAATAAGATACCCAAGAACAGCTAAAGATGCCCGCTGTTCAACCTCTCCTGGAGTACCTCCATCCTCAAGGCCGACAACACGCCCGAGAGATGTATACATGGCATAATTCCACTGACGGTCCTGCTAAACCCTGTCATGGGCCATGCTGGTGTAGAAATGGTCAGAATGTCAAAAAGATCTGGATAAATGTTGGTAAGCTTGTGATTTGAATTTGTTCCTTCCTCTTGGCAAATGAGACATGAAACACAGCACAGTGACTGGGGTTAAGAGAGATAATGTACCCACACATGCGTGCAGGCTGGACGTGTACACTCCTCTGGACCTCCTACCTCCTTGTCCAGATTGGCCGTCTTGGAGTGGCAGGTGGTCACCGTGGCATTGTTCCACAGAAGCAAGTCATGCATGGGTGCGCCAACTATTTTACTCCGGCCAACCACCACCGCGTGCCTTCCAGCAATCTGCACCCCTGGAAGAGAAGGCAGCACACAGTAGAGATGGAGAAGCATCTGCCCTCCTTCACACACCACCCAGACGGAAAACAGAGCAAAAGTGCACAGGAGCACCTCCTCTGCATCAGCCAGAAAGCTTCCTAGGAACGCTCCTTTGCCAACCACAGCCTCAGACCGGGACTTGTACACTGTCCTTCCTGCAGTAGGGTTTGGAGATCTACTTAGGCCAAGATCTGTTCATTGAGTCATAGGAGAGTGGGAAGAGATCCTACACTCAAAAAAGAAACCTCAACACACAGCTAACAGCCATATGGAAGTAGCTATCAAATTAAACTACACGGGCCAAACAGTCATGAAAACTACGGCGTGCGGAACAGGGTCAGAGCAAAGAGGAAATTAGATTAGTATCAGTAAGACTTCCCAAATTCAGTGAGTTTATTCATACAGTTTCTCATCCAAAGTTCTGTCTGGCTTAGGGCCTGAACCACAGGGCTGTCTCTGGGGGAGTGAAAACGGGAACGGCAAGAGACTGGAAAGTCTTTTGCTGACTCAGCACCTGTACTCCTGGCTCCGAGTCAACATCCCCCTCACCCCTGTCAGTGCTGGAGACCAAACTCAAGGCCTCACTCACACACACCAGGCCTGGGCTCTTCCACTGAACTACCCCGAGGCTTGTGTTTCTTTTGAGACACTAGGCTGCCTGGATTGGTCCTGAACATTCTCTCTAGAGCACAGGTAGGCCTTGATGTGCTTTTTAGAACCTAAGCTGCCCTGGGGCCAGCAGCATTGCTGATGCAGCTATGGGAGATGCAGCTATGACTGGACTGTCTAGCATGCGGAGAGCAGGGAGGGAGGGACCTGAAATGAGCTGCCCATACAGGAAGGAGAGTGCTCTTGCCCGGCCAATCATGGCTGAAAAACTAGGAACTCTTGCTTGAGATTTAAACCGTATTTCTCGAAAAATAATCAACTTCATCAGAAGATCAGCACTTAGAGAACGCTAACATCATGTCTTATACTAGAACTGAAGTTCTCATAGTTTGACCCAATTGACAAGTCCATTGCTGGGTTGAATGCATAGGTCATCTATAGAACAACTGACTAGCATGCGGGAGACCCCCGCTTTCATTCTCAGCGCTGCGAATCAACCAATCGATTGATCAATGACACTTTACTATACTAATTAGGACTCAGCAAAGATTTGAAGCTACCTTAAGGCAACAGTAGCTTGTGGGACACTGGGAAGCCATAGGTCTAATAGCCCATGGGACTCCTTTCTATAAGGCTGTAATAAACATGGTTAAAGACACTGAGGAACATACACTGTCGCTCTGAACTGTCACAGCTGGGCCAAGGCTTCCGGCTTGGCCTTTGCCGGCCAACCACAGAAACTTTCATTACTAACGCTGGCCAAACGCCCCACTTCAAACTTCTGACCTACTTCTTTCTAACAGAACTCATTTCTGAGCAAAAAATAAACTCTGCTAAAAGTATTCATAAGGAAACTAAAATACGAAGGTACTAGCTATGTACTGAAGTAATGTGGGGTGAATGTTCACGGGATCTGCTCCAGCCATCTGTCTAGTGTTGGAACCACAGTTGACTTGGGGCTGGTTCCAGGGACAGGAACCCACAACTTTGCTCACTTTGTACTGTCAGAATTCTTATTGCCATTTAGGATTCCCACCCCACCCTACTCCACCCCTCACACAAAATAAATTGTTTTGAATGCACACAACCCTAGGTTCAAATCTTGGTTTTATTATCTCTTGGCAAAAACTCTCTCTCTCTGGTCTTTTGTTTGCTTCTTTTTGCTTTCAGCACAGGGGGCTGAATCCTTGGTTTTGAGGCAAGTTCTCTTGAAGCAACAGGAAGGTGAAGCTTCCTCAGAAAGCTTTCTGGATACTCGGCAGTACAGAGTCAGTGGGTCATAGTGGACCTGATTCACAAAACTCAAGAAAATGCTCCGTTTTCTCCTCAGCCCTTGGAGTATACATGCTGTAGTTCAGCCTAGTTAACAGCTCAGGAAAAAGGCTCAGAGCCAGTGTGCTTGTAAAAACACCTGCAAACCCAGTGTTTGAGAGGCAGAGGCCCATCCTCACGGTTCTCCTGCCAGTTTCCCTCATTCTCACCTGTCTCTTTGATGAGTTCCAAGCATCCTTTGGGTGTGCACGGAATGAAGCAGTCATTTAGATCACCTCTGGCAAGCTTCCCAGCACTGATGCTCGTCAACCTACAACAGTCAAATAAGGAGGAGAGGATGGAGCCTGTGCCCTCTAGAAACAAACGTGGCATGTTTCCAGAACAGAAGCGCGTTCTAAATAAAGCCGATGGGTAGCACTCACCCATCCACATCCTTTTCGGGTGCAATGGCATTGATGACTGCCTCGGTGTTAATGGAATTCTCTGAGTCTAAAGGCAGCTGCACTATGAATCCGTGCACAGAGGCATCCTCATTCAGGGAGATGACGTATTTTAACACCTAAAAGTAGGGTCACTGTTGATTTGGACTAATTAATCACAGACGTGGAAAGGGGGAAGCGAGGGCTGTAAAGAAATCTCTTCAGTCTGCAAAGCGTATCTCCGCCCAAGTCCCACCAAAGCAAGCAGACAAGGAGACACCTCGCCCTGTGCATCCGTACACTCACCTCGGACTCTGTGGACGTTCTTGGTAATTTAATGTGAGTGGCTTTGATCCCAATCTGCAGAAATGAACACAAGAAACAGGGAAATGATACAAGAGCCTGAGACCTGGGCCTGTGGGATGATTTGTATATGCTCGGCTCAGGGAATGGCACTATTAGAAGGTGTAGCCCCTGTTGGAGTAGGTGTGGCCTTGTTGGAGTAGGTGCGTCACTGCGGTGTGGGCTTTAAGAGCCTCATCCTAGCTGCCTGGAAGTCAGCATTCTGCTAGCAGCCTTCAGATGAAGATGTAGAGCTCTCAACTCCTCCTGTACCATGCCTGCCTGGATGCTGCCATGCTCCTGCCTGATGTTACAGGACTGAACCTCTGAACCTGTAAGCCAGCCCCAATGAAATGTTGCCCTTATAAGAGTTGCCTTGGTCATGGTGTCTGTTCACGGCAGTAGAACCCTAACTAAGACAGCCTGCCTCTCTGAAGGATTGTGACTGAGGCAATGGAGTATCGGGTGTCATTTCACCCTGTGTGTGGAGAAGAATCACCCTTTTGTCACCTTCAACACCATTCCACAGCCTCTCTCTCACCTGGCGCTCAGGGAAGAAAACCACCAATGAGAAGCACACAGGGGAAGCAGCTGGCTAGTCACCGGATTTTGCCTTGCCCAAGAGTTAAATTAGGGTCTGCTGGTGGCAGTTAGTTTTGTGGGGAGGGTCACACCGGGCACGGGGTTGCCAGCAGGACTGGGGTGGCCAGCATCGCTGTTCTCCACTTTACCTCTTCAGCAGCCTTCAGCTTCATATTTATATAAAGATTGGAATCATCTCTGTTGCCAACCTGGAATAATAAATACATGCAAATCAGACAGTTAGGGAAAGGCAAAGTGTACAGAAAAACTTCTGCAATTTTAGTTTGGATAAAACAAATGTTTGAGCCGTGCAACTCTTGATGAAGAGAACTTTTATGGAAGACAAAGGAGGCTGGGGAAGGGGAAGCCTGGGGTGAATACGAGTGGCTTTACTCTGTATCCTGTAACTTCATTCACACGATCCATTGACAATGCCAAAGGAAAGTACGCGCTGGAAGCAACGGCAGGAACCTGTAATTTCAAGCTACTTGGAAGACAAGTATTGCCAAGAATTGCTTAAGCCCACCAGACAATGTCCAGCCTGGACAAGGATAACCCTTGTTACAACAACAAAAAGGGCACGCAGGTGCCACTGCACTGTGCACAAGCGAGAGTGCTGTAGGCTTCCAGGACTGAGTGTTGAGTGATTGAAACTGAGAAATTATCATCAGTCAGAAAGACATAGAGAGGCAGACGTTCCCAAAGGCACTGGAAAATGCTCACGGTCAGCCAGACTGTAGTGAAACCAGTAAGACAGGATACTGGGCTAGCTAAGACAGAACCGACACCACGGGGAGGGCAAGCCAGCACGTACAGGCCAGATGTCAGTGTGGGAGCCTTTGTACCCTTTGAACCCTGACCCCATTACACATTATACATTTTTTCATCCTGACCGTGCTTGCAATTCTTCATTGCATTAAGCTATCTGTAAAAATTTATTTCATAATATCTCCCCATGCTCAGGTCAAGATCTCTTTGCAGTAAGTTTTGGCTTCTCTCCATTCTGTAGAAGGCAAAGCATCTTAGCCTCAGGACAGGGCCCAGGGTGACAGAGGGTGGTCTTCATAACAGCATTTCCAGAACTTTCTGCATGCACAGTCTGATGCTGCCCTGGGATCTCAGGCATATGGTGTGAATCCCAGCCCTGGATGAACCATATTCATTTGGTTCTTAGCTTTGCTGACTAATTCAGACTTCAAAGGAACTAGGAGAGTCCTACAGAGGGACGTGAATCTTTGTGAGATTTAGCTTTGTTTTTTGGTCCTGCCTCCTGCATGCTGAGCCTACAACACATCCCCAGCTCTAAGCCTCTCACAGAGGAGCTGGTTATATAACCAATGATACACTAGATGCAAGAATGTTTAAAGAACATTAAATTCTTGACTGGCAGTCAAGTGGGTGGGTGGTAGACTGGTTCCCCAGAACACATCTTAATCCCAGTGATTTATCAAGAATGTTACTTAAGCATTTCATCCTGAGTGCTAATCCCTTCCTGCAAAGGGGTGGTGCCTCAAACCATCAGAAAGACCCAACAAGACAAAAATAAGCCCGACGTGTAATCCTAGCACTTAGAAGGCTGAGGCAGGAGGGAGACTGATAGGAGTTTGAGATCAACCTGGGTCTCATGTAGCCCAAAATGGGCTAGAATCTTTTATGACCCTCCTGCCTCTGCCTCTCACATGCTGAGATTAGAAACCCTGGTTCAAGGCCTTTGCAAACACTTTTTATAACAGCCAGACAGAGTGTATGTTAAAGTTTGTTTATTCTTCTCTCTTCTACACAGGGTCTTGAGGTACAGTCCTGGCTGGCCAAAAACTCGCTATGTAGACCAGGTTGGCCTTGAACTTACAAACATCTGCCTGCCACTGCCTCTAGAGCCCTTGGATCACCAGCACGCACCATCACACCATCGGGCACACAGTTGTAATTCCTGCATTTCTGAGGCGGGTGCAAATTTCAAGGCCAGTCTTGGCTGCGCAGCAGGCTCAATGTCAGCTTCTGCTCCACAAGACCTTGTCTCAGAAAAGCCACCAGCCAACCAAGCAACAACAAAACCCAAAAGCCCACCAGCAGATGGCACGGGTGCCACAGGAGGACTGGGGGCCCAGGCTCGGGAGGGCTCAGCTATCTATCATAGGGGCAGGACAATGAGTGAATCCCATCACCAGGCTGGGCCATCTGGTCAAGGACACGAAGATCAAGGGCCTTGATGAGATCTACCTGTCCTCCCCGCCTATTAAGGACTCTATGATCACTGACATTTTCTCAAGAGTATCCTTAAAGGATGTTGTTCTAAAGATCCTGCAGATGTGGGCTGCAATGGTCAAGTTGGTCTTGGTGTTAGGTCCTCCAAGGAGGAAACCTCTGCCATCCGAGGGGCTATCATCTTGGCCATGCTTTTCATTGTTGCTCTGCAGAGAGGTTACTGTAGGAACAAAGACTGGCAAGTCCCATTCCCATGCAAGGTGACAGCCATAGTGGTTCTGTGCGAATGTTCCTCATCCCTGTCCCCAGAGGCAATAGCATGACCTCTGTTCCTGTGCCCAAGAAGCTTTGATGGTCAGTATCGATGACTACTACACACCAGCCAGGGGCTACTCTGCCACTCTGGACAACCTCGCTGCCAAGGCCAGCTCTAAAGCCATTTCCAAGACTTACAGCTACCACCAACTTCTGGAAAGAGACTGTATTTAACCAAGTCTCCACCAAGAATTCACTGACCACCTGTGAAAACTCACACCAGAGCCTCCATTTAGAGGACCCAGGCTCCTGCTATGGCTACCACATATTTTTAAAGCAGAAATTGAAGTCTGAGAAGAAAGGGAATGGGGGAGAGAGGGGAAGGGAGGAAGGGAGGGAGGGAGGAAGGGAGGGAGGGAGGGAGGGAGGGAGGAAGGGAGGGAGGGAGGGAATCTGACAAGTATACACTTGGACCAGATCATGAGTGTCTTGCAGTTTGGTTTTCCCATCTGGACTTACTTTACAACTGTGCACCACTGCCCTGGCTGCTGCGAAAACATCTTTAAGAGCACACTAATGCAATGAGCTTGAGATTCTGCAGACTGCCAACATGGCTAGATAGAACATTCTGGAAGTGAAGAGACTTTTGCCAGTAAGAGCCAAATGACCTCTGGCTATCTATCTTTACAGCTCCGTTTGTTATCCACATTGTATCTGACTTTCTCATAACCTTTAGATAAAACTCTAGAAACAGGGCAATTTGGCTGCATTTTCTCAGGTTGAATAAATAGCTCAGTGGCATCGAACATTAGCGCAACTGACTCCATTTTGACCTCTCAGTGAACTGCTGGACCCAGTGCTGTAGCTTAGTCCACTGATTCACAGAAATGGGTTTCATTTTCTTTCTTTCTTTTCTCCTTTGCAATGTTGAGGATATAAACCCAGGACCTGGTGCGTGCTGGGCAACTGTTCTACTGCTGAGCTACACTTCCAGCCCAGAGTCACAATTCATGCCTACGGCATGCATTTCTTCCCACAAAAACAATTAAGAATGAGTTAAGAAGTAACCAGTCCCCAAATGTACCAGGTATACACCCACCACACCAATCTTTGGTTCTTAGTTATCTGAGGTTTAAAAAAAAGGAAAAGGAAACGCTACCCCCCAGGGGGCACACCAGGCAGTCACAGCCTTCTGAAGTTCTGCTCTGCCAAGGCTGTGTGGTAAGCACCAGTGTGGGTCCGGGGAGGCAGTATTTAACTACCACTCGTTCTGAGTTCTTTGATACATAAGGGACAGAGGTTTAGCAAAGGACTAGATGGCAGACACACACAGACAGAATGTGGGACAAGGAAGATGGTGATCCTGAAGGAAGTTTCAAATGAAAGCTATTCTTCCCCAAAGCAGTCCTTCAGCACCCATCTGTACACCCACCTAAGCAACTATTTGCCTCCCTAGTGGATGAATCTTTCAATCGGGGAGAAAACTGGACAGAGGGTAACCAGAGTTTGGCAATACTCCCTCATGAAGGAAAGATACTGCACGCCAGTAATCGTAGTACTTAAGGCCGAGGCACGAGTTCAAGGATATATAGCGAGTTTCTGCATGGTAATGATGATGTTAGACTATGGTTGGACAGGCAGTAAATTGCTGAAATGTATTCTGTATAAAGGGTGTGGTTTTTGTGGAAGGCCATGGTGTATTGGTAGAGACTTTGATGATACAATTATGAAGCAGTCATGTGTGGCAACTGTCCCTTTGTAAACCTCCTTGTTAAAGTTTATCATAAGGAATATCACTTTAAAATTCTGACAGTCTTTACATAGTATGATGTCATTTGTCTTTTTTTTTTTTATTGTGTTGGCTTTTGTACTGATGGTACAAAGTAACAGTGGGCAAGTCTGGTGGTGGCAGCAAGTCTGATGGTAGCAGCACAGACCAAAGATACCAACCCCACTATTCTCCATGTATCAACCTAGCCATGGTCCCTCAGGAAAAATAGAGGGCAGTTTCACTAAGGAATGCTCTTGGTAAGTGACACCAACTACTGATGTTATTAAACTTCAACCTGGGAGTCTGTTGAGGATTTTATGTAAAGAATCAGGACGCTCCCACAGCATTCCTGCTGTCTGTGAAGGGAGCTCAGAGGCTATTAATAGGCGAAGCACTTTTGTTATTGTTATTTTGTTATTGTGCCTTGCCAGATGAACCAGATGCACTCTTCCACAGAAAACCAGCTTTTCTTGAAAGAACTGACAATGATTACTCAGGCTTCAGTATTTTGCAAATATTTTCTAAAAATGAACAACTGAGCTGTCCTGGTGCTACACACTGGCAAGCCCAGCCCTCAGGAGGGTGAGGCAGGGTGACGGCCACAAGTCCAAGGCCATGGACTGCGGCCACCAAATCTGTCTCAAAAACAAACAAACAAACAAACAAAAAACACTAAAAAACCCAAAACTATTGACTCTTGACTAGTTCTATGTCAAGTTGACACAAGCTAGAGTCATTTGGGAAAAGGGAACCTTAATTGAGAAAATGGTATCACCAGACTGTTCTGTGGGGAAGCCTGTGGTGCATTTTCTTAATTAGTGATAGATGTGGGAGGGCCCAGTTCATTGTTGATGGTGCAACCCTATGGGCAGGTGGTTCTGGGGTGTATAAGAAAGATGGCAGAGAGAAAGAGAGAGAGAATGTTAAAAATTAAACTTAGAGCCTCCTACATGCTAGGTGAGTGCTCCACCACCAGCCTCCAGGTTCAGCCAGGTTTTCTTCAATCAGAACAGCACACAGCAGGAGTCCAATGTGGAAACAGAAGGGACCCAGCTCTCCTAGTATGCACGACAGTGCACAGTTTTCAAGATGGCTCAGAGGGAAAAAGCACTTGCTACCAAGTCTGAAGACCTGAATTTGGCCTCCAAGGCCCGCACAGTGGAAGGAGAAATGACTCCTGTACTGGCCAGTCTTTATGTCATCTTGACACAAGCTAGAGGTCACCCAAGGATGGAAACTCAGTTGAGAAAATGCCTCCAGAAGATCAGGCTGGAGGCAAGTCCGGAGGGCATTTTTCCCCCTCCAGATGTAGCTTTTACTAAATCCGACAAGTTTAGCTTACATTTTTTTATACAGGGTTTAGCTGTATAGCCAGGGCTGCCCCCACACTCATGTTAGTCAGGCTGCCGGTGATCCTCCTGCCTCAGCCTCCCAAGGGCTGGGAGTATACATATACACCATAATACCCATCCGTCTATGTTCTTACTGTGTGCCACCGTGGGAGGGCCCAGCCCTTTATTAGTGGAGCCATCCCTGGGGTGATGGTTCTGGGTTCTACAGAAAAGCAGGCTGAGTAAGCCATGAGGAGCAAGCCAGTAGGCAGCACCCATCCACGGCTTCTACATCAGCTCCTTCTGCATCAGCTCCTGCCTCCATTTTTTATGCCCTTGTGTGCGCCTTCCCTGACTTCTCCCAGCAGACCGTGATTCAAGATGTACAAAGCACACGAGCCCTTTCCTTTCATGGTGTTCCATCACAGCAATGAACGACTAAGGCAGCTCCTGAGAGTTACCTTTGAATTCCACAGGAGCTCCATGGTGCACACGAACACACACCAAATAAATGAATTTGTAAGATTCTTTTTTTTTTAAAGTTTTCAACAGGTCTTCTCATCAAATTTTACTATCGAAAAGTTGTAAAGCATCTATAATCTCAGTACTCTGAAGTTCAATGTCAGCCTGGGATACAAAGCAGGGCCTGTCTCAGACACAGCTCGCTCTCCATAATGTTTATGTTAACATATCAAGAGTTTCCACTGGCATTTTGAAATAAATTATATTTAACACTAAATCTGGGTTCTGGGTTGGTGGTTCAGAGGAGCAGAGTGCTGTTCACAGCACCCACGCTGGGGAGCTCACAATCATCACTACCTCCTGACTCAAAGATCTGCCTGCATTCACGTGTGCACATACCTACACAAGGGCACCCACTTATGCAGGTACTTAAAAATAATCTATAAATAATGTACAATTAAAAATAAAAATATTTTAGGGCAAGGCATGGTGGTATGCAGGAGGGCAGATAGAGCTCTCAGAATTAGAAGCCTGGTCAACATAGGGAATTTCAGGCCAGCCAGTACTGTTGAAAACTTTCTAATCCTGACCTGGGGTTTCTTCCCCACTTTTGACTCTTCAGTTCTATAATAAAAGACACACACAACCTTTATATTTACAATAAGCCTTGAACATCACAAGAGCTGGGTAGATACTACCCTCTATGTTGTTAACATCTACTTCCTATCAATAACCCCGAGTTATTACTTACTGTTTCAAGCCAGGGCTGCACAGCGAGACCCAGTCTAAAAAAAAATCTTTGAACGAGAGTAAATGTACTTGAAAATAAGTAAATAGATAAACGCAAATTTTATTCCCAATACAGTAACTATTATTAGCTGCGTTCTGTTTAAATTTTAAGAGTACAAAAGGTCCTAAGAAGACCTCACAGGCAAGGCTAATAATGCAGCTCAGTGGGTAGAGGGCTTGCCCAGAATGCAGAAAGCCCCCAGTTCCATCGCCAGCACCACACGAAACCAGGCAAGGTGGCACATGCTTCTAATCCTGGAAGCTGGGAAGCAGAGGCCGAAGGTCGGAGGTCAAGTCATCCCTGCCTACATAGCCTGCATCAATATATCACTGGCATATATGAGACCCTATACCTTAAAACAACACGAAAAAGGAGTAAAGCACCCACACTGCCATAGAGCAAGATAAACCAGCACCCAGAAGCTGGGTACCAGAAGGGAGCCCACAGTGGGAAGCCATGGTTGTGTCTGAGGCTTCACAAGGTGGGAGGCAGAGGTCTGAAGTGCGGTAGCCTCTACTGCTGTGGAGAGGCTGGGTAAGAACGACGTTAAAGGGAATAAGATGCTCTAATACCTGCAGGATCGCCAGGCCAGGGGTGAAGCCAGGTACCTGCTCCTGCATCTGAATAACCTGGTTCTTCAGTCGATCCCTTATTTGCCTAGAGGGAAAGAAAAGGCGGGAGTTACCACTTACTTCATGGCAAACATAAGTGAGGCAGATCATTGGATACATCTCTTGGAAATTAAAACTACCTTCACTGATGGACATTATCAGGTATGCATCTCATGGCCTTCCCATCTATTTCCCAGACCTCGGTTTACCTTAGTTTGTTCTCTAACTTCTAATGATGACGACTGAACCAGAGGCAAGTGCAGGGAGAGATGTTTAAAATACCTCAAAATTGGGGGCTGAAGACATAGCTCAACAATTAAGAATTGCCGGGCTGGAGAGATGACTTAGCAGTTAAGAGCACCGACTGCTTTTCCAGAGGTCCTGAGTTCAATTCCCAGCAACCACATGGTGGCTCGCAACCATCTGTAATGGGGTTTGATGCCCTCTTCTGGTATGTCTGAAGAGAGCAATGGTGTACCCATATATATAAAATAAATAAATAAATAAATAAATCAGAAAGAAAGAAAGAAAAAGAAAGAAAGAAAAATTGTCTGCAGAAGACCCAGCCTAATCTTGATCTTAAGAGCCAGGCATGGTGCCTCAGCTACTCAGGAGGGTCAAAATTCAAGGCCTGCTTGGGCCACGAGTGAGTTCAAGGTCAGCCTGGGCAGCTTAAGAGAGCCTGTCTTAAAATAAAAAATAAAATCTGCGTGTACGGGGCAGGGGGGAACTCCTGCAATCCCAGTACTAACAAGACTGGGCTTTTGAGGTCAGCTTGAGCTACAAAGAAGTATCAAGCAAGCCAGTACATAGCAAAGACTATGTCTCAATAAAAAAATAAAAATCACTGTTTTACTCCAAATTTTATTTCTAGTTAGTGACCTTATTTTTTTTCAAAGCATTACTCAATACAAGAATAAAGTTCAAGAAGAGAATAGGCCACAGTCCTGGCGTTTCTTCTGTTGTTGCCGCTGCTTTTCAACGGGATTTGACCTGGACCGTGGAGGCAGCTCTGCTGTGAAACAAGAACAGGCTGCCTGGAGGCTGCCGGTGTCCCCACCCCTGAGCCCCAGCCTTTGCAGCTCCCATCAAGACAATGAGCTGCGGTAGGAGGACGGAGCTGAGGGCAAGCTCGGGCTCTGCTGCCAAGTGCCCAGGCTTGCCCCCTCTTCCCACTCCCCTCCCTCTAGCCCGTCGATCAAAGCACTTGGTGGCTGAGGTCAGACAACAGGAGCACCAAGTGCCTCGTGTCCAGCACTCTACTGGGCAAGCTGGGCACAGTGCCCAAGCCTGTAATCCCAGCAGCTGGGAGGTAGGGGCGAGAGGGTCGGGAGGGTGAGGTTATTGTCAGCTACGTGGCAAGTTTGAGTCCAGCCTGAGAATGTGTCTCAGAAACAAAGATGGTACCTCCTTGGTCAAGTAGCAAGGCAGGAGGTGTTCTGTACACCACTCACAAATGAAACTCAAGTTCACAATAGGCCAGTGGCCTTCCTCGAGCCAACTGGCAAAAAGATGAGCACATGCCAGGACCCAGGAGCAGGCACCTGCCGGCCACCTGGAAACTGTGAGTGATGGCCAGCACAGAAACTATTTAATTCTGGTGTGATGGGAGGCCATGGCAGGGTTTTGAAGACAGATCACACGGTCAGTCGTACACTGTTAAGAGTTCATTCCGGTTGCTGAATTGGAAACGGAGCCGGGTGCTGCAAGTTGAGGCACTAGAAAGGAACCACCATTACTGCAAAGGCCCAGCCAGCACGGTCGAGAGCAGATTACAGCGTGGCTGACAGGCTAGTCGATTCTAGGGTCAGCTACGAGGACTTTGGGGACTGTGGAGGTGATAGGAAACCATCAGCTGGGAGCATGCTGAGGCCCAGAGCAGATTCCATGCCAACGCAGTCAAGCTATTTACCAGATCTTCTGTAGGCAAGTGGGCATCTGAAACCTACAGCTGGAAATCTACGGAAAAATAAAAACACTCAGCAGGTGGCCAGGCCATGGGGAGCAAGGGCCATAGATGGTGAGCTAGAAGACACTAGTTTGACTCAGTAACCTAAGACTATAGAACCGAATTGTTCCAGAGTTCCCTGCTACCATTTAAAAGAACCTAAGCTTCAAGTTTCCTTTTGAGGGGAAATAGAGGTGTTAGTTGGAAATCATTTACATTGACTGTCCTAAACTTTTCCTAACAGGCAGCTCTCTCTTCTGTGAATAAGCATGTTTTCATGTACACAGGTATGTACATGTGCATGGGTATCGGAGGACAACCTTGGGTGTCATTTTAAGACTACTCACTTAGACTAGCTAACTAATGAAGCACAGAAATCTGGGCTTTAATGTCTATCTATCTATCTATCTATCTATCTATCTATCTATCTATCTATCTATCTATCATCCTTACTCCCAACACTTGGGAAGCAGAAACAGGCAGATAATTAAGAGTTTAAGGCAAGCCTGGTCTACATAATGAGGTCCTGGCTAGCCAGGGTTACATAGTGAGACACTGTCTCAAAGACAAATAGATAAAATTACTGTGTGTGTACACCCTAGTATGTATGTGGCCAGAGGACAACCTGAGGGACTCAATTTTCCCCTCCCACGGTGAAGGTCTTGAACTCCAGCCATCAGGCTTTGTAGCAAGGCCCCCCATGCCTCTCCACTGTCCCTGAACTAGGTCTTCCATGTAAGGACTTCACATCCAAGTGAGGCCAGAAGAAGCAACCAGAAATACTCATGGCCCTCCAAATACAAATACTCACACCAGATTCACGGCATTCTTCATCAACCACCTACAATCTAGGGAAGACGTTTGTCAGTCTCTATGTAAGAACAATCAGTATCGAAGTGTGCACAGAAACCGAGAAACAAGAAAAGCCAGGGTAGCACTCAAGTCTCTGGAGCCGATTGATGGGCACCAGTAGAATAACCACAGCCAAATGATATGACGTAAGATGTGAAAACATGGGCACAGATGCAGTATTAAGATGATACTGCCATCTAGCGGGTAGAAGTCAGAAGTGCAAGAAACAGATCAGACTGTGGACGGGGTGGACCCAGGAGGCAGAGGCAAGTGTGTCTCTCTGAGTTCAAGGCCAGCCTGATCTACACAGCAAGTTCCAAAATGGATGGAGTTCCATAATGGAGAGGCCCTGTCTCAAAACAAACAAACAAACAAACAGTAGTCTATAAGGCTGAAGAGATGGCTCAGTGGGTTAAGGGACGTCTGACAACCCCGATAACCTGGGGTTAATCCCTGGAACCCATGCATAGGAGAGCTGACTCCCTACCAGTTGTCCTCTGACCTCCAAGGCTGTGTCATGACAACACCAAGCTCCTCCCCTCTGCCCTCCACCAAATAAAAATAAGTAATGGCAGACCATGAAGCCACCACACACACAAAATTAAATGGAATAAAAAAAATTGATTTTTAAAGAATCTATTTAACTTTTTATGTGCATGGGTGTTTTGCCTAAATGCAGGTATGTGTACCATGTGTGTGCCTGGTACCTGCAGGGGGGACAGAAGAGGGTCATATCCTTGGAAGTGGAGTTACAGATGGATGCGTTGTAAGTTACCATGTGCTAGGAACCCAACCTGGGTCCTCTGGAAGAACAAGCAGGGTTCTTAACCCAATAAAAACATCTCAATAAATTAAAAAAAAAAAAGGAAAGGTTAAATAGCAGGTTATGCAGCAGCGGTGGCTTTCGCCTGTAATCCTAACACTCAGAAGCAGGGGGAGGAGAACTGTTATACCGATGGGTCTGCTATATATTAGGATAGCCTGGGCTACTGAATGAGAGCCTAATCCCAGGCTAGAAACATAGTCCTGTGGAAGAGCTTGCTGCCAAGACTGATGACCTCAGTTCAACCCTGGTGTGGTGGCTTGAATAGGAATGGCCCCACAGATTCATGTGTTTGAATGCTTGGCCCCTAGGAGAAAGCACTATTAGGAGGTGTGGCCTTGCCGGAGGAAGTGTGTCACTGTAGGGGCGGGCTTCGAGGTCACCTATTCTCGCTCTGCCCAGTGTGGAAATGCAGTCTCCTTCTGGTTGCCTTCAGATCAAGATGTAGAACTCTCAGCTCCTCCAGCACCATGGCTGCCTGCAGGCTGCCATGCTTATCTCAAACTCACATAGATCCACCTGCCTCTGCCTCCCAAGTGTCAGGATTAAAGGGGTGAGCCACTACTACCCAACAAGAATAGCTTTTAAGTTTAAACTGAAAACAAAATTGAATCTAGACACACATGGATGTACGTATACACGAGACAGACGAACACACTCAAAAATAAAATGGATCTTAATGCTAGGTGGTAGTGGCACACCCCTTTAATCACAGCACTCAGGAAGCAGAGGCAGGTGGATCTCTGTGAATTCAAGGCCAGTCTGGTCTACAGTGAGTTCCAGGACAGCCAGAGCTACACAGAGAAACCTTGTCTCGAGAAATCAAAAAATTAAATGTTTTCCTTTCTAAGAATTGCCTTGGTTATGGTGCCTCTTACTGAGTTTTGGTCTGTTGCTATATATTGTAATACTGAATCCTATACCCATAGGCCTAGTGGTGCAAACCTTGTTCCTTTTAAAACTATTGGCTAAATAAAAATATTACAGCCAATTACTGGAGGGAAGAGAGGTAGGCGGGTTTTGAGTTGCCTGGTTGGGGGGTAGCAGAAGGAAAGGGAAAGAAGAAAGAACAGGAAGAGGAGGAAGTCACCATGAGAGATGAATCATGATCAATGGCCAGGAGAAACAGAAAGGATTTGGGACACAGCGCTGGGGAAGTAGCCGGGCCGGCAGCTAGAAAAGTAGATTAGGGGTTACCGCCCAGTAACTGTCACAGCCAAATAATGAGTCTGGGTCTCATTCATTTGTAAGCTAGACAGGGACAAGTTTAAACTGGTTCAACTACAGTCTCTTCACAGTAATGAAACCCTAACTAAGACCTCTGGAATCCACACAGTGGAAGCAGAATAAGACGCTACTTCAAGACAGACAGATGGACAGACGGACGATCCTGTCTCCTAGCCTGCTACCCTACTCAAGGAAGGAGCGGACCACCACTTACGCAGATCCAACATTAGGCATTCAGACCACAGGGCTGAGAATGTAGCTAGTGGCCAGGCTTCTCCTGGTACACACTGCCCTAGTTTCAATGCCAGTACTGCAAGACTATGAAACAGAAATTGCTAAACTCTATGTCATCTTTCAAAGAGTCAGGCATCCAGATTTTTAAAAATAATTACAGACATGAATGTGTTGCGATGTAATCTAATTTTTAAAAATAATTCTGCAAGTCAAACAAAACATTTGGCTTATAAGCCACTGGTTTTGTTACAAGACAGAGTTAGGAGACAAGATGGGTTGGTTCTGCGTACAAAGAACCAAGAAGCTGAGACCAATTCTATGCCAACAGGGGAAAATTGTGCCAGCAGGTCTGTCGGCATAGGGCGCAGACCAGATTTAGTCTCCATATCTATCATTATCTAACCATAGATCTGGCTGTCAGAGCTGGTTATGGCAACACCGAACAGCTACAAGTCCCTTGTAAACCTGGACATCGCCACCAGTAAGACACAGAGGTCTAAAATATATCTGCTTGAAGAAGAGAGGGCAGGAGCTGGGTTCACAAAAATAAAGAAACAAACAAAAGGAGAAGCCAAACAGATCACACAAAACAGAATAAGTCCTTGGAAGAACTGTGCTCTCATCTAAGAACCAAGGTTGATTCTGACACTGGCAGGCTCTCTCCTGCCTGAGCACCCTTACAGTTCACCCTGATGCCCGGGGCAAATTTCACATCCAATGTCAGTTCTGCTACTCAGCTTACCCCAGGGCCATCCCTGCTGACCTGACCCCAGGCAGGTATTTACTAACCAGTGAGGTCAAAGGTCCAAAGCACAGGCTATCCATTCTCTGTTCAGTGCCTCCTTCCCCATATCATTGACAGGCTCACAGCTCACGTCCAAGCCCATAGGACACTTTGACAAAGAATATGACACTCGTTCTCATTAACACTGAGCCCACCCACAGAAATCCCCAGTACTTTCTGTTACTGGACATCTGATTTATCAAGTACATGCACATGTACCTATCGCTCAGCAACCTCGACGAGGGAACAGATTTGGGCTATTTTATTCACAGTTAGAATGTTGGGCTTTGAAGATGTCCTGGCATAGAAAAGTACATGAGTAAGAAAATAAATATGCGAAGGACACATAGCTGTCTCTATCCCCAGGCCACCCACCCACACCCACGGAGAGAGAGACATACACACAAGTACTAGGATAGAATGGGTTATATAGTAAGACCTTTCCCCCCCCCCAAAAAAAAAAGAAAGAAAGAAAGAAAGAAAAAAAAAAGATTGAGGCTTGTGGCCGAGGGCTGTAATGCTAGCTGAGAAGCAGGAGGGCATCAAGTTTGAGGTTTGCATGACCTACAGAATGAGTTCAAAGTTAGCCTGGGCAATTTAATAAGAACCATCTCAAAAAGTAAGAGAGTCAGATGTAGTGGCGCACACCTTTAGTCCCAACACTCAGGAGGCAGAGGCTGGCAGATCTCTGAGTTCAAGGTCAGCATGGTCTACAGGGCTAGATCCAGGACAGTCAGGACTATACAGAGAAACTACATTTTGAAACCCCCAACCCTCACCCCAAAAAGGGAAAGAGAGCCTGGAACCTCCCAGTCAGAGGAACACTGACTCTACAGAGAGTCCTCTGGTCTCCTCCATATATGCACTGTGGCACAGTGCATCAGCTCCTACACACACGCCATGATGAATTAAATCTAAAAAGAAAATGAAAACTCATTCAAGCTTACAAGGTCTTAGGTTTGAATCCCAGCACCTACCAAACAAAAAACTTACAACCATGTAGTAGCATATGCATGTAATCCCAGCATTCCAGAGATGGGAGGTAGCATATCCTACACTACATAGGTAAGTTCAAGGCCAGCTTGGCTATATTAAGATCCTGTCTCAAAAAGAAAGGAGAAAAAAGTCATCTGTAAGCACAACAGAACCTTGGTCTCTGTAAGGGCAGTAAATGTTCTCAACAGCTGAGCCGCCTCAATTGAACCGTATTGGTAAGAACTGGCCACTCTTCAACGGAACAATGTAAAAAGTTAGCTTGTTAAATTATGAATCTTGCGTGTTCCAGTTCCTACAAGTCTAAGACACATTTGTAGTGAGAATTCTGGTTTCTTAAAAAACCCAGTTACGTTATGGGACTATGTTTTCATTTTAATCCCAGGTATAGGACATGGGGCTGCTTCAGGTCGTCCCCAATGGCTATGATTTGTCTCGCGCTCTGGCTGGAGTGTGACTTTGCCCGCTGAAGATAGTTTACTTTTGGAATTCTAGGGACCCTTGAGAGTGGATGAAAATGCCAGAGGCCCGAGAGAGGAGGTGGCTGCTGTGGTTTGTCGAGTGGGTGTGAGCAGAGAAGAAATTGGACATCCTGAAGTAGAAGATCAACACTGCCCCAGAGAGCAAGTGCCCTTAAGCAGGAGGAAATAGCCTAACAAGGTCTGGATCCCTTGCCCCCACTAACCTTTCTCTCCTACCTAGTGTAGAGGGGTTGGAAGGGATTGGGGTGGAGAGGGTGGTGGGTAAAAGAACCCAAAGTAGCCAAAAACTACAGTTACACACATTCCCAACAGAAATATGCGCATTATAGTGTTCCACCAGAAGACATACAAAAATACCTGAAACAGCCAAGCATGTTGGCACACATCATTAATTCAACCCTTGGGGTGCAGAGGCTGGCAGATGCCTGTGAGTTCAAGATCAGCTTGGTCTACTGTGATGGTTTGTATATGCTTGGCCCAGGGAATGGCACTATTAGGAGGTGTGGCCTTGCTAGAGTAGGTGTGTCACTGTGGGTGTGGGCTTTAAGACCCTTGTCCTAGCTACCTGGGAGCCAGTCTTCTCCTAGAAGCCTTCAGATGAAGATGTAGAACTCTCGGCTCCTCCTGCACCATGCCTGCCTGGACTCTGCCATGCTACCACGGTGAGGATAATGGACTAGACTTCTGAACCTGTAAGCCAGTCCCAATTAAGTGTAAGAGTACTACACTTGTAAGAGTAGTCTTGGTCATGTGAACACACAGCAGTAAAACCCTAACACAGAACATTGGAGTGGGGCATTATTACTGTGATAGAACTGATTATGCTTTCGTGAATGTGGATTTGGGGACTTTGGATTTGGTAAGCAGTGAAATGCTTTAAGGGGGGGGGGCTTAATGGGCCATCCTAGTAGGAATAAGGAAGACTTTGTTGCTGAGGGTGATCGGAACTGTGGAAGCCTGGCTCTAGAGGTCTCAGAGGAGAAGAATTTTAATATGTGACCAAGAGATTGTTCTTATGATATTTTTGGTGAGGAATTTGGCTGTTTGGGGGCCTTATAAGAGTCTGCCTGAGGCTAAGGTAAAGAATTTTATATTAATTGCACTGACAAAGGAAATCTCAAAAAAAAAAAAAAAAGCTCAGCAGAGACTTTGTCCTCTGGTTAAGTCTCATGAAGAGCATTTTGAATAAGCGTAGCAAGCTTAGAAAGGAAAAATATAAAACGCATGTTTTGAGTATTAAAGGAGTACCAGGAAGTGAAATGGAGCTGAATCCTATGTTTTAGGATATAACAGATACAATGGAGTAGGACTTCAGAGCAAGATTTCACCCAGTTAAGTTTAGGTCCAGGCATGGTGGACCACACCTTTAATCCTAGCATTTAGGAGAGGCTGTAGGGCTGGAGAGATGGCTCAGCCATCTAGGGTAGGCTCACAACCACAAATATAGGAGAGGCCTGTAGATCTCTGAGTTCAAGGTTAATCTACAGAACAAGTTCCAGGACAGCCACCAGGTCTAGGCAGTGAAGGAGTTAGAAAACAGAAAGCTGATAACAAAATAAAGCGGACCGTGTTCCAGCCCCAGCAAGCAGCAGAACTCAGCAGCTTCACCATGTGGCTCTGGTTTTAGAGTCCAGAATAGAAGGGGCTACTGGGACCATTGATGCTAGCTAGCTGGAGCTAAAAAATGAGTGATCACTGGGATGAAATCTTCTGGGAAGTGTTCTCTGAGGGCACAAAGAAGCCGTGTTCCAGATATAGCCAAGGTTGTACCCCGTGCTGCAGCTGAACTTGGTAATGTGTAAGGATCACCCAGGTGGTACTGGTTTTGAAGGCATGAAGAGGTCATAAAGAGCAGCTGATTTTCGGCACTGTGAGAGGCCATGGAAGGTCATTGGTGAAGGTGCAGCCTCAGTTGCAGCTGACAGTCCAGGACTGAAGGGTCATGCAAAGAAGTTATTGGGCCCAGGCCTGGTAGTTCAGCTGCCATATCTTGATCTAAGTAAAGAGGCACATTTGGCTGAGAAAAATTCATTGCCACCTAAGCTTGTGATGGTGTACTTTTGCATCTTCGTCTGGCTAGCAACTCACTGTATGGAGAAGGGTGGCCCTGAACTCCTGATTCTCCTGCCTCCATATCGTAAGTTCTAGACTTGCAAGCTTAACCCACCATGCCAAGCCACATCAGGAAGAAAGAAAAGATAAGAAAAAAAAAAGGAAAGGAAAGGAAAAGGAAGCAAGCAAGCAGGCAAGTTTCTATTACATTTCTTTATTTACTTTGTGTGTATGGCTATGCAAATTAATTATTCTTAATATAAACAGTGAATTAATCAGACAGCTGTATTTTTTTATCTTATACTATTCTCCAATAACCACGCAGAAAAAATATTAATTCAAAACTGCACCTCAATAGCTGAGCAGTTAAATGATCGACCTTTACCTCCTGAGCTCACCTGGCTCCCTCCCAGCCCCATCCCATGATACTTGGGTATTACTACTGATCTGATTCTTCAGAACCTTCTTCACGCTCCAATTCCTCCATCCTCCCAGCTGATCCGAAGCTCGGTCTCCTTCCTCTGGCTGGTGGACGTCCCATCCGATTTTCTACTCTGCCCCGCCATCGCTTGATTAGCATTTATTGATAAGGCAGCCAATAAACGGTAAGAACTGCTTACACAAACTTGAGACAGGAGATTCTTGGTATAAGCATTACCAAGAGTGTCATGTCCAGATTGAAACAAGATACGAAAGCAGAGAAATCAGCATTTAAATAACCTAAGGGTAAACTTTACATAGCGTTCAAAACATGGTGCCTACAAAGCGGACAACTTACAGGGGTCAGTTCTCCCCTTCACGTGGATCTTAGAGATTAAACTGAGGTCCTCAGACTTGGTGGAAAGAGCCTTTTGCCTTTGAGGAGGTATTTCACTGGCCCTCTATCCTATCACTTTGAATAAAGACAAACATCTCCAAGCAATTCTAATATCCAACCAATGTTGAAAACCAAGGATCTCAAGCCAGCTACTGCTTTCAAAAAGAAAACTAAGCAGGCATTCATGTACACATCAATTATAGATTATTAATATTGCTAATACAGCTAATGTATACTGAACATTTGCTATGTGCCAGGAAGATTCGTAAGCATTTCTCTGTTAAGAACTCACTTAGGTTGTGGGCATGGTGGCACAAACCTTTAATCCCAGTACTCAGAAGGGAGGGACAGGAGGAGGGATGTTTGAGTTCCAGGACAGCCAGAGTAATGTAGATGCCCTGTCTCACAAGACTAAAACTATCATTTCATTTTGCTAGAAACCCAATAATCTAGATATTACTTTTAATTTACATCTGAGGAAATTACAGCACAGAAGTTAAAAAATTTGCTTAAAGCCACACAAGTAGTAAGAAGTGAGAAAGTTTCTAGGTATTTTAGATATAGATATAAACAAAGCTGCATATTTATCTCATATCACTTAAGTTATTTTATTATTTTTGTAGATGGGTGTTTTGGCTGCATGTTTACATGTGAACCGGGTGTCGTCCTGGTGCACGGAGGCCATCGATCCTCGGGAACTGGAGTTACAGAACTGAATTCAGGTCCTCCAGAAGAGCAGTCATCACTCTTAACCACTGAGCCACCCCCCTCCAGCTATTTTTTAATGGAGCTTATATTTAATTTCCTCTCCACTCAAGCAAAACATACCCACTAGAGAGATGGCTTAGCAGTTAAGAACACTGACTGCTCTTCCGAAGGTCCTGAGTTCAAATCCCAGCAACTACATAGTGGCTCACAACCATTAGTAATGAGATCTGATGCTCTCTTCTGGGGTGTCTGAAGATAGCTATATATAATAAATAAATATTTGGGCTGAAGTAAGCGGGGCTACAGTGTACTTACATATAATAAATCTTAAAAAAAAAAAAACTTCACCCCCCCCCAAAAAAACCAACTTCACACCCACAAGGAAGTGTATTATCAAAAGGGCAAGGCCAAAGATTCAGCAATTAAAAGTCCTTACAGTGCAAGCCTGACAACCCTGATTCCTGTTCATCCCTCAGTGAAGACAATCTACTACAAGTTGTCCTCTGGTCTCCACATGCACACATCATTCAAGCTCACTGTAAATATGTATGTGTGTGTGTATGTATATATATATATATATATATATATATGTATGTATGTATATATATGAAATAAATAGGGAAGCACAGAAAAAAAGAAATCTTGGTACGCTATTGGTGGAAACATGAATTCATATGACCACTAAAGAAAGTAGCATGGAGTTGCCTTTTAAAAATCAGAAATATCCTTCTGTGGCAGAAACCAAGAGGAGCTACGGGGTCTGGCTCTAAGATTTCACTGGTACCAGTGGCTGGTGGGGCCTGGACCTACAATGCCACCTCTGTTGTCACAGTCAACTCAGCATCCAGCACTCCAGAGGCAAAGGCAAGCAGATCTGAGTTCGAAGCCATCCTGGTTTGCAGAGTGAGTTCTAAGACAGTCAAAGCTACACAAGAGAAACATTGTTTCGAAAACACACACACACTACATGTGGGATTGGAGAGGTGGCTCAGTGGTTAAGAGTACTGTCTACTCTTCCAAAAGACCCAGGGTTCAATTCCCAGCACCCCTCTGACAGTTCACAACTATTAACTCCAGCTCTAGGGAATCAATTTGACACTGTCACAGAGACACACATGCAGGCAAAACACAGATACACTAAAATAAAAAATGGTAACTAAAATAAGTTACAAAGTACCCCATGGATATGTACAGACTATGTATCCATTTAAAAATCAAATCAAGTTTTAAAAATTAAAAACAAAATAGAATTCTCAGAACTAACAATCCCTTTCTTGGATGTGTAACCAAAGAAAAGTAAACTACAACCTTGTAAGAAATCTGTCCACTAATAACAATTGTAGCATTATTCACAAGAGCTAAAATATGGGAACAAGCTATCCAGGTTGTGACCTTATTAATGGTTACTCTTATGACATTACAGATTCTTTGGAAGCCAGGGCATTGCAGGTGCCAGTTTCTCTACCACTGAATAGCCATGGCTTCAAAAGACAAATGGAGAAAGAGAATTAGACATACTGTGAAATATTACCCATTCTTTAAAAGGAGATCTGTCCCACGGATACTATGCTTAAGGAAACAACCCTTACATTGTAAGAAAAATGTTACATAATTGCATTTATAGGGAAGTTAAATCTAAGCACACAGCTAGAAATAAAACAGGGCAGGGGTAGAAACCAGATATATCCCAAAGACTATAAAGTAGAAGATATGGAAGAGTAACAAGTCAGGAGCTCCAGGGTAGAACAGAGGACTGTGGGTAATCAAAGGATACTGCCCAGTAAGTTTATTTTAGCTAGTCTTTTATAAGATGTAACCACCCATGCATCTGTCACTTTAGTAACCATATACATTATTACTACCTATATGCATCCCATAATGTGTGGCCAACCTTAAATATACATAGTAAGCTTTTTAAAAAAACACTAGTATTTATGTGCATGTGTGTGTGTGTCTAAGCGTATGCCATGCCTGCACATGGGTACCTAGAAGGCATCTTTCCCTTGGAGCTAGAGTTACAGGCAGTTGTGAATGGTCTGAACAGGGTGCTGAGAACCGAACTGAGTTATCTGGAAGAACACGTTGTGCTCTCTTAATCCCTGAGCCACCTCTCCAGTCCCCCACATTAAGGTTTAAGAAAGAAAAAAGGCAGGCACGGTGATATATGTCTTTAATCCCAGCACTCAGGAGGCAGAGGCAGGTAGCTCTGAGGCCAACCTGGTCTACAGGGTGAGTTCTAGGACAACCAGGCATACACAGAGAAACCCTGTGTTGAAAAACAAGCAAACAACCAAAAGCCTGATGTAATGACACAGATCTGTGATCCCAACTCTTGGAAGGTGTAAGTACTGAATCTGTTATTCAAAGCCAAGCTCAGCTACAGCTGAGTTTGAGGCAAGCCGGGGTGGGGGGGGGTGGGGGGGGTGGGGGTGGCGGGGAAGAGAGAGAGAAGAGAGAGAGAGAGATCGTGTGGTGTGCATTGATATCTAGTCCAAAAACCTAGAGTTCTTCCTTGCCTTAGTGCAAGATTCACCATTTAATTTATATTTCTCCTCTTTTCCCCCCAATCTTCAACAAAGGGTCACTTCACTATCATTCTCTCAAAGCTTCTTCTGACAAAGCCAAGGGTTTACTGGACTGTTAGCCGCAGCAGTTAATAAATAACCGGTGATACCTAAAGTCATAAGTTCACAATCTCTCCCTCTTCCCCCCCCGCCCCCCCCTCCCCAGCATTCCCTGATACTCACTCCCTAAACAAATAGCAAGGAATGTAGCCCTGAGATTAAGCACGCTTCCTAAATTAATTAAGCTCAATTCCTAACCGGCTCTCCCAAAAAAGCGAAAGCGTGCTACTTTCTGGGACTTGGCAAACATTTCCACTAGTTAAGCATTTAAACCTGCAGGGCCAGAACAGGTGGTCAAATGGAATATGGAACAGAGTCAGCCCACAAGAGCCAAACTGAAAAATAACTTTAGTCCCAGGACTAATGGGGGCTGTTAAAGGGTAGGGAGGGCTGGAGTTAGTTGTAGCTGAATAGTGCAGCGCTTGCCTTGCGTGTGCAATACCTTGGAAGTGAAGCGGACCGGGTGAAAGAGAAAGTAAAAGATAGCATTTGGTGTAACGAGGAATGCGATGAATTAGAGGAAACCCTCTAGGCCGGGTGTGGTGACAAACGCCATTAATCCCAGCAGAGGCAGGAGGGGATGGATCTCTGTGAGTTCAAAATCAGCATGGTCTACAGAGTGAGTTCCAGGACAGCCAGGGCTCCGTGGAGAGACCCTGTATCAGAAAACAAAAAATTTAGAAAGAGACCCTTTGTCACTAATCACGCGTGTCAAATCTTGTCACAATCGAATCACCACCAAATTGCAAGACAAACGGCTATACTGGGTTTCTGAAGTTGGACTCCCCAGGTAGCCCATGCCCAGGCAGAATGATGCCAGCAGCTACACTTTTGAGAGCAAGATCAGGTCAGGACTTGCCGCCAAAACATAGGAATGCAGCCACCCCAGGCAGTCTATTGCAATTGCACATTGGGCCGGGCATGTGTTTGTCTGGTTTCAGGAAACCAGTCTTCAGATTCTAGGGGCCGTGTCGATGTCCTCTCTTCCCACAAAATCCATCTATGCACCTCTCCAGCAGAACCCAGGCGCTTGGGAATCCGCACGCCCTGTTCTGAGCCGACCACCACTATCCCGCAAGTACTTACGCAGAGACCACTTTCCCGTTCAGGATTCCCGCTGGTGCCATGGCCTTTGCTAGTCTGCCACCCACGATGAACACCAGCAAAAATCAGGTTCCAGTCCCTCCGCGCGCGCGCGGGACAACACAACCCACGTGCTCAGGGACCTCCCGGAGAAATTCAGCTAGTGCGCCTGCGTCGCGCTCCCAGCAGCGAAGGTGCGCAGGCGACCCGGAATGACGTCGTGACCCGCTGACAGCGGAGGCCCTGGAGCGTCAGCGGGAGCTTGTGGGAAGATTGTCACCAAAGACTGGCTGGCGGCTATGACTGGCTGTGGAAAGAGCCTGTGTGGAGCCCGCCTCTGATGGGCCGGAGCTTCCCGCTTCCCTTTTAGCCAATCAGAAATAGTGTGTAGGGGGCGCGGTGGGGCGGGCTCTGGGCGGAGCCCCGGCAGGAATGGGCCTGTCTGAGCAAGTGACCTAGGTTGGGGCTCCAGAGTCCTGAGTGTGGTGGGGGACACCTGGGTAACTTTACCTCTCTGTAACCCTCCTAGCAAGAGTGAGGATATCCTAAGGAGGCAGTTGTGTCCCTCTGGTTAGCCATCTGCAGAGATAGCATGGCACCCCAGGGAGAAGCTGCTTAGTGTCAGCCAGAGTAGAAATTTGTTTCGGGGAAAGAGATTTCAGAGATCACCTTACAGGACTTCCTAGACAGTGATGGACGGGACCACACCTCGAACTTCACTGTCCAGCTCTCTATTTTTTTTAAATGATTTATTTATTATATGTAAGTACACTGTAGTTGTCTTCTGATCTTATTACAGATGGTTGTGAGACACCATGTGATTGCTGAAATTTGAACTCAGGACCTGTGGAAGAGCAGTCAGTGCTCTTAACCGCTGAGCCATCTCTCCAGTCCAGTTCAGCTCTATATTAAGTGACTCTCTACTTAAACCTTAGCTTCATATTAGGACTCAGAAGATAAGACTTCTGTTTGTCCCGCTTCCCAATGTGGCCATATTGAATAAATCTCCTTTTTCTATGTCTTACCATTACTTGTTTAATTGATTTATTAAGGATGGAGACTAACCTGGTTTGGTGGGTTGTCAGAGCCCAGGGTCTGACTCTCAATTCTAGTAACAGTAAGGAGGATAAATCCACAGCCTTGGCATAGAGACAAGTTCCCTACCGCTGAACCCAGCCTTCCATAACTAAAATCGAGCCTGCAATCCTCCCAGCAGCTACACGGGGCCTCAGAGCAGGAGCGTGGGGCTCCAGCAGTGTGGAGGGAGCCGGACTCAGGACGAGTGATCCTCTGCGCCCAGCAGATCAGTGTGAAGCAGAGGCCACTTGGGCCTGCATCCCTCCCCATTCGCCCTGGTGCAGAAATGAGCCAGCCATGTCCCTGGGAGTCTGGTGGTAGAGGAAGGCATCAGAGTCATTGAATTGGCTTTGCTTTTTCTGCTGCTGGAACTGGGCTGGATTCTTACTATTGGGTTCGAGGTAGAGCTGAGAAAACTTATTTTAGACAGGGAAGCTTAAAAATGAAAGCCTTATTCTCTGAGCGCTCAGGGAGGCTGCCAGTTCAGGACCTGAAACATGCCCCAGAAAGGATATTGTACAACATTTTAAAAGGATGGAAACACAAAGTGAGGGGTGAACTGGGGTGAGCTGCAGTGTTATCCAATTGTATTTTGTTTGACCTTTTGGTTTTAGCAAGGGAGGACCCGTTGGAAACTGGGCTGTATCCAGGGGTCCTGGCTTCAAGGTCCTTAATTCATTCTCCTGGACATTATGTCTGGAGCTCAGAGTGATAAGGGGACAAAGGAGCAGTTCAGCTGCATGTAGTTAATTAGGGCAGAACAGGCGATTGGTTATATATTTTTATAACTTATGCAACTTGGTTTAGAAAACAGCAGTTTCTATATTCTTTACCAGTTAACCGACAATTAAGAAAACATTTGTAGAAGTGGGGTAGGAGTTCATTCCTAGATCTGAGAACATGAACTTGTTTGACTCTGCCAACAAGACAGAGAAGGTGTCCCTGAGGTGGCTGGACTCAGATGACTGCCTCCTTACCAGGTGTCCCTGAGGTGGCTGGACTCAGATGACTGCCTCCTTACCAGGTGTCCCTGAGATGGCTGGATTCACACAACTGTTTACAATAGAAGCTGTTCAGCTATTGGGAAGTCCCCATCTGCCTTAGGGCCTGGGACCTTGAATTTAGTTTTTCCCCATAAAATAAACGGAGTCTGTAAACAAAATGTTAGTACCTAGAATAAGTTTCTTTGGCTTCTGCCCAACATTATCCTTCTCTGGCTACAGTTTCCCCCACATTGTTCTAAAGATAAGTCCTTCCTTAGAGCTTTACCACATGGCTTTTTATTTAGCCAGCACTGTAAGGAGTGACTTGTTTCAACCAATGGCTGCATCCCGACCTTTCTGGCATGCTAGGCAGGGAGCTTCTACCAGCAGCTAAGTTCTCCCACACGAGGACAGAGCTTGTACTGAACTTGCTGGGGTTTTTTTTTTTTTTTCTGCACTACTGTGTGAATTTTAGTTTGTGACTTTTGCCTGAAATCTGGGGTTGTTTTACATTACATCCACATATAGTTAGATAATTTGTGTTTTATTTCATTAGCAGTTTAACTGAAGTATAATGTGTAGACTGTAACATTTGCCCATTTTAAGGAATACAAGTGTTAACTTTTAGTTTGCAGTGCTTGCGTTTACAGAGCCGTGTAACTGTCATCACGATATGATTAGGAAATTGACACTGTCTTCATTGTTGGTTGTTTTTCCGGGGCGGGGGGTGGGTGGTTTCCAATCCAGGGCTTCTACTATGGTAAAATATTAGTTCTGCTAATAAATTACAGCTCCAGAACCTCCTTCACTATTCTTTGGGGGGCCTTTTTCAAGACAGGGTTTCTCTGTGTAGCCTTGGCTGTCCTGAACTCGATCTGTAGACCAAGCTGGCCTCACACTCACAGAGATCTGCCTGATTCTGCCTCCTGAGTGCTGAGATTAAAGCAAAGAAAAAAGAGAAAAAACCTGGAGAGATGGCTCAGTAGTTAAGAGCATTTGGTGCTTTTGAAGAAGACTCAGGCTTGGTTCCCAGCACCCACACAACAGATAATGACCACCTATAACTCCAGTTCCAGGCAACCCAACTTCCTCTTTTGACATCCATGGCTCCTGTACATACAAACTATACATACACAAATACATGCAATAAGGATTTTTAGATGCAAGAAAATGGTCCCATAAATTCAGTTAGTGTTTCCATTGTATATTGCATTTCAAAGAAGATTTTCACTAATTTAGCTACTTTGTTGGTGAGAAAGAGGCCCAAGCCCCATTTAACAGGTAGGGAAATGGCCTTCAGCCCATAAACCCAAGGCCAAAGCTATGACAAGGTTGGGCCCCAAACCTTGGTGCCTCATCCCTAAGGTTATTTCCTCTGCCATCTAAATAGACTGGTTTTCAGCTACAGTAGCTTTGTATGACCTGTATAATTCATTCGTCGAACAAGTAACTGTTGAACAGCCATTTCCTGCCAATAATTCTGTTCCAAATGTTGACAGTACCCCGGAGAGCCCAGCATCACAGCGAATTATATTCTGGTGGAGGATACAACATCGATTAAATATGTAATTTTAGACATGAAAGTTATTTTTCTGTGTTAGGGACAAAAGCCAAGATCTTGTACCTGCTGGGCAAATGTTGCACTGGTTGCTAAGTGACACCCCTAGTCCAAAGACATGCTATTAAAAAAAAAAGTCAGATGAGCCAGTATGTTAGTAACTTTTCTCTTACTGTGATAAAACACTATGACCAAAGCAATTTATAGAAAGGAGGTTTTCTTTGGGGCTTATGGGTTCAGAGGGTCTATCACCGTAACAGGAAGTAAGGCAGCAGACAGGCATGACAGTGAGAGCAGCAGCTATGAACTCACATGACAAACCCCTAACAGGAAGCAGATAATGCACAGGGTAAGGCAAAAGGCTTTAAAAGCTCAAAGCCTTCTCCCAGCGACATACCTCTTTCAAAAATGCCATACTTCCTAATCTTCCACTAACTGGGAAACAAAGTATCCAACCATCTGAGCCTTGGAGGACTTTCTATCCACCACAGCCAGGCATAGTAGTGTGCTGTCTTTAATGCCTGCACCTGGGAGGCAGAGGCAGGTGAATCTCTGAGTTTAAGGCCTGCCTGGTCCACAGAGCAAGTTTCAGGATGGCCAGGACTTCACAAAGAAACCTTCTCTTGAAAAACAAAAAGGAAAATCAAGGAACACACACACAAAACACGAGAGAGAGAGAGAGAGAGAGAGAGAGAGAGAGAGAGAGAGAGAGAGAGAGAGAGAGAGAGAGAGAGAGAGAAACTAAAAAGATAGGTGCACATATCAGAAGGGGATGGGAAAATGATATTTTAATGTTTTTTTCCTTGTCTGTTTACACTGTGGAAGGTTGAAACTCACACAACACACGTGCTAAGCAATCACACAACCAGTGTTCCCCATCCCCAGTCTATGTGCCTTGCTTACAAGTGTTGTAAGAGAGATTTCTCTGGGCATCTGGTGTGAGAGAAACCCAACTCAGCAAGGGGCTTGGCGTGTGAGAAAGAAAGCAAGGACACACGTGGTCTGAGTAACTGAGCAGGTGGGGAACTGCCATTTTAAGTTTTTTGGTGAAAGAATCATATTGGGGGATAAGACTCTCAAATTAAAGAGAATTGATTAAATTAAAATGTTCTTAGATGTCTCCTGGACATCCAGTCCCTAGAACATTTCAATGTTTAGAATTCCAGGAGATGGGCAGGGGAGATGACCCCACGGGTAAAAACACATGCCATGCAAGTCTGCCAACCTGAGTTCTAACCCGGACCCAAAGTGAAAAGCAGGGTGCAGTAACCCAGTTCCTCCAGAGAGACGGAGGCAGAAACAAGAGCAGCACATAGATGCTGGACACCCCAGAAACAATGGAAGACCCTGCCTCAAAACAGGGTGGAGAGAGAGAGAACTGATTCCTGAAAGTTATCCTTTGACATAGACATGAAGGTCTGGGGTATATGCGCGCACATGCACACGCGCACACACACACACACACACACACACTCACACACGTGCATTCACTGAGAATGTAATGTCAGAATCCAGCTGCTACTCAGGCTACAGTAGCACACAGCAGCTCTGACTGTCTTGATCACCCACTGGCGTCCTATTGAGACACTAGCTAAAACTTCCAGGTGGCAAGAGTGAGTTTACACCGAAGTGGGTACGAGTGGGCTACACCCTACTTTCCACCTCCTTCTCTGCCTCCTGCCTGGGAATCAGAGGGTTTGCCGCAGCTTGTACTTGTACCTATCCTCAGTGCAGTGTAAGAAGAAAATCCTGCTTTGGACTCGTGAGCCCTGATTTCCTCTCTTCAGAGTCCTGGAGTCTTAACCCCAGTCTACCTCTGTCTCTCTGCCTGCCTTGCTGTCTGTGATGCGTTCACCTAGAAACGGTTTCTGTGACATGCAAACATTCTACTTGCAAATTGTACAGGAGGCCCACTCACTAAGGGGGGTTTCCTGGGAACTGATCTTGGATTTGGGATTTTCTCTTGATCGTGTTATGGTAAAAGAAAAATTATGTTTTGTTCTTTCACTAATTGAACCATAGAAAACTGTATCTTATGTGTCAAAAAGTAAGACACACAGAGAGTGTGAAGGTGGGATTTTCAGAGTTATAGGAAGTAAGTAGTAACCTTAAACAATGTTAGATAGAACTCAGCTTCCATTTAAAACATTTTAATTTCGTATGTATGCATATGTACTTACCACAGTGTGCAATGGTGGTCACAGGACAACTTGCAGGTGTGAGTGAGTATGTGTGTGTGTGTGTGTGTGTCTACATATAAGTATATATACCATGTGAAGGTCAGAGGACAACTTTCAGTTCTCTCCTACCAGGTGAGTCCTAGAGATCAAAACTCAGGTTTTAGGAGTGTGGTGGCAAGCAGCCTTAACTGGATGTCCATCTCACTGGCCTTCTTTCTTCTCTTAAACCTCCATAAAAGAAAGCCCTAAATAATAATCAGGGCCGGTGAATACCCTTCTTTGTGTGGCCTGCTGCTCTAGTGTATTCTGATCTGTGCTCTCGCTCTTCTTAGAACATTTTCCTTGCTTCTTTGTGAATCCGTGTGTACTTACTTCAGTGCTTTGAGTAAGACACCAAGAACTTGGGAACCCAGGGCTTGGAGAGATGGCTCAGTGATGAAAGACACTGACTTCTCTAAAAGAAGACCCAGCACACACATGGCTGTTTACAACTCCGATTCCAGGAGATACAGTGCCCTCTTCTGATCACGGAGGGCTCAGGCACATACACAGACACTCAGGCACGAACATATAAACATATCAATAAAATGAATATTTTGAAAGAGAACCTGGAAACACTCAGCCCAGACCCAGACCTCCAGGAACACTAGCACACTTAAGGACCTGGGTTTTGACCCTTAACACTGAAAGGAAAATAATATAGGGTTTATACTTCCTTTGGGGGCATAAAGAGCTCTGTAAATGATTATATGAACATTATCAATTTGCATTTGAATTTTTGTGGTTTGGTTGTGTCTTAAGTGCTATAGTTAGCATTTATGATAGTTGAAAAATTTAAAATGAGAGAAATTCACAGATCATAAAGCTATGACTCATATAGAGCAAGGACTGATGTGTGTGTGTTTTAAATATATACACATATATATTAGAAATGTATAATTAAAATTTAAATGTATGATATAATGACATTTCAACTACTTACACTTTCTTTAGAAACTAGGTCCACGTTGCTTCCAAGAAATTCAGCAGGCAGCTCCTTCTGAGGCCTAAGCACTTGAGACACTCCTAGAAGTTTCTGGAAGTCTTTGCTCTTGGCCCTGAGTGCTATACAGAAACTTTTCTTAGAAGCACCACGGGTCACCGTCGGTGGATCTGTTGTACGCTTTCTGTGCCTCCAACATGTCAAGGTCACTCCAGCCTGTGAGACACTCGGACCCAGGGAGGCTTGTGAACAGCCAGACCAAAGAGGCCTGGGAGGCTAAGCCGCCAGAAGCCAGGCACCTAGCACATCTATCGGCTTGGGAAAATGTCCCAGTGGTGAGTTGGACTCTGGTACTTTGTCTCCATTTTCAGAAGTAAGATATTGTTTGTGTACCATTGAGAGCTAGTCTAAGAAAGGGAAGGTTCACCTCTGATTGCCCATTTGCTGGTATACTTAACACTCTTTGGTAGAGAATGGTAAACTCAGGGGCATGTTAACAGAGTTCAGCAGGTAAAGGTGTTCACTGCGAAAACCTGATGACCTGAGTCCGCTTCCTGGGATCTACAAGGTAGACGGAGAGAAAACCAAGTCCCAAAAGTTGTTCTCTGACCACCACATGCAAGTTGGGGCACACACTCAATTATATACACAAAAACAATGTTTAAAGGGCAGGGGGACTGGAGAGATGGCTCAGTGGTTAAGAGCACTGACTGCTTTTCTAGAGGTCCTGAGTTCAATTTCCAGCAACCACATGGTATCTCACATCCATCTGTCATAGGATCTAATGTCCTTTTCTGATGTGTCGGAAGAGGGTGCCGGTGTAATCACATACATAAAATACATAAATAAATCTTTAAAAAAAGAAAAGAAAGAAAGAAAAGCGGCTAAATGACATCCCACTTTTTTGTTTGCTTTTTGAGACATCATCTCACCCTATAGCCCAGGCTAGCCTCACATTTATGTCTCCTCCTATGTCAGCCTCCAGAGTTCTAGGTTGCTGGTGTGAGCCACCATACCTAGCTCTCTGATTTTTTGAGACTATATACATGACTGACCTGACACTATGTAGTCAGGCAAGCCTCACACTTAATATTCTCCTGCCTCAGTTTCCCTAGTGTTAGGATTACAGATAGGCCATCATACCAGTCCTCTTCCCCTTATATTTTTAAAATTTTGTCTATTGGTCTATCTGTCTTTCTTTCTGTCTGTCTGTCTATCTATCTATCTACCTACCTACCTACCTACCTACCTACCTACCTACCTACCTACTGTGTGCTGAGATCAGAGAACAACCTTCGAGAGTCAGTTCTCTCCCTCAATATGTGGGTCCAAGAGCAGAATTCAGGTCTTCAGGCTTAGCAGCAAGTGCCTTTACCTGCTGAGTCATCTGGTAAACCCTTCTACTGCTGATTTCTCCTGAACAAGAAGACTTAAAACATCTGGATCTAACAAAACCTGCAGTATGTTTGGGTTTGTTTGCCCTTTTTTGGTAGTTCAATTTACTAGTGCTCATTTCTCCTAGTCAGAAAGAGCGTGTCCGGCAGAGGGCCTCTGATCTTACTATTTTGTAGATGGGGGAAACCCTTCCAGGGAGCAGCCCTGGAGATTCAGTAGCAAAGCAGGCGGTCCGGCTCCCTCTAGGGCACTGTACAGGTTTGCAAACTTCTTTCATGACCTTAATGGGGATTTTTCTGGAATTTAAATATCTTCTTGAAGCAAAAGATGGCCCCTCTATTGACATTTTAAGAGCACCAGAAATGTCTACCCAATTCTTCATCTTATTACCACTAAAACAATGGTTCTCAACCTTCCTAACGCTGCAGTCCTTTAATACAGTTCTTCATGTTGTAGTGACCCCCAACCATGGAGTTATTTTAGTTGTTACTTCCTAGCTGTAATTTTGTTACTGTTATTAACTGTAGTGTAAATACCTGACATGCAGGTTATCAAGGTCATGCTTGGCTACGTATGGAGTTTGATGCAAGCCTGGGATACAAGAGACTCTGTTTCAAAAAAAAATTGGCCACATTTCTACAATCTTGTTACATGTGGTCTGTTTATTACACCCCATTTCAGCACGAGAAACTGATTGCTTGTGAGTGTGTGTGTGTGTGTGTGTGTGTGTGTTGTGCTTGTTTTATTTTTTGCATGCCTTTCCCCTTTTCTATTTGCTTAGAAGTTATACAATACATGATATTTCATAGCTATAAAGCTTTTATTATTGGGATGGATTTGATCAAAACATATTTTATGCATGTATGAAATTCTCAAACAATAAAAGTTTTATTATATTTATCTCAAATCTTTATTAGTTGTTTGAACTCTTTGGTACTAAACTCTTGAAATTTTTTTCTTTTTCTGTTCTTAATAGATGTCTCTTTAAAAAAAGAAACTTCTGCAGGGCATGATGGCACACGCCTTTAATCCCAGCACCTAGGAGGCAGAGGCAGGCAGATCTCTGAGTTCAAAGCTAACCTGGTCTACAAAGTGAGTTCCAGGACAGCAAAGGCTACACAAAGAAATCCTATCTCAAAAACAAAAAACAAAACAAAACAAACAAAACCCAAAAAAACAAAAACAAACAAACAACACCAGCCAACCAACCAACCAACCGACTGACAAAAACAGAAAAGCAACTTCTTGTGTCCAGGGAGGTGGAACCTTTAATCCCAGCAACTGGGAAGGCAGAAGTAGGCAGATCTCTGTGAGCTAAAGGTCAGCCAGGGCTCCATAGTGAGACCCTGTCTCTAAATAGATAAATGAATACCAAAAAAAAAAAATTAAAAAGAAAAACAACTGCTTGTATTAGTTGCTTTTCTGTTGTCATGTTAAAACACAATAGCAGAAAGTAACTTATGAAAGAGTTTATTTCACTTATGATTCCAGAGGGTCAGAATCTGTTGTGGGGTGGGGGTAATGGCAGCAAGCAGGAGTGATGTCAGGAGCAGGAAGCTGAGAGATCACATCTCAGCCACAAATGAAGAGCAGAGATCCCTCTGGAAGTGGCACCAGGCTTTGAACTCACAAAGCCCTCACACGGTGGTGGTCGTCCTCCAGTTCCAGTTCTCCATAACCTTCCCAAACAGCACCAGCAACTGGGACCACGTGTTCAGATGCTTGAACCTAATGGGGTTAGAGGAGCATTCCTTGTTCAAGCTACCACACTGCTTTTCCTGTGTGTGTGTGTGTGTGTGTGTGTGTGTGTGTGTGTGTATGTGTGTATGTGTGTGTATTGTATGTAATTGTATATGGTGTATGTACACATGTACCTGTGAGTGTACAAGCCTGTGCTAGGCTAGAAGCCAGCAACCTCAGCCTTCCTGACTCTGCCTCTACTAGCCCTGGAGATAACCACTGAGCCATCCCTCAAGTCCAGCCTTGCCCCCCACCCCAGAATATTTCTTTTCTTTTTCTTTCTTTTCGTTTCCTTTCTTTTTCTTTTTAAAGATAGACTTATTTATTATGTGCAAGTACACTATAGCTGTCTTCAGACACACCAGAAGAGGGTGTCAGATCTCTTTACAGATGGCTGTGAGCCACCATGTGGTTGCTGGGATTTGAACTCAGGACCTCCGGAAGAGCAGTCAGTGCTCTTAACCGCTGAGCCAACTCTCCAGCCCAAATCTTTATTTTCTACCAAAGATAGAACTTAGTGCTCGCATCTTTACTATTCTCCTCTCCTTCTCTTCCTCCTCTCCTCCTCCTTACCCGCACCTCCTCCTAGTACTCCCTCTCCACGTTTTCGGTAACACTCTGTTGTCCAGGTTGATCTCAGACTCAATCAATCTTCCTCCTCTAGCCTCCCAAGTGCTGGGATTGTAAGCACTAGCCAGAGCATCCAGCATGTCTACTCCCTGTTTTTGCTTGTGTTTCACACTTGATAAGTTTGTTTTCTTTCTTTGCATTTCTAAAGTAAGAACACATTGTAGCAAGCTTAGTTTGTTTCTATAAAATATCTTTATTCTGTTCTTAATCTTAAAACATAAACTGGGCATGCATTCCAAATACTTGGGACACAGAAGTTTCACAGTTTGACTCCAGCTTGGGCTGTATATCTAAACCCTGTCTCAAACAAACACTTGAACATAATTTAATTCAATATGACAGTTCTGGTGTTCCATTGATTTTTAGGAAACACTAATTTTATGCACTATTGTAAATTTGAAAGTATATTTCCAGCTAAGTATGAACAATATGAACTGTCTCTACTTTATCTGCCACCCCAACTGCCGAGATAAGAAAATGTGGGAGGCTGGAGAGATAGTTCACTTGGTAAACTGCTTATGTGGTAAACATGAAGATCTGAGATCAGTTTCAGGCATCCACAAGAAACCCACAGGCATAGCCAAATGTGCCTGTAATTCTAACACTATAGAAGCAGACACAAGTAGATCCCTACTAGAGGAGAAAGAAGCCAGTGAGAGACATCTCAGAAAACAAGGTGGTCAGCACCTAAGGGACCCCCCCACACACACACACGCACTCACACAATACACACCATACACCCCACACACACACTAACATATACTCACAAACATACACACATATAAACAAACCACACACACTCACACACTCATAGAATACACACCACACACACACCAACCACACACACTAACTTATATTCACACACACACTGCATACACACATATACATACTCACCAAAAAGGAAAAAAGGAAAGGAAAATATGGAAATGTAAGTCATGGGTGGCTCATCCTTCTACCCACACCTCCTGAGTGCTAAGATCGCAGACATTTGCCACCCTGTCTGTCTTTCCAATAGCTATCTTTTTTCCCTTTTCTTTTTAGAAACTGCTTCTTTTTTTTTTAAGAAAAAAATGAGTTCATTTTACATATAAGTATGTGTGTGTATGGTTTGTGCGTATGAGTATAGGTGCCCTCGGAGGCCAAAGGAGGAAGTCAAATCTCTTGGACTAGAATTACAGATGGTTGGGAACTACCCAACTTTGTGTCCTCTGGAAGAATAGCAAGTGCTCTTAACACCTCTCTAACCCCTAGAAACTATCTTTCTCTTTCTTTTTAGATTTACCTTATGTACATGATTGTTTTGCCTTCATGCATATATCTGCACCATGTGCCTGCCTGGTGCCCTGGGAAGTCAGAAGAGGACATTTGATTACCTGGAACTGGAGTTACAGATGGTTATGAGTCCATGAGGGACCTAGCATTGAACCCAGGTCTTCTGCAAGAGATACATGTGCTCTAAACTGTTGAATCATCTCTTTAGAACCTACTTTAAAAATTCTTACTGTGCATGCATTTAGGGGTGTGTGGGGGGGGTGTATGTACACATAATGTGTATATTTGTGTGAATGTGCAAATGGCCTTGCAGGTCAGAAGAGTGTGTCGAGTGTCCTCTACCCTCATCCCCCACTCTATTCCTCTGAGTCAGAATCACTCCCTGAACTTGGAGCTTATAGTTTTTTTCTGTCTAGACTGGCAGTCACCAAGCCTCAGAAATTCTCCTGTCTCTACCCTGGCCTGCCCAGTGCAGTCTAAAGGCCTGCTCAGGACCATGATTTGCTTTTTAAAGGGGTGCTGGAATCTGAACTCTCGACCTCATGCTTGCCCGTTTAGCCATTCCCCCTCCGCCCCCCCACCCTCTCTAGAATTAGCTACACAGGGAAATGTCTCCAGACGTTTTGTGTACAATGTCTTGATTCCTGTACTCTCAGAGATCACAGCACACAATTTAAATGGGTTGCATTTGCTTCCTGCTAGTAGAAACTGTTAGGTAAGTATTCAGTTTAGGAGGTTTAGGAGTTTGGGCAGGTCAGCATTGATACTTGCTGTTTTCCTAGAAACTGGCTTGCTAGGATGGTATCTTAGAATAAATATCTTAAAGCAGAGTCCGGTTTGCAGCTACTTATTGAAAGAGTTTGGTTTTGTGCTCCACAGGGCACATATTTAGTTAATTAACTGGCCGTTTCTCTTTATAGGCTTGCTTTGATCCACCACTTGAAATGGATCCTACCAGGAACTCAATCATACACAACAAAAAGGCAGCTGACCCAGCCCATCCTGACCTTGCCGGCTTGTTGGTAAAAAACAAGACTCTCTTAGCTGAGGTATACAGCTTATAAAAACAAAAGTGGGAATTATATCTTCTGAAAGGTTAGGAGAGAGAGTTCTGCTAACAACGGCTTGAGGCGTTATCTTAACCTAGTTTTGTCCCCGTCCCACACCGAACTCTCTCGTTTCTGAGGAGCACAGTTTAGATTCATGTCTGCCCCTCACCCTCCTACTGAGGATGGTGGTTCATCCAGTGCTTCTGGAAGTCAGAATATTGCTAGTGAATACCATGTGCAAAATTTATGACACAGGAGCCAGAGAGATGGCTCGGCAGTTAAAAACCTTGACTGTTCTTCCAGAGGACCCAGGTTTAATTCCTAACACCCACATGGTAGCTCTGTAACTCTAGTTTGAGAAGATCTGATGCCCTGTTCTGATCTCTGCAGGCGTCAGGCACACAGACATAGATGCAGACCAAACACCCATATGCATAAAATTTTTAAAAGTTAAAGTAAAAAAATATTGTGGCATAATAATAAATAACTGTAAGCATCTCCCCCCTCTCTTTGTGTGTGTGTGTGTGTGTGTGTGTGTGTGTGTGTGTGTGTGAGAGAGAGAGAGAGAGAGAGAGAGAGAGAGAGAGAGAGAGAGAGATCAGCCTGAGTCTGCCTCCCTGTCCAAAATATTATTAATGGAAAGGATGAGTTCCTATTTCCAATACCTCACCAGATAGCAAATATCCACTAATCTTATTTAATTCTGGCTAATATCTGAGTGCATCACACAACCCATATTTGTAGAAGTGCCTTGACTTTTACTCCCTATGGTGAGTCCTGGAGAGAATGCATAGGGATTCTCTAGTTGAGCCTAACTACCCTTAGGATTTGTTGACTGTGCCGGCCTTCTAGAAACCATGGTTGGAGGCTCACTGGTCTTTGTTACTGTGAAGGGCACTGCCCTGTAACTGCTTGTGTCTGCTCTGCCTCTCTATGGTTACCTTCAAGTAGAATCTTCCAAACAGGGGCCAAGCATAGGTAAGCTGCTCTCCCTGCGGCTGCATTTGCCTCCTAAGGCTTCTATAGCCAAGTGTCAGATTGGGTGCTTGGACAGCGATATTTCCAGTGGTCAAAGCAGCTAGAAGTCTGGGACAGGGTGTCAGTGGGGTGGTTCCTCCTGAGATATTTCTTCTTGGGTTGTAGATGGTGGTCTTCTCCTGGAGTCCCCCTCCAACATCTGAGTTCAAGCTCCCTTCCTCCCTCCTCCTATCCCTTCACCTCCTTCCTTTCTGAACATTTATTTTATTTATATTTATGTGTGTATGTGTGTCTTTGTATGTGTCTGTGAACTTGTGGGAAGGTGATTCCAGGGGGTTGGGAGACATTAGATCTGGAGCTGAAGTTACAGGTGACTGCGAACTACCTGATGTGGGTGCTGGAAACTGAGCACTGGTTCTCTACAAAAGCAGCAAGGGCTCTTAACTGAGCTGTCATCTCTCCAGCTCCAAGTTTCCCTTCTTATAAGGACACTAGTCACAGAGCTGATGGGATAACTCATTGGGTAAAGCACTTGCTTCCAGTGTTGACAAGCTGAGTTCAATCCCTGGGACCCACATAATAGAAGAGAAAACCAGCTCTACATGTTGTCTTCTGATGACCATCTACATGCTAAAGTGTGTATGTGTGTGTGTGTTTGTGTGTTTGTGCATGCATAAAGTAATGTAATAATTTTTTTAAAGAACACCAATGCAAGGCAGTGGTTCTTCACACCTTTAATCCCAGCACTCGGGAGGCAGAGGCAGGCAGATCTCTGAGAGCTTGAGGCCAGCATGGTCTACAGAGTGAGTTCTAGGACAGCCAGGGCTACACAGAGAAACTCTGTCTCAGGAAAAAAATAAGGACACTAGTCATATTGGACATACCAGATTACAGACCATCTTAATGATCACATGTTATCTTAATTACTTAAGTCAAAACATAGTCACATTATGAGTTATGAGGGGTCGGGATTACAACTTTAATATACCAAGTTGGGGATGCTCAATTTGTTCTTTTTCTGCCAAGTCCCTTAGTAAAGCCCCTCTTTGCTATCTTATCTACCAAGAGCTTGGTCCCAGACTCCACTTAAAAAGACACAAATATAGCTGTGAGGGGCTGGGTTTGTAGCTCAGTCTGCAGAGTACTTGCCTTACCTATACAAGACCACGATTCAATATGTGTGTATATATGCTTTTATGTGAATTTTGTATTTCTTTTCATTTTATTTTATATTTTACATTTTAAAAGTATATTTACCCCTATGTGGGATGGTTCATATTGTCACCCCAATATCAGAAGGCTGAGGAAGAACTGTTGAATTTGAGAACAGCCTTGAGTTACATGGGACCTTGTCTCCAACAAACAAACAAACGAACAAACAAAAAAAGAGACTGGGGAGATGGCCTAATTGGCCAAGTGTTTGTCATGAAAGTTTGAAGAACTGAGTTTGAATCCCTAGAACCCCTTTAAAAATCCAGGTGCCGTGATGTACACCTGTAATCCAAATGCTGGGAGGCAGAGGCAGGACCTGCCCCTCCCCCCTTGAGTTGGCTGGCTGAACTGGTGAGATCCAGGTTCAGTGAGAGACCTTGTTTCAAAAGTTAAGGTGGAGGGGCCAGTGAAATGGCTCAGCTAGCAAAGGCGTCTACCTACCAAGGTCAGCCTGACGGCTTAAGTTTGATCTCCAGGATCCATGTGCCTTAGTCACTTTTTCATTGCTGTGATAAAATGCCATGACCAGGGCTGGTGAGATGGCTCAGTGGGTAAGAGCACTGACTGCTCTTCTGAAGGTCCTGAGTTCAAATCCCAGCAACCACATGGTGAATCACAATCATCTGTAATGAGATCCGACGCCCTCTTCTGGTGTGTCTGAAGAGAAGTACAGAGTACTTACATATGATACTAAATAAGAGCAAGTGGAGCCGGAATGAGCAGAGGTCCCGAGTTCAAATCCCAGCAACCACATGATGGCTCACAACCATCTGTACAGTGACAGTGTACTCATATACATAAAGTAAATACATAAATCTTTAAAAATAAAACGCCATGACCAAATGCTACTTAAGAATTTATTTTAGCTGGGCAGTGGTGGCGCAACACTTTTAATCCCAGGACTTGGGAGGCAGAGGCAGGTGGATCTCTGAGTTCTGAGTTCGAGGCAGCCTGGTCTACAGAGTGGGTTCCAGAACAGGCAGAGCTACAAAGAAAAACCCTGTCTCGAAAAAACAAAAAAAAAGTACATGCGCACATGGACAGCACACACCCACAAACTAAAACAAAACAGTATATATGTTGTCCTAGTCTGCTTTCTATTGCTGTGATAAACACCATGGCAAAGAGCAACTTGGGGAGTGTACTGGCTGGTTTTGTGTCAACTTGACTCAAGCTGGAGTTATCACAGAAAAAGGAGCTTCAGTTGGGGAAATGCCTCCATGAGATCCAACTATGGGGCATTTTCTCAATTAGTGATCAAGGGGGGAGGGCCCATTGTGGGTGGTACCATCCCTGGGCTGGTAGTCTTGGGTTCTATAAGAGAGCAGGCTGAGCAAGCCAGGGGAAGCAAGCCAGTAAGGAACATCCCTCCATGGCCTCTGCATCAGCTCCTGCTTCCTGACTTGCTTGAGTTCCAGTCCTGACTTCCTTTGGTGATGAACAGCAATGTGGAAGTGTAAGCTGAATAAACCTTTTCCTCCCTAACTTGCTTCTTGGTCATGATGTTTGTGCAGGAACAGAAACCCTGACTAAGACAGGGAGGAAGGGGTATATTTCAGTTTAGAGATCACAAGTCCATCAGAAAGGTCAAGGTAGGACCCTAAAGGCAAGAATTAAATGGAAGATCATGGAGGAGTGCTGCTTACTGACTTGCTCTCCATGGCTTGCTCAACCTGCTTTCTCATACAGGAATGGCACTGCCCCCAGTGAGCTGGGCCTCCCCACATCAATTATTCATCAAGAAAATGCCTCCCACTTGCCTATGGGTGAGCTAATGGAGGCATTTTCTCAGTTGAGGTTACCTCTTCCCAGTTGACAAAAAACTAACCAGCACTATTAGTTTCTTATTATTATAATTAATAACACAGTAAATGGGTTTTCAAGACCTAAGTTAATAAAATATAACCCATTAGTCATATTTGATAAGGAACCAGGAAGTAGGTTTCCTGAGAGATCCGATTTCCTATCGTGTAGGGATAGAGTCCTCATTTGTTCTTGATCAGAAGTGTCTAAAGCCAACACAGGCTGGGGATGAGGAGAGAGGGAGCAGAGAGAGGGGGAGAGGGGGAGGGGGAGAGGGAGTCAGGGATGCTTGTAGGAGGAAGCATTAGTCAATATCCCAGCTCTGCCTGCAGGATCCAGGCCTACTCTTCTCTACCCACCAGGCCATGGCACAGACTGTAGTGACAAGGTTGTGGAGACAACATGTAGTGCCTGTCAGTCTTCTTGCCTACAGTATGTCTCAGTGATAACAATCGAAAAGTTTGTGGTTTCGTTAAGTTGGAGTTGGATGCAGTTAGCAGTAGTATCGATAAGTACGTCTAGTGTGTGCATTCACCCACTGGATAGTACGCCTGGTGTGTGCATTCACCCACTGGATAGTACATCTGGTGTGTGCATTCACCCACTGGATAGTACGTCTGGTGTGTGCATTCACCCACTGGCATATGTAAGACAAACATTCCACCAACCGAACTGTAGTCAGGGTCTATGCTCTTTTGTTTGTTTGTTTAAGACTCTCAGTATGTAGCTCAAGCTGGCCTTGAACTTACAACCCTCCTGCTTCAGTTCCCAAGTGCTGGAGAGAGTCACTTCTCATCTTCATGCTGTGGGTCTTGGGGCTAAGGCTTAGGTTGTTGACAGTGCCCTTGTCTGCTAAGCCACCTTTCTGACTCTTAAAATGCGTTTAAACCAAACTGTCGAGAAAGGTTTCAGGTGCCTTATTTAAAGGAAATATGTAAATTATTTTCAAGAATTTCAAAGATTTTCTTCGGTTTCATGTTTTGAGATGGAGTCTCACTGTGTTGTCCCAACTAGGCTTAAACTCATGGACTCAATTGAGTCTCCTTGCTAGGATCCTACTTAGCTCAGGCTACAGTCATGTGCCACAGTGCCTAGCTCACTACGCTAGCATGCCTGGCTTTCCAAGTAGTTTTTGAAGTTATCTTCTGTGTACATATAAACATCTAAAAGGTTCTTATCATTTTGACATGGTTTTGGATACTATATACATCTAAAAAACTTTCCAGCCAGGCAACATGGCTCAGGAAGCTTTGGAAGGAGGATTACCTCAGAGGCCAGCCTGGGCTACATAGGGCCTAGGGATGTAACTCAGCAGTGAGGTGCATGCTTAGCTATGGATTTGACCTCCAGCTACACCTCCTCAAGCATATCCCATAGATCCTATTGGCATTTTCTAACCTAATACAAATTACAAAGGCAAAGCCAGAGAAATGGCCCAGTGAGTAAAAGTCTGTCGCCAAGACTGACAACCCGAGTTTAGTCCCCAGGATACACATGGTGGAAAGAGAGAAATCCTACAGGTTGTCCTCTGACCTCTGTGTATGTGGCATATACCTCCTAATCACACACACACACACACACACACACACACACACACGGTTCTGTTTTCTGCTTCTTTCTTCGGGGTGCCCAGACACTGCTACACACCAGCACACCAGACAGGGAAGGATGAAGTGAAGTCAGGAATGGGTGGGTTAGCAGGATCCAGTTCTGGCAGTGAATGCTGGAGGGAGAAGGCCTTCTCAGAGGATCTTAGTGTTACAGCTTTCTTAGACGCTATTCAGTGAAGCAGCTTTTAAAAACGAAGTCCAACAAAACAGCTTATGTGCATACACTTTATTCAGGGTGAATCAAGGGACATATACACAGACACAGACACAGACACAGACACAGTCACAGACAGACACAGGCACAGGCACAGGCACAAACACAGACACAGACACATATAAATCTTGGAAAGTGGGAAGGGGTTCTTCTTAGGGTGAAGTTTCACTGGCTGAGGTTTAAGATTCGTGGGGGGGGCACCTCATTTGCATGGAAAGGCATTCCAGGAAGTCGAATTTGTAATTTTGCCAAAGATTACATGACATTGCTGGGTAAAAGATTGGGGTTGGGCTCCCCAGATCAGGCAGAGAAGATGAAGCCTCGCTAAGAAAAGGGACTCCTCCATCTTGCACCAAGCTAAAGAAAGCTGTCCCGACATGGTAGAGTACAACCTTAGTATCAAGGTATAACATACACACACACACACACACACACACACACACACACACACACACACACCTCCACCACCACCACCACATAAATAAATATAATTTTAAAAATAAAAAAAGTTCAAGCCAGGCATGGTTGCGCACTTCTAGAGAGCCCCGTACTCGGGAGCCTGAGTAAACAAGATATTGAGTTTAAGATTGGCCTGGATTACCTAATGAGACCTTGTCTCAAAAAATAAAAATTTAGTGACAGTTATTATTACATGATATCCTCATGTTCATGTTACAAAAGGAAGTTTAGCAATTGCAGCAAGATAGCTGAGCCCCAGCATGAGTCATTTCTTGCTTCCCAGGCAACCTCCTATTTAGTCCCACAGGGACCCAATTGTCTTGATAAGGTAGTTTTCTTCTTCATAGCATGCATTTCCATTTTTTATTATAATTAAACTTATCTCTTTGTGTAACATACAAAAATAATTGTAATGTGTTTCTGCCCTATAATGGAGAAACAGGTGCAAGAGAGCTATATTTGAGTAAGGCCAGATATAGAAAGAATTAATATGAGCCTGTTCAGTTAGTGGCTGTGTGCACTAGCTTAGGAAATATGGTATTGAGATGAAACTCTTGCATAGGCGGGCTGCAGGAATGAGTTAAGAGTCACATATAAAGCTGAATATTGTAAGTTGAATACAAATTCAGTAAGTTTTAAAGATTTATCTTTATCTGTATGAGTGTTCGACTGCATGTGTACATAACTGAAAGAGGCTGTCAGATCCTCTGGAACTGCAGTTACAGATAGACTACCATGTGGGTGCTAGGTGCTAGAAATAGAACCTGGGTCTTTTGCAAGATTAGTGGGTACTTTTACTTATTTTTAAGATTTATTTTATATATATAAATATATACATACACATGTATTTATATATACACTGTATATATACACATTTGTATACATGTATATACGTATACATATATATACAGTATATACAAATACACATATATATACACTGTAGTTGTCTTCAGACACACTAGAAGAGTATTGGGGTTCAGCCTCGACACAAGATTGGAGTTCTCAACTGGAAGCAGGAATATCTGGGAAGGCACATAAGAAACAGACATGGACAACTTTTCAGGTACAAACTAACAGGCAATTTTTCACGGCTTAAAGTCTCTCTCTCTCTCTCTCTCTCTCTCTCTCTCTCTCTCTCTCTCTCTCTCTCCCCTTCTCTCTCTCTCTTTCTCCTTCTCCCTTGCTCGTGGCTTGAGGCTGTGTGCACACTGTGCACTCTGCTTTTCTCTTGTGTGCTTTTCTTTTCTCGAACTCTCACACGCCACACACCTGTGTGTGTTTCCCTTTCACTCACACACACACCACATGCACTCACTCATGCACACACTCTCCTTACACTCTCTCCGCACTCCACACTCACTCCACGCTCACTCCACACATACCTCACGCTCTCCTTACGCACTCTTCATATGAACCTCACTCACCTTTTTCTTGCCCCAGTCTTTTATTGACACTCCAAAAGCAGGTAGAAAAAAGGACATTGTATAATCACTGCCAAATCAAATTCAAAAGAATAACCACATCCCACAAAGAATCAAGAATTATAATTGTTCCCCAAAGTTTCAAGCTTTCCCTATTCCCAGGCCTGTGGCTAAAATAATAATGATTGCAAACTCATCATTATTTAAACTTTAACTTTTTACTTACTGTACTTCAGAGCTCAGAGCCCCAAGGTCAGCTACTTGCATTTTCCTGTGAAGCTCTAATGCTAAATGACATGCACAAAGCTGCCAGGCAGTGGCCAGAAGAATCAAGTTAACCCTTAACTCGGTAGTTCGCTAGCTTTCTGCTTCTGCACATTGCAGGAGATGACTCGCCTAAGAGTCCCAGTGCTTTGACTTAGTTTTAGTAGTATAGAATTTTATGAATTCTACTCTTACTTATCCAGGAACGACCCTCAAATGTTGTGCAAAACTTATTTCATAACTTCAATGACTTTTTCCTTTCTCAGGGTCTCAATGTTGGTTCTATTTCATTTTCTAATAATTTCTTCAGACTTTTTTTGCAAGTCAAACATTAATCCGGAACTTCCATTGTGCAGTTGTTAAATTGTTTCCAAGATGAGAACACACAGCATGCACCTGGGCCATTAGGACTGTGCTGTGCTGTGCTGTGCCCCATGCCTCAATTTTTAATTGTTTAAGAATCATTACATCCAGGAACATCTAGTTTCACAGAATTCACCAGAGCAGAAGGGAGTAGGAAAGTCAGATATAGTAGAATAAGTATGCACACCAAGGTCAACTGAAAAGCAGTCACACACAAATGAAATCTATACAGCTGTTGTCCAGGGCTAAGGTTAGGAGAAATGGGAACAACTGTTTTTTACAGAGTTGCTGCGTCCTGCTGCAGGCAGTCCCTTATTTCAGATGGCAGGTCCCCTGGAGGGATGTGTCTCCTGCTTCTCAGGGTCCCAGACGCCATCTGCCATCCATTTTAATAAAGAGTTGCTGCAGTCTTCTGGGATGCCTCCATCCTGGCCTACTGCAGGCAGTCCCTGCCATGGTACACTGTCCCCAGCAGAAGAGGGCATTAAATCCCATTACAGATGAGTTGCTGGGAATTGAACTCAGAACCTTTGGAAGAACAGCCAATGCTCTTAACCTCTGAGTTATCTCTCCAGCCCCTAGTGAGTGCTTTTAACCTATGCCAGAGGACTTCTTCAGTAAGGGAGGTGACTATACTGAGTGGCTATCCCCATCCTTACACACTCCTTCATCCCCTCAGGACTGTCTGTCAGAAAGACCCCAGCTGCCCACTGCAGTTCTAAAATGAAGCATAAGGCAGCAAGGAAGTGCGTCTGGGCTCCAGGGATCCCCCTGGAGTTGTAATGAAATCTTTATGGAGTCTAGTGCTTGCTCACCCTTCACCCGCATAAGCTTGGTGGTCTACACAAGGGATGCAAAGCCATGCTCAGTGTTGGTGCTCAGTAAGAAACCCCACCACTGACTGTGACTGGACGAGGTGCACATCCTTCTAGCTGCTTTTTACAAATGCTGGCCCATTCTAGATCTGAAACTTCACAGAATGCTTAGTCACTCGCTGTAGATCTGAAACAAAACGTGTATTTTATTTACTAGCAAACAGAGATGTTGTGTAAGCACCTATATCCCCGTGGCTTGGCTCTGCCGCCCTGACTAGGAATGAACACGATTGATGCCCAGACGTGTTCGCACAGAAAAGCGGGGGTCAGCTGACTGTGCGCGCGCTATGGAGCCCCGCATACTATCTGAAACCTCAGTGTGTTTCTTAGGTGCAGCACTGGGGAGGAATTAGCTGGTTTCCATCGGTGGTATCTAGAGAAGCAGCCTCTCAGGCAGCAAACATCCGGAAAGACAAAGCTACAGTTGCTTCCTAAAGCGTTCCGGCAGGGCAGCGATCCCTTTCTCACGGGCTGGTGTGTATTCATGGTCACATGAGTGTGAGCCATTGGCTATTTACTAGAGCCATGGCCTGACCTGTCCTGGGAGAGAGGAGAGATGCCCGAGGAGTCAGCCTGGTGTCTAACGCCACCAAGACTGTGCTGTGACTGTCTTCCGGGTTGTCTGAGGTTCTGGGCTCTGGTGGGGTGAGCTTCTTAGCCCTTGGAGGACTAGTCAGCAGCATGTACCATGCTCGTCAGGCTGATGCACCTCAGAGAAAGAGCCCTGAAAACAGGCAGGTAGAGTCAGTCATTTTAATATGTAGACGTTGAGCCTGTGAACTCAAGCGCAAAATGAATGTTTGGAAACAAAATGAGCCGCACCTGGATTTCAACCCCTGAGATTGGGTGACTGATGTTGTTAAAGTTGTTAAACATTTTCATTTCTAAGCACAGGCTTAAAACTGTCATTGTAACTCTATTGTTTATTAATAATAAATATAATGATTGTATAATAACAACCACCACCACCATCATCATCACCACCATCATCATCATCGACAGGCTTTCACTATATGGCCCCGGCTGGCCTTAAGCACTCTTATTTTCCTGCAGGCATGAACCACCACACCCCGTCAGTCTCTTCCCTCACGGCTGTTCTTAGGCCTCCTCTTCCTCCACTGAGCCATCTTTCTGGCTTCTCTTTATAACTTTATGGTCTTTTCTCCCCTTTATCTGTCTTTTAAAATACTTTTGAATTTTATTTTATTTGCATGTATATATGTGCACCACATGCCAATTTGGTACCCACAGAGGCCAGAAGAGGGTGTGAGTTCCCCTGGAACTGGAGTTAGAGACGGTTGTGAGGTAGCATGTGGGTACTTGGAATTGAACCTGGATTCTCCAGACATACAACCAGTTCTTTTAACTACCAAGCCATCTCTCTCCTTTATCACACAGCTAGTCCCCCCTCCCCTTTTTGTGACAGTCTCTTTACATAGCCCTGGTTGTCCTGGAACTCACTGTGTAGACCAGGCTGGCCTATGATTTCACAGAGATCCTCCTGCCTCTGCCTCCCAAGTGTTGGGATTAAAAGCAGGTGCCGCCACACCCAGCAACAGCTGGCCATTTAAATCTTTGCTCTTTCTTTGGGTTCTCCCCCTTTTATTTTTCCCACCAGTACAAATAAGATCAGGAACTAAGACAGGCCTATGAACATTGCCTGTGTGTGAGCCACACACCAGAAAGCAAGACATCTGAGGCTATAGCATTGCTTCTTTTTGGCAGAAATCCCCAAATCCATTATTCCTGTAATTTAATAGTAATGGAAGTACTAAAGACTCATACAGTTTTAATGTTGATAAACTATTTATTTCAAACTTACTGTGCCATTGTGTTTTATTTTAAAGGGCTTTTAAACAGTAAGATAGGCTGTTAAGAAATAGATTTGAAAGCCTTCATTTTATTCTCTAACAATGTGTAACTTATACTCACTGTGAGTTAACATCATGATTTTTAAAGCAAGAAGTTACTTTAACTGATATTTTCTTTCCCCTACTCCTTAGCTGAGAAATCTTCAAAGTAAGCTCTTCATGAAAGAAACATCTTTGCAAGAGATGAAAACTAAGTTGGAGAGTTACAAAGAAACTAATGCCCAGCAGGCACTACGAATAATGTCCCTGAGAGATGACATCAAGAACCTTCAGGACCTTACTGATTCTCTAATGAAGATTAAGATTTTGAAAAACACAAATTCTCAGAATTTTGGAAGACAGAACTGGGATCTAACTGAGAGAGTTATAGACCTAGAGAACCGTCTAAGGTAGGGTGATGTGTGTATGTGTGTGTGTGTGTGTGTGTATAATGTTTTTAAATTGTATATCAGCCCACATTCCTGATCAGATACTTTAATAGAATTTCACTGAATACCTGATACTTTGGGAGTATCAGTACTGGTTAGTTTTGTTTTTTATTTTTGTTTTCTGTCAACTTGATACAAGCGAGGATAGTCTGGGAAGAGGGGACCTCAATAAGGAAAATACCTCCTTAAGCCTAGTCCATAGGCAAGTCTGTGGGGGCATTTTCTTGATTAATGATTGATATGGGAGGGCCCAGGCTCTTGGATTATATAAGAAATCAGGCTAAGCAAGCCATGGGGAGCAAGTCAGTAAGCAGCATTCCTTCATGGCCTCAGTTTGTTTCCTTCAGCAAGCACTTCCCAGCATCCACAATAGCATCCGGGTTTGGTGACTGTATATGGAATGAATCCTCAGGTGGGGCAGTCTCAGGATGGCCTTTCCTTCAGTCTCTGCTCTACATTTTGTCAAGAAAGGAGCATCTTGTCACCTGCTGAACCCAATAATCATAGTCAGAGATTTTTGTAGGAGAAACAGCCATCAGCTCCCTTACCATAGAAGCCAAGATGCTGCTGGCCCCTTTGAGAGCACCTTGTGCAGACAGTCAGCCTCTGGGCTGACTCTGGGCTTCTCCAGCTGTGCTAGACTCCTAGCTACAGGCACAGGGCTCCAAAGGCCAATTGAGGCTGTTTTTATTTTTTGAAATGAGTGAAAACTAAATCAAGTGGTGAACGACCAACAGATGAAGTTTTAACTATTTTTTTCTTTTGAACATGAAACACAGAACAGCATTTAAGGAACGAAACAAAAACACAGACATAAACTGACAGACACAGACAATTTGGTGCACCAAGGGCAGACAATAGACAGAGGGGGAAGAGGACTAGATGTCCCACACAAAAGGGTGGCATCCTACCTAAGGGACCCAGGACTAGAACTAAGCAGTTCTCCAGTAGGAGCCAGAGAGGCGGCAGGACATCTCCCAACCTTCTCCTGTCCCTAAAAGAGCTCTGAAACAGTTAACCTTCATTTTCCTTCTCTTTCACCAAAGCATCCCTGGTAGTTACATAGGACTGCTTTTTCTCAGACCCATTCTCTCATGTCTCAGGTGTAAACTATCTCTAGTCAGGGTCCAAAGACTAAACACATGTATGAGAATTATCTTCGCTTCTCTAGATTTTAGCATAACTCTAAACACATACACAGAAACACTTTACCGTCGCCTTGCCCCATTCTTAGGGGCTTTATTCACTGCTGGCCCAAATCTTCTTTTTCTTTCCTTTGCATGCTCTTCTTGTGGTGTCCTTTACTGGAGCTCCAATGTTGAGGCGCCATCTGACCAAGCCAGCTCTGTCGGTCAACAGATTCTCCAGCGCAGGAGTGAGGATTAAAAAGGAAAAAAGACAATTAGACAACATTGTAGCATGACCCCAAATAGTTCTGAGACTGAGGCCTTGGTCAGGGTTTTATCACAGCAACAAAAACCAAACTCTTAAGACAGGAGGTGGGGGATGTCTCTGTTGGTAAAGTGCTTGCCTTGGACCCAGTCCTCTGCAAGAGCATTAAATATAGCCATTGAGCTCCCTCTCAAACTCTCTGGCCCTCTTCCCATTTTATATGGGGTCTTACTATGTAGCCTTGGAAGTTGCTATGTAGACCAGGCTGGCCTTGAAGTCAACAGAGTTTCATCAGTCCATCTTTCAGCAGTTTAAAATATTGAATTCATTGCTTCTTGTCAACTTGACATAAACCTAGATGTATCTGGGAAGAGGGAATCTTAACTAAGAAAATACCTCCATCAGATGGGCCTGTAGGCAAGCCTGTGGGGCATTTTCTTCATTGATGATTGATGTGGGAAGGCACAGCCTACTGTGGGCGGTATCACACCCCTAGGCCACCAGTCTTGGGGTGTATAAGAAAGCAAACTGATCTCGAAAAACCAAAAAAAAAAAAAGAAAAAGAAAGCAAACTGAGCAAGCCATGGAGAGCAAGCCAGTAAGCCTTTATCATGGCAATAGAAGGGAAATGACCAATGTTCTCTTCTGACATTATTTCTGTAGGTAAGCGAGCCAATGCCTTCCTGCTCTTTGAAGCTAACTCGTGCCTCTCCTCTTGCTGTTTTTAATTGGTAGCAGCTTGACTGTGACGTGGCTGTATATTTAATGTATTTTAAATATGAAATAAAAAAAGTAGAGCTGGGCTTTGATCTCAGTACTCGGGAAATAGAGGCAGGCAGATATTTTTGAGTTCAAGGTCATCCAGGTCTACAAAATAAGTTCGATGACAGTCAGGAGGGATGTTACACAGAGAAACCCTGTCTCAAAAAATAAATTATTTTAGTCATATTAAAAATTGGTCGAGTTAGTTTCATTGCATTGTTGACCATTGCTGTCCTACCCAGGGAACACTTGGTGGGAAGAGAGCCAGTGGAGATTAAGGCAGAACTTCTGGAGAAAAGGTGGTCCTGCCCCTGCAGATTCTCTCCCCATATGAATCTGAAAGGACCAGAAGATTCCTTGGATATTTTCCCAGTGAAGGTGAGAGTCAGTTTTGACTATTTGCCCAGGAGAAACAGGTTAGTATTTGGTAGGGTGCAAGTCCTCTAATGAATGGAAGATCCAAAGAAGCATGGTGAACCGGATGCTATCGGGACTGCCAGGAGAGCTGCAAGGTCTCTGTGATTTTACAGAAAGAGTTGAAGGTGAGGAATGGGGCCGTGAGCCAACTATGGGGAGGGATGATGAGGAAGTGGGAGGTCAGAGTCTTCTTGTCCAGATTGGCTCCTGCTGCTGAACACACCAGGCTTCCTGTCCCTTGATGCAGACCAGACTTGGTGGGTGCATTAGTCAGGGTTCTCTAGAGTCACAGAACGCATGGGTAGTCTCTATATAGTAGGGAAATTTGTTGGTGACTTTACAGTCTGTAGTCCAACTCCCAACAATGGTCAGCAGCAGCTGTGAATGGAAGTCCAAGGATCTAGCAGTTGCTCAGTCCCTCAAGGCAAGCAGATGAAGAAGAATGAGTTAGCCTTCTTCCAATTTCCTTATGTAGGTCTTCAGCAGAAGGCGTGGCCCAAATTAAAGGTGTGTGCCACCATGCCTGAATCTGGGACAGTAGGTCATCAGCTTTGGCCATTGACATGTAGCTCTGGGGATCTTCCAGAAGAAAGTGCACTGGAAAGAAAAGGGGAGGAGGCAGACCATTGTCAAGGGAGCTGTGAAAGCTTATTGTGAGCTCCTCACTCCATCACAAGTTACTATGTTAAACCAGAACCTGTGTGACTCAGTTAATATAGGAGATTCCATGGGGGGGGGAACCAAGGGCTGAAGAAATGGTCTAGCAGTTAAGAATGCTTGCTGTGTAAGCAGGGGACCAGTGTTAGGATCCTAACATCGTGTAACAGGCCAGGTGTGGCCAAGATGCCTAGATCTCCAGCACAGAAAAGGCTAGGTCTGGGCGATCTCTGTGGTTTTCTGGCTGCCAGATTCAACATATACCCTTTCTCAAAGGAGTGAAGCAGAGAGTGTTAGCGGTGCACACCTGTCACCTTCTTCTGGCACACACACACAGAGCCATGCACATCTGCATAAACATTGTAAGGTCTTGCAAGACTCAGGGAGTCTTAACTTACAGGAGACCCCTGAGTGAACAACATGGAGTCAGGAATCAATGCAAAAGCAAGAAGAATTTTATTTAATCCAGCATGCTGGGGTCACCCTGCACATGGAGAGAGAATGATCATGAAAAGTCCAGCCAGAGGGCCTTTATACAGTCCTCAGGGCAGCCGCCATTAGGCGCAATGTGATTGGCACAACAATGTGACTTTTAAACTGATTGGTCATTAGAGAATGAGGTAGGTGGTCAACAATCTCAGGAATAACTCTGGGCCTCCCCTAGCCGCAGGGACCTCCCTGTGGTCTGAGGAATGTAATTTAGCCCCTCCCTTATTCCAAAGTTTCTGAACTGACCTCTTCAGTTCATGATTCTCTGAAGAATTATACTTCAGACTCAAATGTAATGTAGAATGTAAATACAAAGAGTGTTTTATTCTTCAGAAGTCCAGCATGCTGGGGTCTCCCATTACCAAGACAGAGAGAGACCCAAGTAAGCTTGCAGGCTCAATTTAAAGCACATTAGGGAATTCTGGGATTGGTGACCTTATCTTGCTCTACCTCTTAGAAACATTCCAAAACCATTATCTGGGCATGTGGGCTAGAATCTATTGTTGAGGAATTTGGGGGTTAGTGGCCTTATCTTGCTCTATCTCTTAAGGACATTCCAGAACTATTATGGGGGTTGTGAGGGCTGGAAACTGTTGGTGACCCATTGTCCTTGCTTCAGGCCAGGTGGCTGGGCAGATTCCAGCGAGCTGCCTGAAGCTTGGGTTTTTAGGCCTAATCTCCTGAACTGCCAATTTGAAACCTGCCTTGAAGTCAGCCTGTCACTTACACAGAGAAAACACACACACACACACACACACACACTCAGCATCTACTTTCAGTGTAATTCCAATTTTTGTTTGCATCTCAAGATTTTAACACTTTCCCCCTTTTGAACTTCTGCTACAAATCTCTCCTTAGAAAACAAAATTCGCCGGGCGGTGGTGGCTCACGCCTTTAATCCCAGCACTTGGGAGGCAGAGGCAGGCGGATTTCTGAGTTCGAGACTAGACTGGTCTACAGAGTGAGTTCCAGGACAGCCAGGGCTATACAGAGAAACCCTGTCTCGAAAAACCAAAAAAAAAAAAAAAAGAAAACAAAATTCTCCAAGAACTGGAATCTAAGCAGGTCTAGCTTTTCTTCTCTGTTCCTTTCCCCTCTAGGTTTTAGTGATACAAACTCATCATTACCTCCACTATTCTTCTTAATGTTTTTAAATCTCTGAACATCACCCAGCAACCACCACCACCACCACCACCACCACCACCACCACCACCACCACCACCACTACCACCACCACCACTACCACCACTCTGAACTTGCTGACTCAGCGAGGTAGACTCCTCTCATGGGAGGAGCTTAGCAGGGGTGACCATCTCAGCTGGTAGTATGTCTTGCTAAGAAAGTCTCCTGTTGTTCAATCCCCAGCTCAAATGGTGGAAGGAGAAGATCAACTCCCAAAAGTTTTCCGTCACACCCGTGCTGTCCGCACCCACACACACATCATACCTGTACAACAACAAAACATATTTGTTAATTAAGAAAAGCTCAGCGTTCTCTTTTACTCTTGTCTTTGCAACAGTAATAGGCCAGGAGGAAGAGATGTGACTTCTTTCACTTACATTGTTGAGTTGTTACATTTGTTAAGCGTTGATTCTTCCTTTCTTGTAGTGTTAGGGTTTGGACTTAGGGTAAGCACCCTAATGTTAGAATGTTAGGTAAGCACCCACACTACCACTGAGCTACAGTTTCAGCCCTACATGAGTACAATTCTTCATGAAAACATGTTTCCTTGACAGTTCCTTACCTAATAGCTTTAGTATTCATTGGTGACCCTTGCCCAAATCATTATTTCATTAGGAATTACAAAATGATCATTTCCAGCTGGGCATGGTGACATACAGCTGTAATTCCAGAGCTAGGGAAGAAGCTCTAGTTTGGACTATACAGCAAGACCGATTTGATAGGTTATTTTGACACCACCGGTGAAATAAACCGATTCAAGCCCGATTAGATTATATTAAAGCCAGATTTATTGGGAAGCTGCTCTCAGGCAGGTGAATTCACTGACCCCAAGGAAGTCACCATGGGGAAAGGGTAGGGAGGGAAAAAGAAAGGGGTACACGCAGAGAGAGAAGAGAAGGAGCCTCTGGGGGAAGGGTAGCCCAGCCCCTGGACTGGAAAGGTCAAGGTTGGGGATGGTATGCCAGGTAGGGACTGAGGGATGCTGGGAGAACCTGGAGTCCAGGTCTGCTCTCTCTGATATGTAAAATATGTACCTCTGTCCCCTGACCAGTCCAAAACCAAACACCTCTCTTAACCTGCCCCCCTCCCCAAAAAATCAACAACAACAACAACAACACAAAGAGAGAGAGAGAGAGAGAGAGAGAGAGAGAGAGAGAGAGAGAGAGAGAGAGAGAGAGAGAGACAGAGAGAGAGAGAGAGCCAGTGTGCAGGCTCAGGAGGTAAAGGCACATTTTGTGACAGTCTGGTTAATAAAAGGAAAGAAGAGATTCCTGTAGGTTGTCCTCTGATCTCCATATGTATACAGTGGTACATGCCACCTCCCCCATAACAATAAATAAGATAATTAAACATAATAAAATGCAGTGTTAACTTTTAAAATTCCTTGTACTCCGTGAGCTTGAGTGTTCTGTAGAGTTTGCTCTCACAAGGGCTGCTTCAGTTCTTTCTTTTTGCCATTATTGGCTCTTCTTTTAAGTTGGTGCCCTTTTTTCTTACGTAACTCTAATGTTTCAAATAAAGGGTCTTTTCTCCTGAGGTGGTGTGTTAATACTGAATTTACAGCTCCTAAGAAGTAACATAGCTATTTCCACATTAAGTTTCAAGTGGGAAGTTTAATCTTTGTGTTGGTACATTTAGGACTATGATGAAGTCTGCAACTTTGAGAGAGACAATGCTGTTTACTCTGAAGGACCAATCGATGGGCAAACCACCGGTGATAAATGTCAACAAGATTTGATCCACAAAGAAAAACTAACATCTGAGTTGGACAGAGCTCCGTATTCCTGCAGCTGGGAAACCAGACCTGAGCAATCACACCACCAGGATTTCCTTGGTCAGCTGGCTACTCTCCTGAGTGACAGTATCAGTCCCATACTAGCCACAGAAGAAGCAGTGAAGGGGAGGATCCAGGAAATGGGTGCAAACGAACAGTTGTGGAAATGCGTGAGTGTACTCAGAAAAATTATTCTTTCCAATTTAATTCTCTCTTCTCCTTTTTTTTTTTGGTTTCTTTCTCTCTGTCTCTGTCTCTGTCTCTGTCTCTCTCTCTCTCTCTCTCTCTCTCTCTCTCTCTCTCTCTCTCTCTCTCTCTCTCTCTCTCTTGTGTTTTTCAAGACAGGGTTTCTCTGGGTAGCCCTAGCTGTCCTGAAACTTGCTCTGTAGACCAGGCTAGCCTCAAATTCACAGAGCTCCTCCTGCTGGTATTAAGGGCAAACACCACTATTGTCTGGCTGAATATTTTTTTTAATGTAGTGTTTGTGGGAGTGCACCTGAATATGTGGATATGCACACACATGTGTGCCAGTGCATGTGGGGCCAGAGGTTGACCCCGGGTATGTTCACTGACCAGTGGTGTCTAGGCATCTGCCTGCCTCTAGCACTTGATTTAGAGATGTGCACTAAGCTTTTTATATGAGTGATGATCCTTACCCTTGGATCCTTACCCTTGCACAACAAACATTTTACCATCTGAATCCTCTCCCCAGCACCCCAATTTTATCAGTTATAGATTTTGATATTAGCCAATTAGTAAGCTCCTTGGCTTCATTTGTAATTTTTCCAAGACATGGTTTCTACGTGGAGCCCCAGCTATCCTGAAACTCACTCTGTAGACCAGGCAGATCTCTAAATTCGAGGCCAGGTTGGCCTCGAATTTAGAGATCTGCCTGCCTCTGCCTCCTGAGTGCTGGGATTAAAGGTGTGCACCACCACTGCCTGGCTCATTTGTAATTTTTTAAAGATCTGTTTGTATTATTTTATTTATGTTTATGTGCATGTATCTGTGTAAATATATGCTACTTGTGTGCGTGCCTACAGAGGCCAGAGAACGGCCGCAGATCCCCTAGAGACAGCATTACAGTTGTGAACCGTGTGATGTGAGCATCTCTGTGACCACCACAGCCAGCAGAGTGGCAATCCAAGGGAGGCAAGAAGGTAGTGCAACCCAGCACAGCCCAGTAGCCGGTGTTGAGTCAAACTTCAAGCGTCTGATCCTGATTGGTTTATTTTAGGCATATTTAAGCACAGGACAAGTCGGTGAATACTTTCCTGGTGATTATTAAACTCAGTCCCGTGTGCACAATAAAGCTTAAGATGTGGCTACATCAAAACTCTTTGTAAAGCACATGTGGCATCTTCCATAAAGATGGGTTCTAGAGACAAACTCAGGAGAACAGTCTAGGGGAGGATCTCAGCCACACAGATAGTACAAAGGTCACCAGGCTATTAATCACATTCATTCTCAGCCTTCTGGTTAGAAAGCAGGTTATCTGTCTCTCTCTCTCTTTGAAGAGACAACCCAGTGTGCTTAACATTCCTGGTTCCCCTAGTGCTCGTCTGTGAGCACAAGGACCTCTGTGCCTCCCACACCTGACCTGACTTGGGAACTGAGCCTGGATGGTCAGTGAGTACTTTACACGGCCGATTCATATCTCCAGCTCTTCACTGTAATTTTGATTGGTTGCCTTTCTATTACTAAGTGGAAGAAGAGAACAAGTTGTCCTTAACTGTACCAGAGACACTATTGCTTGGTCAGAGCGCGGAGCTCTGCTTTGACCCTGAGCTCCACCATCTGCAAGCTGTGTGCTCTTGGACACGTTGTTTATGGCCACTGTGTGTTAGCTCCATTTGTAAATTGGAGTTACGAGATGTCATTCCTACTTTTTAGCATGGCTGCAAAGCTTAAACTGGTTAACACATGATAAATGCTTAGTATAGTTTAGTATAAATTCAATAAATATTAATCTAATCAGTACTATATTAGCTAGATATGATAGCACATGCCTATAATCCAAGGCAAAGATAAGATTATGAGTTGTAGGGCAGCCTGGGCTACATTATGAAGACGCTGTCACAAGGAAAGACAACAAAATTGCTACACAACTTTATTTCACACTATGAATATATCTTATCTTTGTGCATTAAGATTTTTCTACTTATTTCTTTTCTGTTTTTTAAAAGATTTATTTATTATTATATGTAAATATACTGTAGGTGTCTTCAGACACACCAGAAGAGGGCATCAGATCCCATTCAGATGGTTGTGAGCCACCATGTGGTTGCTGGGAATTAAACTCAGGACCTGTGGAAGAACTGCTGAACCATCTCTCCAGCCCTCTACTTATTTCTTAAAATGACAAATATATCCAGATGTTTGATTCTTAACTAGTATTTTGGGAAACTGAGGCAGGAGAAATGCTGTGAGTTTAAGGATTATCCTAGCTGCTGTCTCAGAAATCTAAACAGCCAATGCTATAGACATGACTCAGTGATTAGGAGCACTCTCTGCTCCTGCAGAGGACCCAGTTTCAATTTCTAGCACCCACATGGTAGCTTACAACTATCTGTAACTCCAGTTCCAAGGGATCTGATGCCTCTTCTGCTTTCCTTGGACACTAGGCATGTTTGTGATGATGGTACACAGACATACATGTAGGCAAACACCCATACACACAATAAAAAAGTACGTATCAACTCCACTCTTCTATCCAGCGATGGGGAGGGAAGCATGGAGCATTGGGAAGCGTTAACTTAATGTCATGTGTTGCAGAAAACTGAAGCCCTGCAGCAGGAAATTCAGACGCTCACCAAGAGGCTTGAGCAGCTGTACCACCTTTATGAAGGAGCTGCTGAGGGGTCACCGCAGACTGAAGGAAATTACACGGGACAGAAAAGACCTTTGGGACACCTGGAAAGAAAGGTTGCTGTCAACTGCTCTCTGAGGAGCTTAGATGTGGGCAGGAAGAAATAAGAGCTTCCCGAAGGCGACGCGTTTCTCTGAGAATGATCCCATTTTGGTTTGGTTTCTCAATAGCTTTAACATTACTAAAGCTGCTTATACTAGTTATGTATTGTGTGCGTGTGTGTGTCTGTGTGTGTGTCTGTGTGTATGTGTGTGTGTGTGATGAGTGTGTGGTGTACTGTGTAATGTGTGTGGTGTGTGTGTGTATGTGTGTGGTGTGTGTATGTCTGTGTGTGTGATGTGTGTATATGTCTGTGTATGTGTGTATCTGTGTATGTGTCAGTGTGTGTGTGTCTGTGTGTGTGGTGTATGTGTATGTCTGTGTTGTGTGTGTCTGTGTGTATGTCTGTGCATGTGTGTGTCTCTGTGTGTGTGTGTGTCTCTGTGTGTGTGTATGTCTGTGTATGTGTGTCTGTGTGTATCTCTGTGTGTGTGTGTGTGTATGGTATGTGAGTGTCTGTGTCTATCTGTGTGTATGTGTTAGCATCTTACTGTGTAGTCCTGTATGTATGTACTCAAACTCTCAGCATCCCTACCTCAGTCTCCCAAGTGCTAGGATCATAGGTGTGCGCCACATCTGACTACACATGTTTTTGAGAAAGGCCAAAGGGGAATGTGTTACAAATCCTTATTGCTTATGATTTTCTTTAAAAATCCTCTCTTCTTTCCCTCTCTCTTTCTCTATTGTGTATACATTTGATAAGCTTTATGATGGCACTTGTTAATATGAATCTTATTTTTAATAGGTTTTTTTTTTTGTTGTTGTTGTTTTTGGACAGATGTTTAACAACATAACCCAAGCTAGACCGAAACTCTCAAGGTAGCCTAGGATGACCTTATATTTATAGTCCCTCTGCCTGTCTTTGTAGTCTAGCTGTGAGTAGAGATGTGCACCCACTCCCCTGGCTAATACGTCTCTTAATTCACTTTTAAATGAGGATGATCAGGAAAGGCGCTCCAAGGAACGGCCCTATTTTTTTTTTCTTAGAAAGAAAGCATTTAATTAGGGCTTGCTTACAGGTTCAGAGGTTTATTCCAGTATCAGCATGGTAACATACAGGCAGACATGGTGCTGGAGAAGGGGCTAAAAATACTACATACAGATCCACAGGCAACAGGAAAAGAGAGACACTGGGCCTGGCTTGGACTTTTCTATTTTTTTTTTAATTTATTTTTTTTTGGTTTTTCCAGACAGGGTTTCTCTGTATAGCCCTGACTGTCCTGGAACTCACTCTGTAGACCAGGCTGGCCTCGAACTCAGAAATCCTCCTGCCTCTGCCTAGCAAGTGCTGGGATTAAAGGCGTGCTACACCACTGCCTGGCTGAGGAATGGCCCTCTAGTGGTGGAATTCAAGGCGTTGTGACAGATAGACCTGATGGGTATCTGTGAGGGGCCACTGAAGACATTCCTCAATCATTCCTGTGCAAACCACTGACCTCTGCTTCCTGATTCCATATGTCTAGGAGGGAAGAGGCAAACAGGAAGTATGGGAATGGCTACAGTTTACTTCCAGGAGTTTCTGGCTTTTTTGTTTTTACTTTTTTGTACTTTTTTAAAAAGTTATTTCTAAGCTGGTGAAATGAGTCAGTTCACAACAGTTTAGAGTATATATACACGCAGGTTTATTGGGAAATTGCTCTTAGGTGTGAGAGTTCACTGGTCTTAAGGGACTAGGGCTAGGGATGTCCCTATGGGGAGAGACAGGGGAGGGGGGAGAGAAGAGAGAAAGCACGTGCGTAGAGAGAAGAAGAAAAGAGAGAAAGAAGGGAGAGCAACATTTTTCATTGAATTATGTGCTATGTCCTAAGCTACGCCACACAGTTCTAGACTGATAATAGCTCAGAGTGCAATCTCACTCGCTCCCTGTTGACTAAGCTGGTTTCAGCCCGTCTGTCAGTGTGTGTTTTAGCTGTTTTCCCTTGGCACGCCAGGAATCAGAATCTTATCATGTGGCCTTGGCTGATCTGGAATTTGCTATGGAGACCAAGTTGGTGTCAGACTCCCAAGAGCTGGGATCATTCTGGTTTTTTTTGCTTGTTTGTTTGTTTGGTTTTTGTTTGTTTGTTTGAAGAGTTTTTTAAAAGGCAAACCAAACAACCAAACAAACAAACAACTCTCCTTCGCTGGGTCTGGAGAGCTGGCTCAACTGTTTAGAGCACTGTTGCTCTCGCAGAAGACCTGGGTTTGATTCCTAGAACCCACATCATGACTCATAACTATCTGGAACAACAGTCTTAGGGGATCCAATGCCCTATCCTGGCCTCCTCAGGTACCAGGCACATAAATAAATACAAGCAAAATACTCATACATAGAAAATTAAATGAATATAACAAAACAAAGCCCTCCATAGTATGACATGACATTTGTTTTTGTTTTTGAGACAGGGCCTCACTATGTATCCTTGCAAGTTGATACACAGACCAAGCTGGTCTCTTACTCAGACATCTGCCTGCCTCTGTAGCCATTAGAGGCATTTGCCACCATGCCAAGCTTCACTCTGAAATGACATTTAAAAATGTGCCTCATAGTGTCTAAGCTTGAGGAAGAATGATACCCCAGACTCAAATAGTATGTAAATGCAAAGAGTGCTTTATTCTGCAGAAGTCCAGCATGCTGGGGTCTCCCATTACCAAGATAGAGAGACAACCAAGTGAGCTCACAGGCCAGATTTAAAGCACTTCAGGGGAATTCTGTGGTAGGTGACCTTTAGCTTGCTCCATCTCTAGGGACATTCCAGGACCATTACTGGGGTATGGGGACTGGAAACTGTTGCTGGGGAGGTCTGGAAACTATTCCCAAAGAAGTAGCTGAGGAAGTCTGGAAACTGTTGCTGACCCATTGTTCTAGCCTCAGGCCAGGTGGCGGGGCAGTTTCTGAAGCCTGGATTTGCCCAGTTCTTGGAAAGAGAGATTTAGGTTTCCTGAACTGCCAATTTGAAGCCTGTCATGGAGTCAGTCTAGCCTTCTCAGAGCAGACCTTCTACATTGGCTCTTGAACAGTAATGATTCATGTCTACGCATTTAAACCGTTTATTAACAAACACAAGTAGCAATCCTTTTCTCCATCCCTTTAAAAGCTCTCAGGAAAATAGTAATAGCCATTCCATCCCTCTTTCTGCCTCTGTCCTCCCAGGAACCAATTATTTAGGCATGCATTTTTCCAGAGATGATGTTGTGGCGCCTTACTACCACAGTAGTAAACATTATAGTCAATTGAGTCTGGTGACATTTTTTGTTTCTCAGCGCATATAAAAATTGTAATGACATTATATTGTAGTCTATTATGTTTTCATTATCTGTAATATGTATGTCAAAATAAACTAGTAAAATGTTCTTTAGAGTGATAAAATAGACAGCTAGGGAGCTAATTTAAGGAAGGTGAAAATATGCAGTATTTGAGTAGTGGTTTGGATGAGAATGACCCCCATGGGTGCATATATTTGAATGCTTATTTCCTAGTTGGGTAGAACTGTCCTGGAATGTTTTGGAAAGGATTAGGAGGTGTGGCTTTATTGCCTCCAATAAATAGGTGTGTCACTGGGCCTAGGCCCTGTCTCTCTCTGCCTCAAACTTGTGAATAAGATAGAAGCTCTTAGCTACTGTTCTGATGAAGTGCCTGCCTGATGCCATGCTTCCCACCATGATGATCATAACTGACCCTCTGAAACTGTCAGCAAGCCTCCAACTAAATGCTTTCTTTTATAAGTTGTCTTGATCATGAAGTCTCTTTACAACATAGAACAGCAACTAAGACAATTTGTATGAATAGAGAAGGGAAATATAAAAGGATATTTTGTCATCTAGAGGCAATAAATCACAAATCTAGGGACTCTTGTTGGACCTCAGCAGTAGAACATGTGCATTGCATGTTTAAAAACCTTGGTTTGAGCCGGGCCGTGGTGGCGCATGCCTTTAATCCCAGCACTTGGGAGGCAGAGGCAGGAGGATTTCTGAGTTTGAGGTCAGCCTGGTCTACAAAGTGAGTTCCAGGACAGCCAGGGTTACACAGAGAAACCCTGTCTCGAAAAACCAAAAAAAACCAAAACACAACAAAAAAACAAAAACAAAAACAAAACCTTGGTTTGATTTCCACCACAGTAGGGGTGGGGAGAGGACAGAGAGGAGGGAAGAGGAGAGGAAAGGGGAGAGGAGAAGAGGGGAGAAAAAGAAGAGGGAGAAGAGGGCGTCTAAAAGAAATACATTATTATAAACAATATAATGAGACAAAGTCAGATCTAAAATAGCCAACATTCACAGAATACCAAGAAATAAAACTATTGGTCTCAATGAGATACTTCTGTAAGGTGGTAAATAGTGAAAATATAAACATATGGGCTGAGAAGCTCAGGTGGTAATTGCTTGCTTAGCATAAAGGAAGCCCTGGGTTCCATCTCCAGCAACACATAAACCAGGCTTGGCAGCACATGCCTGTAATTCCAACACTGTGGAGGCAGACGCTGGAGGCTCAGAAGTTCAGGGCTATTCTGATGGTTAGTTCCAGGCCAGTCAGGAATACAAGAGCCCCTGTCTAACAAATCGACCTCCAAAACACCAATACATTCCAAGGTTTGAGACAACCAGTGTTTATGGGAATAGTTTCTGTTGACTGTCTTCTGTGTATACATTTGTATATATCAAGCTGAGTATTAAGCTGCAGTGAGTCTTTATCCAAATCCCTAACACATTTTAACACTTTCCCAGAAAAGATGGACACATCTGTGCTAACACATACTTGATTTTCCTGATTTTATTAGTTTATATTTATGCTAGCAGATACTTTACTTAAGTAATTATCATTAAACCCCACCCAGAACATCTTAAAGTACAATTTTCAATTTCAATACTGTTAATTTGTACAAAGGAAAACTCCAGGACCCGGTCTGCTCACACAGAGAAACACAGCAAGTTCAAACAGCTAGAGATGTTATTGGAGGTTGAACAGAATTCCAAGATGGCTACAACCCCAAGAATGGAGGAGAAAATTCAGAGACTTCAGAAGCATCTTAGTGATTTGAAATTGTCAAATAAAAACATGAAGACTCAACTGACAAGAATAAATGTCCTTAAAGTAAGTGCAGGGCTGGGTTTTCAAATGCTCCCCTGCGCTTTGGAGGGGGGGGTCCTGTTTTCATGAGTGTCTCCCCAGGAGCATTTATACTTCTTATTTGGTTAGTTTATTATAAAGTGCGGTTTGCAGAATAAAGTGGGGTACTCTTGAGGGATCGGGGTAGGTCAAAGGAACTAGTGCAGTGGAAAAGAACCAGGTTAACAGTGCTGAGTTAAAAGAGCCAAAGAGTGGAAATCTGAAAGATTTATTCAGTTTGGCCACATCGTGAAGCAGGACAAAGAGATCTAGTGACTGCCCTTGCTTCAAGTCCACCTTGGGGGTCTTGAAGTGAGATTCCAGTCTAAATAGAGTTTAAATATGCGTATTTATTGTGCACATTCCTGGTCAAGGCGTGGTCCTCCCTACCATGGACCCTTCATTGTCTGGGTCTCTATTTCATTGGCCTGACCAGTTGTTAGAATTCTATAAACTTTTCCTCCTAGGAGACAGGTTTCACCTCTGGCTGGTGACTTTTCCTTCTCCCAGTGTGACATTTCTGTGGAAATTCTCATTTCTTTGGAGTCATTGTTGGGATAGTTTCATAGTCAGATTGAGAGACACAGGGTCTCCTTAGAACATCTACATTTCTTCTAGGTCACTTACTGTGCTGTGGCATATGGGCACACACACATGAACGCACACATATATGCATGCATGTACATGAACATACACACTCAACACATGTGCATATATGTACTAGAAATTTCTAAAATCTGTAATCTTAAAATTATTTTGTATACATGCAAAATAATATTAAAGCCTATAAGACAGTGGTTCTTGTCCTTCCTAATACAGTTCCTCATGTTGTAGTGACTCCAGCCATAAAATTATTTTCATCGCTATTTCATAACTGTAATCTTGCTACTCTTACAAATTGTAATGCATTTTCCGGTGGTCTTAGTCAACACCTGTGAAAGTGTGATTTGACCCCCAAGGGGGTCATGACCCACAGAATGAGAACCACTGTATCTGTGCGGCCACCAGATAAAACTATTTCTCCTGTTGAAGCCCAAGCATAGCCCACTACTTCTCAGAAGTAACTAGTATTCAAACTGTCATGACTATAAACCATTTGCTTTTTGTTTTATGATTTAAAGTTTATTTATATGTATTTTTATTTTATGTGCATGTGCCTACATGACTTTATGTGTATACCACATGTACCCAAATGCCCAGAGGCCGGAAGAAGGCATTCCAAGATCCCTTGGAACCAGAGTTCGAGAAGGTTGTAAGCTCTGTAATGTGGGTTATAGGAACCAAATCCAGGGCCTCTGCAAGAGAAGTAAGCACTCCCAAGGGCCGTGCCATCCCTCCAGTCCCTTCTTTTAGCTTTTCTGAATGAAATGTTTGAGAAAGGAGCTCATCCAATAGCTCAGGCTGGTCTGGAATTCCTTATTTCCTGCCTTAGCCTATAAATTGCTGAGGTCACAAGTAAGCACACTTGACTTTTACTATAGTATATTATTGGACCAATAGTTTTTGTTTTCCAATATGTAAGTTTTTTATTGTCCTCAAAGAACCCACATTGTAGTTGTGATCAGGATCTTGTTTCTGGAGCTGGGACACTGAGGCCTCACTTGTCAGCCCACTGTACGGTTCCCTTCTCAGACACATAGATGCCATCCACAAACTTCCTGATATCCTTGTTTCTAGCTGCTGTGACTTGCTGAATCAGAGACGCTGAATTTGAAATAAGTTCAATATCATTTCCTTCAAGGATTTATTCATCCTTCTGGGCTTGAGAGACAGAACAAGTAACATCTGTTCTCATCTGAACCCTGTGGATGTATTTCTCACCCAAGAAATTTCAGATTTCAACCAAAGACCCATTCTCCTGAATAACGACGCTGATGGAGAAGGGAGCACACGCAGACCTCATCTTGTAAGGGAAGCCCAGTGTAACACCATTGATCATGTTCTGAACATGACTGCAGATGGTTCTGATGGTGGCCAGTTCCTTTCTGTTACCCTATGTGGCATTTGTCAACCGGAAGCCTTTTCTTTTTCTTTCCAAGAAGACTCAGCTCTACATTGATGTGATTGAAGTCCCTCCCCAGAGTTCCCCTGGGGCCCTTCACAATGACTGTACGCCCTTCAGAGACATGTCGACATTTTCTGGAATGTCAACAGTCTGCTGAAAATGGTCTTCATTCTCGAAGTAGATGGGGCAAAGAGAACAATAGATTATTTTTAATTAATTTTTTTCTTTTTTGCTGTTTTGGGGTCTTCTAGCTTCTTGAGCTATACTATTTCAAGAGTTAGCTACATCTAAAGTCAAACATGCACTAAATAATTGACCATCTAGTATGCAGTTTATCAATATTTCTCTACTGCAATCAGTTATTTTCTATTTTGATATTTAGTTAATGTAGAGTATAATATCATTGAGAACATAGAAAATGTGTGAAGCCTCTTTAAATTCTATATGTCCAGAATATAAAATTGCTAGGATAAGATAGGTTATTAATGAATATTACAGTGAAAGAATATTCTCTTAATTCAGAAAGTGATGAGGTTTATGCCCATGTAAGTAATTTATTTTTAAAAATAATTTATTTTTATTTTATGTACCTTGGTGTTTTGCCTGCCTGTATATCTTCTGTGTGAGGGTGTCAGATCTTGAAGTTACAGACAGTCGTGAGCTGCCATGTGTTTGCTTGGGAATTGAACCCTGGTCCTCTGAAAGAGCAGGCAGTGCTTTTAACTGCTGAGCCATCTCTCCAGCCCTAGATTGATTCTTTTTTTCTGTTTGTTTGTTTGGTTTTTTAGGGGGTTGTTTCTTGTTTATGTGTGTTTGTTTTCAAGACAAGGTTTCTCTGGTTAGAGCTGGCTGTCCTGGAACTTGCTCTGTAGACCAGACTGGTCTCGAACTCACAGAGATCTGCCTGCCCATGCCTCCTGGGTGCTGGGATTAAAGGCGCCACCTCCCGGTTTCCATGTTTTGTTTTGTTTTGTTTTGTTTTAAGTCATGCGAGCCAGAAGTTATATCACAAATATTTAATCCCAGCACTAGGAATTAGAGGGAAGAGGATCTCTATAAACTCGAGCCCATCCTGGTCTACATACCAAGTTCCAGACCAGTCAGGGCTACAAAGTGAGACCCTTCCTCAAAACAAAGAAAGATGAGTTATCTTGTCTGTTCTTTCCAGAAAAATCTAAGCACATTTTTCTCCTTCCTTTCCTTTACCTTTTATCCTTACACAGGACAAAACAATTGAGAGGCTCAGGCAATCTATAACGAAAGTTGAAACAGTGAAAGAGAAGACAGCAGCCAAAACAGACAACTTGAAAACCCCATCAGATCCTGTGGAGCGGGCAGCAAGACCAGAGAAGGAGAGGGCCCACCAGACGCCAGCCCGGAGCTTTCCAGAGCCTTCCACAATCAGGGGTGTGCTGAAAGGGGTCTCAGGACGAGAGCAAGAGGTCTCTTATGACTGCTAAAAACTAATTTCATTGACTTGATCAACACTCACCTCAACTTAGACTTTACCTAACTTTGACAAAAAGGAATTTATTGGCTAATGGCATTATAGATGATTTGAACTACTGAGCCTCTCAGAAGGGTAGATGTGTCCCTGGACACCAGGATTAGCACCTAACATCTGACAAGCCCTTTTTCCTTCTCTTCTTGGTGTCCGTGCGACATCTTGTCTGTTTCAGTAGCAGCTGTTTTTCTCACATGAAAGGAAACGTGGCCACTGAGAAGCATGTAGTTGGATGTTTAGGTTCTGTGACAGGAGTCAGAACCCCAAGAGAAGTTGTTCTGGGTCCGGGTTGGGTCAAGTGCATCTCCATGTGAACCCTATATGGCTAGGGCCAGGATATATGCTTATTTTAGCTTAGGTTTGTATACAGAACCTCTAATAGGATGGTCAAAACATGTAAGACAGGAAACCGTGTTCATGTTCAATATCGCAGTCCTTGGGCTAGCACACCCAAACATGCTTAGATTTTCCGTTTTGAGATAAAACCCATGGCTGTCACTTCAAAGTGGGTAAGAGACACAACATATTCTGAAGGCAAACACAAGTGACCGTGGCTTAGCCATGATTTAATCTACCCCAGATACCATGTTCCAATGTGCTAGCAATTTTATGACGATTTTATAGTAACAGAACAAAGAACATTATAAATCAAAGGCACAATTATTATTATGTATTAAATTACTGTTTGTTTTGAGACAGTGTCTCACTATATAACCTTAGTTGGCTAGCCCTGCCTCGCAGAGATCTTCCTGCCTCTGTCTCCCAAGTGTTGGGATTAAAGGTGTTGTGTTTTATAAAAAGATAAGGTGAGAAGGAATAATGTTTGGTGGATGTGCAGTAGGGTGTAGGGGAAGGGGGTGCATTTTTGGGCCCATGCTGAGGCATCCCTTCCCCCTGAGGGACCAGCCACAGGACTGTATACTATATACTATAGAATAGATTTTATTCAGAGCATGGGGAGTTGAGAGGGTATTAGAGACAGAGAAAGCCAGAGATAGCTAGGATAATTTGACTCTGGACCTGTACCAGTCAGCTTTGGATAATGTTTTACATAGATGTGGCTTTACATAGGTGTGGCTTTTTTTTCCCTGAGAGTTTCTATTAACATCACTTCATTTATAAAGCAAAACATAAAAACATTTTTGGTAGTACTGGTGATCAAACCCAGGGCTTCGCTGGTAGTTGGGGGATGATTAAGTATATGTCGTATTTCCATAGGAGTTGCTTAAGTAATTAGAAATTGACCCATCGCTGTAGGATGCACGAGCACAAAGCCGTGTCGGCATTTTCTCTTTCCTGTGTGTGTTTTCTAGCTTGCTCCTGCTCCTGCATGTCCCCTTGGGACCTTCAGTCCCACCTCTCCTCCTCAGCCATGCTGTTTCACACTTCATCTCTGAGGTGATTTCCTGCCGCTATTGCTTGATTTCAGTGATCCTTATCCAAGAGGCTCTTGGCTCATAGTCTTTAGCCAATTCTATTCCAAATACGTCTCAGTCTTAAAATATCCTCCCTGGGTCAGAAAATTCTTCATTGATAATTTCATTTCTGCCAAAGCGCTGCATCCAAACATGGCTACCATGTCTTGTGGGTGTTTTGTTATGTGTGTGTCCATGCATACATGTGTATATGTGTGTGCACATATGTATGTGTGTATATGTGTGCAAGTAAGTGGGTGCTTGTGTGTGTATGTGTGTGTATGTGTTTGTATTGGGGTGCATTTTATCACCTGAACAGGTTAGATGGTACCGCCTTTCCATTTTTGTCCTAAAGTAGTTCTATATAACTTACCATTTGTATATTTACTTTATTTTTTAAAGGTTTATTTTACTCTTAATCACACGTATGTCTGTGTGAGCATATGCTGTGTATGTGTGGTACTCTCAGAGGCCAGAGTCACCTATCAGTCACAGAAGGCTGTGAAACCCCTGACATGTTTGCTTGGACTTGAACTCTGGTCCTCTGGAAGAGGACTATGTGCTCTTAACCGCCGAGCAGCCTCCCCATTCCCTATTCACATTATCATCCTTATAGTTACCCAGCTCTCTCCACATTTCTGGCTTAGAGCACCTTCCACATTTCCACTAGGATATATGGTTATTTTAGCTGAACACTGCCCTCTTCTGTTGTCAAAGCAAGGGTGCTCTTTTGCTTTTCTTGTTTCTGAGGTACTGAGGCAGGGCCTTGCAGACGCTAGGAAAGCGCACTGCCTCTAACCTCTAAACCCAGTCCTTAAACTTTCCCTCCTGAGACAGGGTCTCACTCAGTTGTCAGAGCTGGACTTGAACTCCTGTACCCAGGTAGGCCTTGAACTGTGCCTGATGTTACAGGTGCAAGTGGTTTCTTGACAAGTCTTTATTTGGAGGTGGAGGGTGTATATGACGTTTCCTTCTGCAACACTCTTTTTATATAATCCTCTTTTCTGCTAGCCCCCTCTCCCTTGCAAGCACTCTGCAGCCTCCCCTCAGAAACCCTGCCTTTTAGAGCTGCTAGTACTGGTCTCATAGGCTCTGAAGCCTCTATCTCTTCATTTTCCACGGGTCAGTGTGCTGATCCCGCAGGTCTCAGGCTTGTTTTTGGCATTGTGTCCGTTCCACACCAGTGGATATCGAGTTTGCCGCCCTCTGGCGCTGCCTCTGCCGGCTCGGGGCTAGCCACGCCCCCTCTCGTGCTCGGTGAAAGCTGTAGTTTTCTTTCTGTTGGCTTTGTGGCTGTTTTCTTATTTGCTGTCCTTGTTGATCTCTCTGGCTTTGGGTGGACTGAGAAATATGCATTGAGAATGGCTATTATCATTATGCAAATTAGTAGTTCAAAGGTAGTTTATTAACCCAGTGGCACATGCTGACAGTTACCAGTTTGGGAGACTGGGGCTCATGAGTCCCTCCAGCCCAGGCATTATAAGGCGAGACTGAGTAACAGAACACATACAAAAAGTACGCTGGCAAGATGACTCAATGGGTAAAGATGCTTGCTATTAACCCTGCCAACCTGTGTTCAATCCCTGAGACACACATGGCAGAAGGATACCCTCTGGGGGCTGGCGAGATGGCTCAATGGTTAAGAGCACTGACTGCTCTTCCGGGGTCCTGAGTTAAATTCCCAGCAACCACATGGTGGCTCACAACCCTCTGTAATGAGATCCAATGCCCTCTTCTGCTGTGTCTTAAAACAGCTACACTGTACTCATATACAATAAATAAATAAATAAATAAATAAATAAGATGGCCTCTGACCTCCACATGCATGCATGTATAAATAATTGTAAAACAAAAGTAATTGCATTATAAGCAAAATATAATAAGTAGTAATAAAATTGGAAAAAATGAGAAAAAGAGATAAAAAATGCACAAGAAATTTTTAAAGAATTCTTGTAATAGAAAGGATTTTTCTTCCTTGAAAATACCACTTTGCCCAGGCATGGAGTGCAGCCTGGTTGTAATTGCAGTGCTTGGAAGACTGGGAGGAAGAAAGTAGGTTCAAGGCTAGCTTGGCTGCCCAGCAAGACCCTTTACTACCCCCTAAGATATATTGCATTAAGGAAATTTTTCGTAAAACTAAATTTCAGAGTATACTAAATTGCGTGGTACATGAGTGGGCGACTTAGCAATCACATACTGATTTGTGTGGTGGTTCTTTACAGCTTGCTGATTTCCGGGAAACCATTATGAAGATGTTGGGATTTAACATGAAAACAGCAGACAAGGATGTCATTAATCAGCTGAAACTTGTCATCCAAATTTATGAAATTTCTAAAAGATCAAAGATGGCTTCTCACTGTGGGTCAGGTCAGGCCAAGTGAGCAAGTTCTACTTCTACATACTGTTAAGAAGTTACAGACAGCTGTTTCCTACAGCACCCAGAATATGGCTACATTGTGAATAAAACTGCTAAGTTTCAACGAAAATCTGTTCTCTCCTGTGCTTGGTATTTACCTTCACTTCAGGACATCTTTCTGTTATTTCTGGTTCAGTCTGTATTGTCACTTGAGATTTATGACACTTACCTAATTACTTTTGCTGCATTCAAACAGGAGATGAACCATAAACATATAATTAGCTGTAATATGTATAATTATAGTCAATAGCCCATGTCTTGAATGAGTGATTTATTGGCCCCATATGCCTGGGGCCCATTCCAGCCTTTTGGAGTTTGTAGCTGAGGTGGAACACTGACTTGACACAAGCCAAAAGACTGACATCTCCGGCCTTGTAATTCTCTCTAACTGTACTGGGGGCTAGAAGCTGATGGCTTCTGGAAACTTAACACTCTCTTATTCTGTGGCTGAAAACCGCTGGCCTCTTTTCTCTTTAACTCTCTGTGCTTAAATAAGCACTGGGGAAACTTAACACTTTGTGCTTAAATAAACGCTGGGGGATCTCAACTCTTTGTTACTGTCCTGTGCTTCAATAAGCACTAAAAACGCTTGACTCTTAATAAACAAACACCGGGAAATTACAGAAAGGACTTACTGCTAGTGCTCCTTTTTCTAGCAAGTCAGGATCAGCCTGAAGCCTCTCGCTGGCCAGGCGAGAAGCTCAGAGCACCTTAACTCTTTTTGAACCAGAGAGAAAAGAAAGGAAGGGAAGGAAATGACTCACACAGAAAACACACACACACACACACACACACACACACACTGGGTGAAGTGGAAAACAGCCTCATCACCTTTCATTATTGCTTTCAGCCTTTTTATAGCATTTTAGACGAAAAGTTCTCTATGTAAGAAAAAATTACCTCATAGATGAAATGTTACACAAAAGGAGAGTTACAAAAAAGGTATCAATAACAAGTTCAAAGCAGTGTTTCATTCTTAAGCTCATAATTTCAAAGCAACAGTTTTTACAGGGCCTGGCTTTATCGTGCACACCTATGGCTTCATCCTTGAAACCAAATGTTTTTCCTTGAACACAAATTTGTCCCAAGCCTATATCTCTTTTTAATGTAATTATGAAAGCTCATTGTATTTCATATTATGCAGCATTTACTGACTATTTATGAGGAGCGAGCACATTCTATTCTTGATTCTAACTTTATTACATCTTTCTAGCAAAACAACTAAAACCATTTTAAAACTTTCTTCCTAAATTATCTGAATCAAATCAGGAATTCTATGAAACCATTAATTTAAACTATTAATCTAAACTATTAATTAATGAAAGTTCATCTTTCTGTTGATCTGCAGGAAGTCTGCTCAATAGGGTGGGCTATTGCCCAGGAAGCCTTAGGCTATGTAATAGTGGCAGGAAAGTCATATCAGCTGCAAGAAGCAATCCTGGAATGAAGTCTCTTGGGGCCTTGCCTCTCAGAATTCACCCATCACAGACCATGCAAAAACAGTAGACCACACCCACGAAGGTCACCTGCTAGCCTTAGCCTTTCCTAGATGGCTCCTGATACCTTAGAAATGCAATCAAGTCATACTGCGCTAATTCAGTCTATCTTATTTTCTTAACTAGGCATACAGATATCAAATATGACCTGTCGAGGGGTTGGAAGGTCACTGAAAGTTCTTGTGACTAGAATGGGCAATAGACTGTATTGTGGTTATTGCCCTAGTATTTAATATTTATTTTAATTCAACTAAATTAAGTGTTTTAATTAATTAAATAAATATTCAATATCTAATTAGGCTCACTTTCCACTTTATAATAACTTCATTTAAATTTGTGTTTTGAGAGAGGGTCTTACTCTGTAGCCCAGGCTGGCTAGCTTCATTGCCTTTCCAATTTCTAGACTCTAAAAACTGACTCTAGAATCTAGATGTTTCTTCCTTTGTGTATATTGTGTGTGTGTGTATGTGTGTGTGTGTGTGTGTGACAGGAACAGGCTAAGTAGCTTGTACTGGTCTCAAAATCATGATCACACACCCTGACTGCTGGGATCATGGGCTGTACCACTATGCCTTTGTTGCGTGTAATTTTTGCTACCCTGCTTTAACTCCAGGAATGGGCCATGATACCAGCCCCCACTGAGAGAATATTGGATTAGTAGATGAAACACACACACACACACACACACACACACACACACCAGCTAATTTTAAAATGCCTTTGCTAACTCAATGACTGGGCACTGCTAAACCTCTCCTGCCATCCAGGCATAATTGGATAGAATGGCCACCATTGGCCACTCCAACTGAAAACTTACATGGCTGGTTGGCTTTATCTCCTGCAGCTACTCCTTCTCTCTCCCAAATCTCTCAATTCTGCCTGCGTCCTCTCACGCAACTCTTAAGTGTCCCGCCCTGTCCTCAGTCTTTGGTTGCTGGTGTCTTTATTGATGGATCAAGAACCAGCTGGGAAACAAGACCTTAGCATCAGAACCAACCCTAACATGTCACCCTTTCTGTCCAATTTAAAATACAAAAAAAAAAAAAAACAAAAACAAAAAAAACAAAAAAAAACCAAAACCACCCCAACTCTTCTCCCAGACATAAATTGAACAAAACCATATAATCATGTAAATTACAAAGTATGATATACAATTAACATCCAGTCCATCATATTTGTCAATTAGATAAAGTACTCTACCATCTTTCCTAACCTAAAAACTTATGCTTCTATCACTGGACTATGTATAAACTTCAGCAGGTAACACCATCTGAAAATCCTGTCTTCCACTCTATAACCTCTCTCTCAATGTTAAACAACTTGATTTCGATTATGAGACTATAAAGAGTCTTCTACACTCTCAGAAGTCCGAGAATAACTCAAACATTACATGGGTATATAGGAAACACCAAACACAAACTTAAATAAACATAGAGACAGCTGACCTTGGCAACTCCCTAATTTCTTATGATGTAGAAGCATCTATATTCAGCCTTTTGACCCAGGATCATCTGACAGACCTTTGCAAAGCAGAATTTTAAAGGAATGTTTACCCTGCATTGGCAGAGCTATCAGTCAACTATTCTGCATAGCTTGTCCTTCACACACACACACCCTCAATAGTAATTTGTCTGCAGATGAAATAGGCAATTTCTGCCCCGTGGCTACCTTGCCACAATAAAAAACCAAGAAGAGGTACAAGGAAGATGGAGCAGAACTACATGCCTGGAGAAGCCACAGTAGCAAGGGGCCTCATAGCTGGGGAATAGAGAAGTGTAGTGGTGAATCTGCCCAATCTAGGCATGCAGCTTATAAATATTATAACTGAGTTGTGTGTTTTCGCATGGGCCTACTGGGGTTGGAGATTTACTGCAATAAATTGACACTAATTGTATTGCTTAGAACCCAACTAATCTGAGATAAAAGTCCACTGCCCTGACCTCCACCCCCAAATAAATGGCTGGGCCAGTAATCTAAGACTGAAGCAGTGTGTGGATTGAAAGCTGACTCGGTCTGAGAGGTCAGAGAGCTGCAGAGAGACTCCCTCCCCAAGCTCCAGGTAGATAGCTATAGCCAGGGGCAGTACCCCAGCCCAGAGCTGGGACTTGGGCAGCACTGGTGTTGGATTCAACTGGTGTTGAGCCTAGGGATGGATAGGGGACCCTAGAGTGCAACTGTCTGTGAGGTAGTTTTTTGGCAGAGACAGTGAACTGATCTGCATATCTATGCCCAAAGGAGCCTTTCATGCCTGCTCCCCCATCTCCCCCTCATCTACACAGAATATGGGACTGCCAGACTGGGTCTCCTGACTGCTTGCACTGCAGGTTGCTTGAGATCAGTGCACATGCTGCCAGTTGCAACCCAAACAAAAGACAGAGCTGGCTCAGAAGTACAGAAGCCTGGGGGTCTTTCTACAGTCAGCCCCTCCCTGTGAATAAAAGAATCAGAGAGGACGGCAGTGTCCTGAATCAAACAGCAGAGGGAGACAAAGGTACAAAAAGCTCTGGATCAGGTAATAAGAATTATAAATTGTCATTATAAAAAATGACACTTAGAGATGAGAAATACAAATACGTTTTGGGCTTTATGGAATGATATTTTGAACTGTTTGACAGGGATAGAGTTAAAGGAAATAGACACCTTGTCATTTACCGTTACTACAATATTTATTCTTTTGATTTACTGTGTCTTCTCAAAAGACAGGGCCTTAGAAAAATAATTACATGCCCTAGAAAAGGGATTACAAGAAACACTAGAATTATAGGTTCAGGAAAGTATAGATCATAATAAGCGACAGACAATAAAGGTTGGAGACAGGGGCTGGAAGAGATGCTAGGGGAAAATGCATAAGTTCATAGATGAATCTGAACAACAGAGAGATAAACTTAAGACTTGGAAACATGGCCTAGAGGAAACACTAAAACTAAAGGTTCAGGATTCTATAGGTCAAGATAAGCAACAGAAAGAGGAGAATAAAGGTTGGAGACAGGAGCTGGGAAAGACGCTAGAAAAAAAGGATTCACAGATCAGACTGAACAGCAAGGAGATAGAGATAAAATTTGGAAGCAGAGTCTAGAGGATAATTTACTAAAGCTAGTAAATCAAAATGAGGTAGATGCTACAATATCAGAATTACAACATAAATAAGGTTTAAAATGCAGAAACAGAACCTTGAACAGAGAATACAGGAACTCAAGGAACAGGAGGATGGACAAAAGGAGAGATAGGAAGCATGGACACAGACCTTAAGGGAGGAATTTGAAATTTCAATTAAGGAAAATAGGCGGAAACAGAACATAAAATTAGAGAAAGCCAACCAAAGGTTATTAGAAGACAAACTTTAGTCTATCCAGTGAGTATACGACAAAGACCTCCAGATGATGATCATCCACAAGGTTATCAGAAACTCAAATGGCAACCAGTGGATGTGTTAGAACTGAGGAAATTTAAGGAAAGTGCCATTAGTTTTGGAATGCACTCACCATTTATAAAACAAATTCTGACTTCTTGGGCTATTAAAAATAGAATAATTCCTCAAGACTGGAAGAATATGGAAAAAGCAATCCTAGAATCTTTGTCACATTTACAGTGGTTCTCATGAAGGAAGAAGAAGATGGAGGAAGTAGAGGAGGAAGAAGATGGGGCAGAACCACATGGAAGCCACACGTAGCCAGGGATCTCATAGATGGAGGATAGGCTAGTAGTGGTGAATCTACCCAATCTAGGCATGTAGCTTATAAATATTATAACTGAATTGTGTGTTTTGTGTGGGCTTATTGGGGTTGGAGATTCACTACAACATGCCTACCTTGCTCACATTCTTGACTCATGATCTTCATTTTTAGTACTTTTTTAAGATTTATTTTCACTTCTATGAGAGTTTTTCCCATGTGGATGTATGCCCATCATGTGTGTGTAGTGCCTGTGGAGGTCAGAAGATATCAGATCCCCCATGGTATCAGTAACGTTTATTTGTCTGAGTAATTGTTGTCTCAGAGGCTTACTGCTGAGTAAGCTCACCCTTTCTAGTTCTTTCTGAACTCTGGCTGACTGGTTCAACTCAGCTGTTCTGGCTCAAACTCCTCTCCAAGCTGCCTGATTCCACCTCGCTTTTCTCAGCTTCTCACTGAATTGCTCTGCTTGAAAAACTACCTTTGAATGGAACTGAACTCAACTGGACTGAACTGCACTGAACTCAACTGAACTCCACTGCATTGCTGAAACTCAACTGAGCTGCACTCACTGAACTGCCCTCCACTCCTGACTTACTCTGCACTGCCCTTAAGTAGCCTCTCTTTCCTGTCTGTCCTCCTGAGAGTTGGGTGTGTTCTATCACTGACTCATTCTGTCAAATCTTTCTCTCGTTCATCACTTTCTCTGCCCTTCAATTAGATGTCACTTTCAAATAATGGCTGCTTCCTTCTAAAAACTAACTTTACCTTCACCATTTGGGATTAAAGGTGGGTACAAGCATGTGTCTGTATATTCTAGTCAGATAGCACAGACCTAAAAGATCTTTGGATATGGTCCATAGCCAGAGCAGACATGTTGCTGGGTTAAAATTCCTCTACACACTGGAGTTACAGATGGTCACGATACAGCTCTGGCTGGCCTGAAACTTGCTATATAGGCTGGCTTCAAACTCACAGAGATCTGCCTGCCTCTTCCTCCTGGGCGCTGGGATTAAAGACTTGCATCATCACATCCTACCTTCCTTTAAAACCCAGTCTTTGTCAAGCTACTATTCCTCTGGTTCTCTTATGTGCTTCTATTTCTCGTATCAGAGCTCTTGTCCTTACATTAGGACCATTTGAACATCTAGAATGATGTTTCCATTTTTATTTTTAATTTTTATATTTACAGTGCTGGAGATCCAACCTAGGGCCCTCACACATGCTAGGCAAGGGCTCTACTTCTGAACTACCTCCCTAGGGCTGACTACCTTATTTAGGTTGACTAACCTTAAGGTTACTCAACTAACAACTGTATCCTTTTCTGTCTTTGAACTTAATACAGTCAAGTTCAGTGATTGAACATCTTGAAGCCATTTTTTAGCATCCACTAAAATCGAACACATATTTGCTTTATGAGCAGGTAATTCCACACCTACACACATAACAGGTGTGTATACATATTCTTTTTTTTATTATTTTATTTTTTTAATTTACATTCCAAATCATTTCCCCTTTCCCGTTTCCTCCCTCCCCGAAAGTCCCATAAGCCCCCTTCCCTCCCTCTTTTCTCCATTCAACCCCCTCTCGTTACTCTGTCCTGGCGTTCCCCTACATCCAGTCTTTCCAGGACCAGGGGTCTCTCCTTCCATCTTCTTAGAAATCTATTGATATGCGGATTGTGTCTAGGGTATTCCGAGATTCTGGGTCAATATCCCCTTATCAGTGACTGCATACCATGTGTGTTCTTTTGTGATTGGGTTACCTCACTAAGGATGATATTTTCAAGATCTGACCATTTGCCTAGGAATTTCGTGAATTCATTGTTTTTAATTGCAGAGTAGTATTCCATTGTGTAGATATACCACATCTTCTGAATCCATTCCTCCGTTGAGGGACATCTGGGTTCTTTCCAGCTTCTGGCTATTATAAATAAGGCTGCTATGAACATAGTGGAGCATGTGTCCTTATTGCATGCAGGTAAAGCCTCTGGGTATATGCCCAGGAGTGGTATAGCCGGATCCTCCGGGAGTGTCATGCCCAGTTTTCTGAGGAACCGCCAGACTGCTTTCCAGAGTGGTTGTACCAGCTTGCAATTCCACCAGCAGTGGAGGAGTGTTCCTCTTTCTCCACATCCTCACCAACAACTGCTGTCTCCTGTGTTTTTGATCTTAGCCATCCTGACTGGTGTGAGATGGAATCTCAGGGTTGTTTTGATTTGCATTTCCCTAATGACTAAGGATGATGAACATCTCTTTAGGTGCTTCTCAGCCATTAGATATTCTTCAGGTGAGAACTCTTTGTTTAGCTCTGTACCCCATTTTTTAATAGGGTTACTTGCCTCTCTGGAGTTTAACTTCTTGAGTTCTTTGTATATATTGGATATTAGCCCTCTGTCGGATGTAGGGTTGGTAAAGATCATTTCCCAGTTAGTTGGTTGCCGCTTTGTCTTTTTGACAGTGTCTTTTGCCTTGCAGAAACTTTGTAATTTAATGAGGTCCCATTTGTCTATTCTTGATCTTAGAGCATAAGCTATTGGAGTTCTGTTCAGGAAATTCTCCCCTGTGCCCATATGTTCAAGGTTCTTCCCTAGTTTCCCTTCTATTAGTTTCAGTGTGTCTGGTTTTATGTGGAGATCTTTGATCCACTTAGAATTGAGCTTAGTGCAAGGAGATAAGAATGGGTCAATTTGCATTCTTTTGCATGTTGACCTCCAGCTGAGCCAGCACCATTTGTTGAAAAGGCTATCTTTTTTCCACTGGATGGTTTTAGCTCCTTTGTCAAAGATCAAGTGACCATAGGAGTGTGGATTCATTTCTGGGTCTTCAATTCTGTTCCATTGATCTACATGTCTGTTACTGTACCAATACCATGCAGTTTTTAACACTATTGCTCTGTAGTACAGCTTGAGGTCCGGGATACTGATTCCCCCAGAGGTTCTTTTACTCTTGAGAATAGTTTTAGCTATTCTGGGTTTTCTGTTATTCCAGATGAATTTTTGAATTGCTCTTTCTAACTCTATGAAGAATTGAGTTGGGATTTTGATGGGGATTGCATTGAATCTGTGTATTACTTTTGGTAAGATGCTCATTTTTACTATATTAATCCTGCCAATCCATGAGCATGGCAGATTTTTCCATCTTCTGAGGTCTTCTTCAATTTCTTTCTTCAGAGACTTGAAGTTCTTGTCATACAGATCTTTCACTTGTTTGGTTAGAGTCACGCCAAGATACTTAATAAGGTTTGTGTATACATATTCTTAAAAAATATATTTACTAGACTTTATATGGCTGTGTTCATAAGTGTACCGAAGTGTATACTATCCAAATGACCAACCATAGCCTAAATATGGCAATCAGATTCATCGGTTCAGATCTCCTTTCAGACTGAATAGGGAGGTGTTAACTAGAATGCTGAATTTTCTTAGTGGCCAAACCAGTGGCTCTAGGACCGGAAGTAGACAGGCAGAGAACACGGATCTGAGGAAGTGGGTCTCCTTAAGAGAGGTAGGAAGTCAGTGAGAAACGCAATATGGCTGTGTTTAGTTCTTGCTGAATGAACAGCTTGATTCAAGGCTGGAGCGGCTTAGAATTTTAACATTATCTCAAGATTAGACAATAAATGTGGCTTGGATCTCTGAATTCCAAGGATAGGGTTGTGGGCAGCTTCAACCACTATGACAAAACACTTTCTGTAGTTACAGGAGGCTGTGGGACCAGAAGCATCTGAGCTAGAGGGCACAGCTCTGAGACATTGCATTCTGCCTCTGTTCTTTGGATGCCTGGGGTTTCCCAAAATTCTTCTCTTTCCTTGTACGGCCTTCACCTCTAAGTGTTCCCTTCCACATGGAGGGACCCTACCCAATGTTCTTGCCTCTGGTTCAGAATACCCCACATAGCCATCTAGGCCAGGGCCAACTTCCTGCTCAGAATTTGCTTTCGGGGTGCTATAAAACTTGAGGTCCCGAAGATTCCAACAGTTCAGCAAAACCAGTATTTACCCCACTTGAGCCAGCACAGGCCACGCTGAGTTTGTGTACATCGTAGAAGGCGTGGAGTTGGCTCCAGAACGTGCTTGGATTCCAGCCAATCAGGGTGTGGGGGTGGTGCCAAGGCGCTGCCGGGCGGGGCAGAGTTGCGTGCCTATTGGTCTCTGTTGCAGCAGGCAGGTAGCTTCCCTGGCTTGGCTCCTGCGGCTTCGCATTGTCTCTCAGACCAGCTAGACTGGGGTCTGGCTCTAACTGCGAAGAATCTGGGAAGTTTTCCAGAACTTTGCAGTGCTGGCAACAACTCTGCACGTGCTCCGCGTGCAAGGTTCCCCTAAGCTATACCTGTACTCAGCTCTGCAAATACTTAAAATGCACAGCTCTAACACTTTCACAGTTTCTCACATAAATTAGTTTTGTGATAGCTTACCAAAATATATTCCATATTTACCTTAGTAGTTTTTTTTTTTTCTGTAGTCCTGGGGATGGAACCCAAAGTCTTGCACATGTTAGGCAAGTCCTCTACTGCTGGTTCATATTCTCATCCTCTGGTCTCTTTCCCCCTGCCTTCCTTTCTTTGTTTTGTGGTTGATTTTGAGATAGTGTCTCACAACGTAGTCCTGGCTACTCACTATGTAGACCAAGCTGGCTTTAAACTCACAGAGATTGTTTGCCTTCCAAGTGCTGGTATTAAAGTCTGTGTCACCATGCCCAGCTTATTATTGTTTAAAAAATATTTTTATTTTATGTGTATATGTGAGTGTCTATATTTTTTTGAGTGGTCCATGTGTGTGCCTTGTGCCTGTGGAGCCCAGAAAGTGTTGAGTCACCTGGACCTGGACTTACAGGCAACTGGGAACTGCTATGTGGGTGCTGGGAACTGAACCCTGGTCTGCAGGAGCACCCAGTACGCAAAACCTCCTGGTCATCCCTCCAGATCTCCTCCTTTTCTTTTTAGAGATAAAAAGAACAGCCAGGCATAATTGTGCAGGTCTTTAATCCCAGCACTTGGTAGGCACTCCTTGCTGAGTTCAAGGTCAGCCTGATCTACAGAACAAGTCTTAGGATAGCCAGGACTACAGAGAAAAGCCTCCCCTCCCCATTTCCCTCATCTCAAACAAAACAAAAATAAAAAAATAACCAGGACAATAAAAATAGGCAAGATTTATTTTTTAAAACGATATTTCTTTAGTGTGTGTGTGTGTGTGTGTGTGCAAGTGCTAAGAACATGTGAAAGCCAGAGGACAATTTCCTGAAGTCATTTCTCTTACTCCACTACGTGAATTGTGTGTGTGTGTGTGTGTGTGTGTGTGTGTGCAAGTGCTAAGAACATGTGAAAGCCAGAGGACAATTTCCTGAAGTCATTTCTCTTACTCCACTACGTGAATTGTGTGTGTGTGTGTGTGTGTGTGTGTGTGTGTGTGTGTGAGAGAGAGAGAGAGAGAGAGAAAGAGAGAGAGAGAGAGAGAGAGAGAATGTGCTTGGCAGTAATAATGTAATAATGTTCTTCACCTACTCAGCCATTGGTCCCTCCTACCACATTTTAATATAATTTTAATTAGTATCACTTACCAAACCCTAAGCTGATGACTTTCAGTAGTTATTTTGAAATTAACCAGCAAGTCAATATCCCTTCTCAGTAACTTAGTATCCTTATACCCTCTAAACACAGCTGTTAGTAGAGATGATTTTAGAGAGCCATGAACAAAAATCTAATACAGAAAAAGAGAAGGGGCTTTGTTTGAAGGGTAGGGCATATGTGGAATTTCCAAGAGAATGACCAGAAACACTGGAATAGGAGTGGGCCAGACAGACTGAATTAAATATTTTATATGAGCTGTCCGTGAAAATGTGCATTAGTGAGCTGGAGAGATGGCTCAGTGGTTAAGAGCACTGACTTCTCTTCCAGAGGTCCTGAGTTCAATTCCCAGCAACCACATCGTGACTCACAACCATCTGTAATGGGAACTGATACCCTCTTCTGGTGTGTCTGAAGAGAGCAACAGTGTACTCACATACATGAAATAAATATCTTTTAAAAAAAAGAAAGAAAAGACAGAAAATGTGAAATTAGCATGCCACTGTTGCTGTATTTACTACAGATTTAAAGGACAGGGTAAGAGGAAGAGATGAAAGGTTCTTGCTGTGTCTGGCTCTGCCGAGGCCAATGGAGGCACTAGATGTGAGAGTTCCCTGGAATCTCTTAGAAAAGAAAAACCATACTCTTCGTTTTACCTTTTGGAATAGGTGATTTGTAAGTGGGCATGAACTGTCCCCACCATACCTGTGAGCTGATTTTCCATGTGGCACGCCTGAGAGCTCTTTATTGCCTTGGAGTTCCAGTGGACCCTCTGGGGCAGCTTCCGGCTGTGTAAAAGCAGAGTAGGATTACTCCAATTATCCTTTATTATGCTGCGAGATTTTGTTGCTATTGTTCTTGTTTTGTTGTTTGAGACAGGGTCTCATTATGTAGCCTAGGGTGGCCTGGAATTGGCTATGTAGACCAACTGGCCTCAAACTCACAGAGATCCATCTACCTCTACTTCACCAGTCGTGTGTGTGTGTGTGTGTGTGTGTGTGTGTGTGTGTGTGTATCTTAAAACATTTATTTACTCTGTGTCTATATGTGTGCGCCTGAGTGTATGCATTTGCATGAGGTGCAGGCAATACCAAAGGAAGTCAGAAGAGAGTATTGGGATCCCTTGGAACTGGAGTGACAGGTGGTTGTGAGCCACTATGTGGGTGCGAGGCTCCAAACATGGGCTCTCTGGAAGAGCAAGAAATTCTCTTAATGGCAGACACCATGCAGGAAAAGCTGCAGAGGGCAAGTGAGCTTCCTGGAGATGGCCGACCGTTTTGCGTGACTGTGATGGGTGTACCTGGGAGGGGCACGGCCTCAGGGGCTTCGTCCCAGGATTGCTTCTTGTGACTGCTGTGCCTTCTCGTGTTCGTCCTTACTTTATTCCTCCAGTGATGAGACCACAAGTCTCAGTGTGCACCATGGTAAGTAAAGTAAGGACTGGGTAATTGTATGATGAGTGTAACAACAGAAAATGAATGATTAGCTAGAGTTCAAAACTAAGACATACGATAGATGACCTGTTTATTGGTAAAAACTTTGTTAACCTATGACTTTAAAAACTATTGCTTTGAACTTACAATGTACATACAGAATAAATAGATATTGCTTTGAACTTATAATGAATTTGTAAAGTAGAAGATAGATAAAACTATTGCTTTTAATGAGTTTATGGAATAAAAAAATAGATTAAACTACCGCTTTGAACTTGTAATGAATTTTTAGAATAAAAGATAGATTAAAAATGTTTCATTAGAAGTTTTGATAGAAAAACATGTAATCAGTTCAATTCCCAGCAACCACATGGTGGCTCACAACCATCTGTAATGAGATCTTATGCCCTCTTCTGGTGTGTCTGAAGCCCTCTTCTGGTGTGTCTTAAGACAGGTACAGTGTACTCACATACAGAAAATAAATCTGTTTTTGTTAAGATTTACTTATTTATTAAATGTAAGTACACTGTAGCTTGTGCTTGAGTGAGGGCCACATTCATAGCCATCATGGATGAGTTACCATGACGACAGATTGGATGCACCAAAGGCAGCAAGCAGAAGATGGACAGCAGATCTTATCCCACTGAGATCCAGATTAGTCAAATTCAGAGGATACTCACAGAGACAGCTATGTTGGATGTGGCCTTTATTTCATTTTCTATTTTCTCTGCATTGACTTCCTGACCTACAACTAAAAATGTCATCTCTCAGCTGGCTGTGGGTTAATTTGCTCTACCTGCATAGAAATAGTGGGCAGGTCTCTTCTTGTCTCTCTCTGAAGGCATGAGCTCCCTTCTCTCTTTCTCTCTCCGTCCCCTACTACCCCTTTACACATGGTGACTTCCTTGGCCTTGGTCCTTGGGGCCAGTGAACTTGTCCACAGAGAGCAGCTTCCCAATAAACCTGTCTTTAATCTAAAAAAAAAGAAAGAAAGAAAAGGGGGGAGAGAGAGAGAGAGAGATATTGTGGGCAGGCGAAGAGACCCTCTTTTTTTTTTTTTTTTTGGTTTTTTCGAGACAGGGTTTCTCTGTGTAGCCCTGGCTGTCCTGGAACTCACTCTGTAGACCAGGCTGGTCTCGAACTCAGAAATCCACCTGCCTCTGCCTCCCAAGTGCTGGGATTAAAGGCGTGCGCCACCACCGCCCGGCTTGAAAAGACCCTCTTTAAAGGTCATTTTCTGACACCTTTCCGTTCTTCCAGTGTTTGTCAACTGCAGTGGCAGGAGGCAGACAGAAGTGGCAAGTGGCGCCCTCTAGTGTTAGGGCCCTCTAGGCTGGGTTTTTAGGACTCAGCCCTATGAGATCTTCCTTCTCTGCAGCCTCCAGTATTGTAGCTCTCTGCCTCAGCTTTGAGACTCTTTTGTGGCCCCGAAGGCTTGCTTTAGTTGTCTACGCCTTCACGGCTGGCTGCCTACGCCTTATAACTCAGTCATTGCTGTGACGACTTGAGTGCATTCTTTTTGAACTGCTCTTAGAGATTAGTGAGAAAGGTTACTAATTTTAAAATTTTCAACAAGTCACACTAATCACAAAGTGATTTAAACCAATAGTTACTCGAAACGTGGCATGATAGCACACATGTTTAACATAGCACCCTGTGAGTTTGATCTATATTGAGAGTTCCAGGCTAGCCAGAGCTTTTGTGTGAGACCTTTTTAAAAAAAGAAATCTAGCCAGTCATATTCTTTCCTATCCACTAGGGGGAGTCATGAGCCTGCTATGTAAAGCTTGCAGAGATTCTAAGAAGAAAGAACTGAGTCAACTCTACAGCAAATGGTCCTTTGTAGACTGTGAGGCCTGAATCAATGTCTGCAGGTCCTGAGGTCTCACATGGTAAAGAATATTAAATGCAGAAGGAGAACACATATCAGCACTTGAGAGTGAGCATGCTAGGAAACTCCAGCTCCATAGCTCATCTGTGCTAGGAAACCAGCTCTCTCTCTCTCTCTCTCTCTCTCTCTCTCTCTCTCTCTCTCTCTCTCTCTCGTTTAAAGAGTAATCCAAACAGGTTCTTAATGTTATTTTTATTGTTTTTTTAATGTATATGGGTGTTTTGTCTGCATGTATACCTGTGCACCACTTGCATGCCTTATGCCCATGGAAATCAGAAGTGGGCACTGGATCCCCTGGAATGGAAAGTTCAAGACCAGCCTTGGCAGCTTAAAATAGAAAGTAAGGCTGGAGGCAGTTCAGTGGGTAAGACTGCTAAGACGACTTTCCTTGCTCTGTAAGCATAAGGACCTGAGTTTGAATCCCCAGCATCTATATAAGCAGCTGGGCGTGGCTGTGTGTGCCTGTGCTTCCAGCATCGGAGGCAGATCCTGAGAACCTGCTGGCCAGCCATGAGACTAAACAGTGAGCTCCTGCTTCAGTGGGAGACCCTGACTCGAGTGACAGTGGAAGGCAGGTGACATCCTGCTTAAGCTCTGATGCTTGTGCACAGGTATGTGTACCTGCAGACTCAGGTACATAACACACACACAAATACACACACAAACACACACACAAATACACACACACAAACACACACACACTCACACAAACCACATATATACCACATACACACACCACACACATCACACACACACAAACACACACACAAAAACAGACACAAACACATACACTCAAACACACACACAAACACACACTCACACATACCACATACATACCACATACACACACCACACACATCACACACACAAACACACACACAAAAACAGACACAATCACATACACTCAAACACACACAAACACACACACATATACACACACACACTCACACATACCACATACACACACCACACACACCACACACACCACACACATCACACACACAAATACACACACACAAACACACACACACTCACACATGCCACATACACACACCACACACATCACACACACACAAACACACACACAAAAACAGACACAAACACATACACTCAAACACACACACACAAACACACACACACTCACACATACCACACACATACCACATACACACACCACACATACCACACACGTCACACAAACACAAACACACACAAATACACACATAAACACACACATTCAAACACACACATTCAAACACACACACATTCAAACACACACACATTCAAACACGCACACATTCAAACACACACACACTCTCACACACACACATACACATACACACACACCACACCACACCATACCACACACTTTCTTCTTAAGTTGCTTTTAATCAGTATTTTATCCCAGCAATATAAAGTAAACTAGGATACCTGGAAACAGGTTGGAGACAGAGCTTAGTTGTAGAGTGCTTGGCTAGTGTGTGCAAGATGCTAGGTTCCTTTCCTAGTTCTGCAAAACAAAGCATAGTCTATCCCCCATTTCTCCTGGGAAAGATTAAAGACGTTAAGTGTTCAGGCACAGAGCCGGCAAGTGGCTGAGATGAAAACTCACCCAAGCCCTGGATTCCACCCCTGCCACGGGGGATTCCGATCTATCTGCCCTGCTGTTCTTCTGTTGTCTGTCCTGTCCACAGAGATCCTCTCCACAACCACGGGCGAGGTTGGACTGCAGAGCAACTGGAGGTTTCTAGTCTTCAGACCCCATGAGAGAAGATTCCAGAATACCAAAGAGAAAGAACGACAAGTACTCCCAGGGAAGGCTGCCAGGTCTCATGCCTGGTACACTGCTCAGTTCTTTGTCACCTTGACCCAAGTTAGAGTCGCCTGGCAAGTGGAACCTCAGATGAGAAAACCCCTTTATCACCTTGGCCTGCAGGCAAGTCTATAGCACATTTGCTTGGTTGACGATTGATGTGGGATGGCCCTGTGCCTTGGGGTGGTACCACCCCTGAGTCCTAGGTTGTATGGGGAAGCAGGCTGAGCAGGCCGGCGTCAGCGTTCATCCATGGCCTCCCTCTGCTTTAGTTCTGGCCTCTGTGTTTCTGCCTTGAGTGCCTGCTCTGACTTCCCTCAACAACGGGCTGTAAGACATAAGTTGGAATGAGCCCTTTGTTCCTCCCGTTTGATCAACACTCTTTCATCGCGGTATAAAGCAAACCAGGATGGCCCGAGGATTCAGATGAGAACCCACAGGAAATCAGCACCATCGGGGTTTGGAACTTAGTCTGCACTTTGGAACTTAGTCTCTGAGAGTTCCTGTGAATCTCTCTCTGACAGGAACTCAAAAACACAGGCATAACCCTGAAAGCCCACAGAGTCCCGTCTCCAGCGTCTCCTCACCCACTTTTGTCAGGCCCTGAGCGGGGCTCATGGATTGTTTTTTTTTCTTCTCCTTACATTTATTGTACAAAGCCTTGGGATAATAGCAATGCAGAGAGCCTGGGAAGAAACAGGTCCAGTTTGAATCCTTTGCTACTAACTGGCTGTGCAATTTCTATGCAAATTCTAGTCTCTTCGTTTGTGAGGTGGTAATATAAACAGCGCCTGTCTTGTCTGAGTGTGAGGAGCATTCCTATAGTTTGGATCTTGAATGTTCTCCAATGGCCCAAGTGTTGAAAACTCGGGAGTTCGGCCCCACCTACTCCTGGCAGGCAATGGAAACTTTAGGAAGTGGGGCCTGTGGGAGCAAGTTAGGTCGCTGGGGCCCTGTCTTGATGTGGACTCTGGGACTTCAGCATCTTCTCTTGCTTTCCTCTTCTGGCCATAAGGTGGCGAGCTTTACTTGCCATGTACTCTGTCCTGCTATAAGACTAAAGCAATGGGGACAACCAACCAGAAACCAGCAACCAAAGGAAACTCTTTTGGGTGTAGGATAGGGGAGAGGTAGATTCTCATTCCATACATAGATCAAGCCGTCCTTGAGCGCAGGATCCTCCTGCCGTGGTTTCCCAAGTGTTGGGACTACAGGCACATACCAGTCCACTTACCTTTTAAGTTGATCTCAAGTATTTTGTTACAGGAATGCAAGCCACTAAGACCAGGATTGAGCAAAACGAAGCAGGTAAGGGACTGAATGGTGGTTGTGTCCTCTTTGTGTGAGAGCAAGTACCCTCATATTTCCTCATAGCTCAGACACTTAAGGTAATATGGTGTTCAGCATTAAGGGGGCATCCTTAAAGACATAAATGCACCAGGCAAATAGCATCCTCAAAGAAAAGTGTCTTATGAAAGAATAAATGGAATGTTGACTGTCAGAGAACTTTTAAGATGAAAATAACTGAAGCAGCTGTCAAGGGTTTTCTCTCCTAAATTGTGTTGTAGAGTGAGGTGGGCATGAGAGAGTACAGGCAGGAGGAGAGGGAAAGGACGGGGTCATGCTGACAAGCTTGTGAGACAGGATCTCTGCCGGTGGACATTTGGAGACCACAGTGGCATCAGCAAATGATGGAAGCTTCCTGAAGGAGGGGCACGTAGACCGACATCCAGACCAGACATCATGGTCCTGCAGATGGCAATCTTTTTTTTTTTTTAACAGAATAACATTATCTTTTATTTTTTTATCCCTTTAAAAATTGACACACAGTTGGGCCTGGAGGGATGATTCTGTGGTTAAGAGCACTGGCTGTTCTTCCAGACAACCGAAGTTCAATTCCCAGCTTCTACATCGTGGCTCCCAACTGCCTGTAATTCTAGTACCAAGTGATCGGATACCCACTTCTGATCTCTGAATTCACCTGGCTTACACATGCTGCACAGACATACATGCATGCAAAACATGCAAACACATAAAATGTGATGCACAATTGTACATCCATGTGGGTACAGTGGACTATTTGAATACGCATGTATTGGGTGGGATAATTAGGATAACCTCGTCAACAGTTGCTATTTCCTTGTGTTAAGGGGATTCAGCATTTTGTCTTCTAGCTTTTTTGGGGGAGAGGGTCTCTACAGGGGGACAGGTAGCCCAGGCTGGTTTTAAGCTCTTGGCATGTGATCTTTAGCTCCTGATCCTCCTGCTTCTTTCTGTCACATGCTTCCACTAGAAGCATGGACCACACCTGGTCTCCCTACCTATTTTGAAATACACAGTAACTTGCTGATAGTTACAGTTGCCCTACTGTGCCAAAGAATGATAAAATTTCCCCTTTCTAACTATAATTTTTGTATCCTTTCGTAACCTCTGCAGATCTGGATTTTTTGTTGTTGTTTTTGTTTGTTTGTTTTTCCCGAGACAGGGTTTCTCTGTGTAGCCCTGGCTGTCCTGGAACTCACTCTGTAGACCAGGCTGGCCTCGAACTCAGAAATCCGCCTGCCTCTGCCTCCCAAGTGCTGGGATTAAAGGCGTGCGCCACCACCGCCCGGCTGTTTTTTGTTTTTTTGAGACAGGGTTTCTCTATGTAGCTTGGAACTCACTCTGTAGACCAAGCTGGCCTCAAACTCACTGAGCAGATATAGATTTAAAAAAATTATGCAATGTTTATTAGTTTGATATGGGTTCAAAGGACAATATAAGTCCTTTCTCTTGTATTTATTTATTATTAGTTGTGTGTGTGTGTATGTGTGTGTGCATATGTGTGCATGCTTGTGTGTGTGTATGGGTGTGTGATGCATGTGTGTAGTAGGTGTGGAGTTCAAGAGGACAACTTGTGGGAGCTGACTCTTTTCTTCTACCTTTTTAGGTAGGTTCCAGGGACCTTAGGCTATTGGTGGTTAATTTGCCTTTACCCACTGAGCCATTTCTTGGGTTCAATATGAGGCATTTCTAGTACTTTTCTCTAATGAGTGAAAAATTTAGAAATGTTAAATACAGGAGAAGTAGAAAAAATGGTCAACTAAAAAAAAAGATTGAACTATGGAATCAGACAGTCTTATTAGAATATGTGGCCTCTTAAACCAGGGCTGCCTATAGCCCTTCTCCTTCCTGACCTCATTTTTTGGGAATGTTACACTGTCTGGCCTGTTATTAATACTGTTTTATTCTGAGCCACAAGAGGTAAGGACACTGCATTTCCAGAATTGCATTTGAGTCATTTATGAAATTGTATCTTATAATTTGCCACCATTTCTGGAGGCTCTTTATCACCTACTTATCAAATGGGCGTGCACAGTCACACCAGGGCTTGTTCTCCTTCTAGGTCAGGCAAGAACGCTACTTTGGAGCTGGGGGATGCCCGTAATTCAGGCTGTTTGGTTTCAAACAGCCAGACTATTAGCAACTCAGGGTATTTGAGAGACTCAGGTGAAGGTTCAGTGTCAAGGAGCAGCACAAAAGTTACTATTCCTGCTTATTTACAGATGTCAACGGTTAGGACTGGGACATGCGTGGGTGGATTGTAGGGGGCTGGCTGCAGAAACTGGTTTGCCCAGGTGCTTCATTTAAACTGCCAGACAGAAGAATCTTGTCTGGTGGCCTGGGGACATAGATATCAAATTAGATGTCCTTGGCACCTGGAATGCTAATCAAATATATACATCAGTAAAGAGTTCAGTTATATAGTTATGCTCCTAGGTGTTCAGGTCTAGAGCAGAACTTGATGGAATTTCACATGGCACTACCCAGTTCTACAGGACAGTCACACATTACCACCTCAGGTTATGTCACACGGAAGAAAAAAAAAATCATATGCAATAGGCACAAAGGCAGAAGATTAGCAGGTATCCAGATACACTTGAAGTGGAACATTTGTTTGGCCATATGCATGTAAGAACGCCCCTACTCTGAGCCTCAGTTTACCCATCAGTAAAAAGGGACAGACTCTTGGAATCTAAGAGGATCCAGGGAGGTAGGTGAGCAAAATTCTGCAAAGCTCCTGTCTGAGGCCTGGGCTGGAAATATGTTCAGTAAATATTGCAATCCTTCTGTTACCATGACCGCCAAGATGAGTGCTCTAGTCGGGCAGTGGTGGCACACGCCTGTAATTCCAGCAATTAGGAGGCAGAGGTAGGCAGATTTCTGAGTTCGTGATCAGCATGGTCTACAGAGTGAGTTCCAGGACAGCTAGGGCTACACAGAGAAACCCTGTCTCAGAACCCTGTCCCCCCAAAAAAGATGAGTGCTCTACTCAAACTCAACTCCCAGTGATAAGTCACATTGTTATAATCGTACTGAGCCTTCCCAGCGAGAATCACCCCATTCCCTTAGAGAATTAAGAAAACTCTTTAATAACAGCACACAACTATTCTGACTAATGTACAATGATGGGCCATGAACAGAAATCCCTCTTGGCATGTATAGTCTCTTAGTTTCAAGTCACTCTTCAAGCAATTAAATATGTTTTACAGAGACAGAAATTCCAAGGTTTGGCTGTTTGGGCAAATGGAGAGATTTGAAATATAAAAATATTGTCATCGTTATCCTGGGACAGACCAGGACTGTGTTCCCTGGGCAGCTGTTAACCAGGGTCACCCCGGTTGCCTGGCAGAACCGGGCTCTTCCAGATAAGAGGCACGGGGTCAGCCAGGGTCGGCTTCTCAAAACTGCCCAGCAGAGACAGCACTCCTTTAACTAAACCTTATTTTGTGTAACAGAATACTTTCCAAGCAAGTCTATTGGTAAGTTCTTTATAACACCAGCTTTTTACCTCTGCTTCCTCCTTCAGCCATGTATAAAGTCCTCTCTCTCTCTCTCTCTCTCTCATTTTCTTCCTTCCTTCCTTCCATCTGTCTGCCTTTCTTTCTTTTTTTGTTGTTCCAGACAGGGTTTCTCTGTATAACAGTCCTGGCTGTCCTGGAACACACTTTGTAGACCAGGCTGGCCTCGAACTCACAGAGAACCCACTGCCTCTGCCTCCTGAGTTCTGGGATTAAAGGTGTGTGCCACCATGTTGGTCTGGGCAGTGGAGAAGACCCTGGCAGGTCGCATTAGGCAGTGCCATTGTCACTGATCATCACCAACGAAGGTGTAACTGCTCTGCAGTGACTAAACTCCACTGGTGTGTGTTCTCCCACCTCAGATCCTCTTGAAACAGACCAAGTTACAACCACAGAATGAGGAGCAGTTCTGATCCTGTGTTTAGAGCAGAAGAGAGCGTGTCAGGACCCGAATGCCCCAGCTACACTCAGAACAGAAAGACCAACAATCCAAAGGCATGATTCCTGCCTAGCAGTTATTTATTTTATTTTATTTATTTATTTTCGAAGAGGAAGGTCCCTCCTTCCTCTTCAAATTTTTGCATTGGCTTTTTCTCTCTTGCCTTAAATAGTCTTCTGTTTGTTTTACTTCTTTGATTATTTCTTACAGAAACGCTCCCCCTGTCCATTTTCCTCTGCTCTTCCACATCGATGCCTTTGTGAATGCCTGAATGGGCGAAGCGGGCTTGTGGAGGACGCCAGAGACATGCCAGAGACACACCAGAGACATGGGACGGCAGTGCAGCCGGTGTCAAAGTTGAGCTGCACACCGCAGCGAGGTGGGGTGCATATGCCGCAGGGCCGGATGGAGCCAGTGCTGTCTTTTGGAGTAGGCAGAGCATCATCAGAGAAGAGGCAGGATAAGACGGTGGCGAATCCACTTTTATGCCTCCTTGCAAAAAGTACATCTGTTACAAAGGGGATTCTTTACTTTCTCCGCTGTCGCCCACGTTATGCTCCAAGTTAATCTAGTTAGAGTCATCATGAGCACCAGAGGTTAGACAACAAACCCCATCGTTAGCAAGTGGTGCGTGTTCTGGGGACTCAGCTTAGCGACAGAGCAGGTGCGTAACAACGTCCAAGCCCCAGGCTCCCTCCTTAGCACCGAAAAGAGCAGCAAAAACAAGCCAGCGAATTGATGCTGCTCATCATACGTGACACAGTTGAGTTTTAATGGTCCAGTGCTTTGTTCCTGAAGGTTTACTAGTAAGGTGCTCAGTCTGTTATGGGGTATTTAGGGGAGAGGAGACCTTTTCCTGTCACACCATGTGATTGCTTTGCTAGGCAGCCTGGGGATGACGTAGAGATAAGCTTGTGACCCTGCTTAGCAAACGCATCATTGTTACCACAGGTTGCAGGGTGCTTTAGGTCTAACCATTGGCATCCACTGTCTCAAGAGTCCCTTCATTTTTGGTCGGAGTCCAGGAAGACTGGAGGATAATTACCCTTCTTACTGTCATTCAAGCAGACAAAGCACCCATCTGGGTACCATTATCCTTCCTGATGGACAGGGTGAGTCAGAGAGGCAATTTCCTTTCCTCCGTTCTTTCTCTTGGCTTCAGATGTTCTGCAGTGATATGTATTGTGTAATAAACAGTAAGCAGTGGGTGTTCGAGGGTCTTTGAAGAGAGAACATGCTGCCCCTATGAGCAGGGTACTTTCTGAGGAAGCATGACATCCAGCGGGGGGCTCCACTTCTGGGGTGGATCGGGTGGCAAGAGGTGCTGAGGAGGGCTTCGTTTGTAGGAGGCATCAGGGTTATGCACAGAGCAAACCTCGAATGAGCTTTATTGCTGATCCATTGTGCATGTATGGGGATTTTTGTTGTTGTTATTGTTTTAATTTTATGTGTTTGTTTATTGTTTTTTCCAGACAGCGTTTCTTTGTATAGCCCTAGCTGTCCTGGAACTTGCTTTGGAAACCAGGCTGGCCTCAAACTTGGAGATCCTCCTGCTTCTGCCTTCCAAGTGTCAGGATTAAAGGCGTGGGCCATCACCACCTGGCTTTTGTAGATGTGGTTAAACAGATACAGGACAGGAGTTTAGGCTATGTCATAAGTTCAAATCCTTCCCAGCCACTCACAAGCTGTGTGATCTTAGGAAGGTCACTTAACCTTTGTGGATATCCATTTTCCCATTCATGAAATTAGAATAATTAATGATAGATTTGCTCTATAGACAGGCATGACAATGGGATTACACAGTTGAATTTGGAAGCAACTTGGGCTGCATAGTGAGTTCAAGGCAAGCCTATGTTATATAACAAGAGTCTTCCAAAAAAATTAAAAATAAAAAGGAAGGAAAAGAAAGAATGCATTTTATATAGCCATTGTGTATAAAATAAAAAAGTGACACATATACATGTTAGTTTTGTGTCAACTTGATATAAGCTACCTTTACCTGAGAAGAGCTAACTTCAATTGAGAAAATGCCTCCATAAGGCTCCCTGTAGGCAAGCCAGAGGGCAATTTTCTTGGTTAATGATTGATGGGGGCCCCACCCATTGAAGATGATACTAGACCTGGGTACCAAGTCCTGAGTTGTAAAAGACAGCAGGTGGGTCAAGCTGGGAGGTGCACATCTGTAAGCAGCATCCCTGCATTGTCTGCCATCAGCTCCTGCCTCTAGGTTCTGCCCGGACTGCATTATGGACTACATCTATAATCTGAAATGAATCTTTTCCTCCCAAGTTGCTTTTTTTTTCTTTTTTGGTTTTTCTTTGAGACAGGGTTTCTCTGTGTAACCCTGGCTGTCCTGGAACTCACTCTGTAGACCTGGCTGGCCTTGAACTCAGAAATCCACCTGCCTCTGCCTCCCCAGTGCTGGGATTAAAGACATGCACCACCACTGTCCGTCTTACCTTTTTTGGGGGGGCTCCCCAAGTTGCTTTTGATCATGGGGTTTATCACAGCAATGGAAATCTAGCTCTCTCTCTCTCTCTCTCTCTCTCACACACACACACACACACACACACACACACACACACATACACACACTTGTGCACATGCATGCACACACATGCACAAGAAAGTATCCTGTAGTTAAAATGTCCATAACTGGTCACTGTGTATAACAACCTCTGTGGCTACTGGGTTTCTTTTTTATTTTGTAGCTTCACATAGTGGATGTAAGCTCTGTGAGCCTCATTTTCTTGTCTGGAAGGTGGAGCCAGTATTCCTGCCCCTCAGAACTGGTATAAGGATTAAATGGGATGCTGTGAGGTCTGGCCTGGTATAGATACTTGATAGATGTCAGCTTTCTTTCCCTCACACCATTTTTACCTGCCTCTTGGCTCTTGGTGGAGATTCCTTCACTGATGGTCCACCGTAGATGATTTTTTTAAAATGAAAAAGTATATTAGTGTATATATAATGCATATGGCATATGCTTTGTGTGGCATAAGGGTAACTTTAGGGAGTTGGTTCCCTCCTTCTCTCCATCTTTTTATTTTAGTTATTACTTATTTTTTTATTTTATTTTAGCTATTATTTATTTTTAGGTATACGGGTGTTTTGCCAACAAGTGTGTATGCACCATATATGTGCCTAGTCAGCAGAGAGTATTGGCTCCCCTAGGACTGGAGTTACAGGCAATTGTTTGCCACCATGTGGAACTGAGCCCAACTCTTATGAAAATCCTTCCACTTTGCTTGAGTTCTGTGACTACCTCAGGTCTGTCAGACTAGCTCAGCTGGTCCATGTATTGGTTGAACCATCCTGGCTCTCCCTCCAGATGAATCTTGCTAACAAGTATCATTAAATGAACTGGTAGGATCTCTACTTCAACTTTTCTACCCAAGGCAGGACAGGAGGAAGGACTGAATGGTACAGGGCACACAGACACACAGGAAAGGGCACGGGGCCATGCAGACTGGTGAGTACCAATCTCATCCTTGCCTATCCTCAGGGACTGCTCTCAGTAGCGGGCCACTCTCCCGTCCACTCTACCTTTCCTTTCCTCAAGGATGGGGACATTCCACCTCACAAATGGAGAGAATACAGGACTTTTAGCTTAAATGAAACCTGTACATGGGATGAATGGGGGTAGTGAGACTTTTGGTATAGCCTTTGCTCATAGTCTATAAAGTAGGTGCTTCTCCACATGTGGCACTTCCAGGCCTCAGGAAGGTCCCCGAAGCCATTTTTGGTTACACTCAAAATGTTGAGGTTGACATTGTACATGTTTCCCTCCAAATGCTGCTTGGTTTGCTTCTATTAGGTTACCATCCGCCGAGATGGCATTCCGGGTCTGAAGAGCCAGCTCAGCTGTTAAGGTCGCCTGCTGTTCTTGCACAGAAGCTGAATTCAGTTCCCAGCACGCATGCCCAGGAGGGAATCCCGCACCTATAGTCTCCGTGGGCACGAACGCGCACATACCCACGTGCACATAATTTAAAAGATAAAAAGTAGATCTTTAAAACCTTTCACAAATGTCCCCATTGATGTGTGTGGATGGCTTGGCGACTGATTAGGTACACAGTGACACCAGGGTGGCCTACAGGCCATTTGTTTTCTTTTTAACTTTTGCCACCAAAGGCTGCCTTCAAGCCAATTGTTTCCTCAAAGACTAAGGTTCGATGCCAGCCTTTGTATTGTAGGGTCACTGCCAGGCTAACACTGTAGAGCTGGGAAGATCACAACTGCCAACCCTCTCCTCTGGGAGTGAGTGCCAGAGACCCTCTCGCCAAGGAAGAGAGGACCGAACCCTGGAAAAGCGCAGGCAGATTTTCTCTAGGTTAATTCTAGGGGGCAAGCGGGAACTTGGGCCTAACCCATTCTGACCCATTGCCCCCCCTTTAAACAAACAAACAAACAAACACCTCGTTTTCTCTCCCCACTTCCATCACCAGCTGCTGTTAGATGCGCTCAAAGCCTCCTCCACCTCCAGCTTATTGCTTTGCTGGGGCTCAAGCTAACACTCCCTGCAAAAGAATCTGACTTCATGACTCCGCTATTACCCGAACCCGGAGCCTGATCATGCTTCTCAAGGAGAGTTGTCAGACTTAAGCATGTGATAACACTCACTTGGGTCAAAGGATGGAAACAGGATGAAGTGTGGTCCCTGGACGCACTCGGTCAAGTCCAGAATCCCTGGGGATCTGGTCAGAAATTCTCATTCCCGGGCTCCGTCTCGGTTCTCCATCGCCAGTCTCTTGGAAGCGGGGTGTCCCTAGAGGATGACTGTGAAGTGGATGGAAATGGACATCCAGTGGATCTGGTTGTGCCGCCGGCACGGGAATGCCTGAGCTCTCCGGCTCCAGGTTTGTGGTCACGTGGGCTTCTTAGCTATCCTCCCACACTCTTTTCTAGGTCTTTAAAAGAAAGACGCACTAACGTCTGTTCGTCGTGGTCAATCTTTGCAGCTTCTCCAGTTGCTGGCCTTTTTGAAACACACTCTCAGGTCCCCGCCTTCTCCGAGGCTTCTAGAATTAAACTTCCTGGGAGTAGAAGAGGTGGGGAGCTGGCCCGGAGGGACGGAGCGGCTTGTGCTGCCGGCCACTGGCGTGCCTTGGCATCCGGGTCTGCAGTAGTCTAGCAGCCGCCCGCTGAGCGACAACCAGTGGCTGCGAGTCCCGCTCAGGGACCGAGGAAAGCACGTGTCTGCATTTAGAGAATGCAAAAGAGAGAATGTTCACCTGCCCGGTAAGTGTCCCTTTGCTCATAGAGAGGTTTGATTGACTTTGTGGGAAGCCAGCAGAGTTTAGAACAACAAAGGGGCTGGGGCAGGGGGATGGATGCAACTGTCCTGAACACTACCTGAAACAGAAATTTTATTGACTTTTGGGTTGGTTGTATGAATATAATTGTTCTTTTAAAGGAAGAAAATTCCTGTGATTTTCCTAGCAGTGGATAAGATGATGATGCTTCTTGCTGAGTACTGTGGACTAGGGAAGATATGCCTGTCTTAGGATCATGAATTGAAAAAAAACGAGTCGACTGGCAATCCTTAATCATGTCAGAAATAGAGTTTAACTTCTTTCCTGGATAGTCTGAGCAAGATTAAATCTGATTTCTCTTGTACGCTGGAGAGGAATCTAACTGTTGCTTCTTCCAATTACCTGTGGTGACTGTTTCATAGCTGAAGGAGAAAATTAGGTCAAGTGAATATTATTGGCTATGTTTGTGTGTGTGTGTGTGTGTGTGTGTGTGTGTGTGTGTGTGAAACAAAACTGAACTTGAGCACTATTAAGAAAGCAAGCCTGATGATTTTACTTAGGATTTAGAAGGCAGGTTTTTGTTTGTCATGTAGTACCCTGGAGGAAAGATTTTTTATGTCAAGTGTTTTTCTGTGCATTCCACTTGAAATGTCATTGTTGCAGTAATGATCCGGCTCACGGTGGATATTTCCTCTTTCTCTGTGTAAATGTTATTTAAAGAGTGAAAGGAAAGACTAGAAAGCAGATATATAACCACAACAAGAAGAATAGCCTCACTTTCTTTCCAGAGTAAGGCGCTACAGAAGGGGTTCTCAACCTGTGGGTCGAGACCCCTTCAGGAACCTTTGACCTCCAAAAATATGTACATTACAATTCATAACAGTAGCAAAATTACAGTTACAAAGCAGCAATGAAAATAATTTTGTGGTTGGAGGTCACCAACTACACGAGGGACTGTATTAAAGGGATTGCCCCACTAGGAAGGCTGAGACCCACTGCTCTCCTGACATTCTATCTGAAGTGAAAGATGAGGGTTTACCAGGCAGGGTTAAAGCAGGAACTTTAGACTTCCATTTTATTTTCAAAAGTTGTCTAGATGAATCTGAAATTCTTATATCAAGAGCAGTTTTAAAGGCAAGACTTTTAAGTCTTGCCCAAGATATGTAAATGTTTGAAATCAACAAAAAGCACGTATAAGACAATTTCAGGGTCTGAGGACACCAAATGGATCTAGTCAGATCTGACGTTTCTCAGAATTTATTTTTAATATAAAAATGTGAAATTTAGATCTAAATTCAACATATCAAATATATAAATTAGCACTTAATAAGCCTTATGTCCCCTTTTAAAGACTAAAACACTGTAATTCTTATTAAGTGTGTATCAAACAGGCAATAACTTAAAATATATTTCATTTTAAAATTTTAGTTGATATTTTGAGTCATTTTATGGAATGATTAGAAAGTGATTATATAAAATTCTGAGAAATAAACTCCAATCATATCCAGGAAAGTTGTTTCGATTATATATGCAAAGCCCTTGAAAACTGAGCATTTGGTTATTAGACTTCATAATTCAGTGTTTAGTTCATTGTTATAGAAATTTGAAAAAGTCCTACTTATTGAAGTATTGTTTACAGACAGTTACATTTAAGCTTTTAAAAGAAAATCATGATAGAGAAGGATTAGCTTTTTCTCATTTTGGAAGATTCATGTTAGGTTTTAAGGAGATGCATGTAAGTCAAGTATTAGTGGTCAGTTTTATGGTTGTTTTAGAGTAAGTTTTCTTTGTTCCTATCGTGAAATTGATTAAGGGCCTTAACATTTTTCTTTGGAAAAGATACATGTGACGGTAATAACGGCTAAACCGAAGCACACGGAAAGAGTGCTCAGGGCTAAGAGGTATCTCTCAGGGTCCAGAGTTGTAGCTCGGTTGGTAGATATTCTGCCTAGCGTGCACAAAGCCCTGACCTGTCTCCACAGCATCACTTGAATCAAGCGTGGTGGTGCTCGCCTAGAATCCATGTCTGTGGGTGTGAGTTTTCCCTCTGTGGGGAACACAGGTGTGGGATGTGAGAATGGGATGCTTTGCAGAGTGGGATGGATATCTGGAGGAAGAATGGAGGAGACCTGTCAAAGCTGTTCGCATCCCGAGATATGGTCCTCATAAGACGTGGCGTCTTCTCTGCACACACAGTGCAGACAGGCTCCTAACCGCCCAGCTAGATTGCTTGAGGTGATGGATTTCTGTCAAATGCAAGCTTAAGAAAAGTGAAACTCAGAAGCAAAAGCCTTCACAACCAGAAAGCATTTTAGTCTAAATTGTCTGTCCAGTCTTGAGAGGTGTGCCCAGTGGCATGTCAGTGGGCCGGCTTCAGCCTCGGCACAGTATAAGGAGACCTCGTGGAAGGTTTACACACATGCAGCCTCCTCTGTTCCCCAGAGCACTGGGGAAATGTGCATTCCCTGCTTTCTCATTTCTACTGAAGACGACAGGAGAGTGTGAGGAGTTCATGTGGCTTGTCTAAGACCTGGCTTTTGGTCATGGTGCAGCCCAGTATCCGATGTGCTCTGTGCGCTGGGCCAGAATGCACGTGAATATAGACTGGAAGGGAACTGTCTATCCTTCTGCTAGATACGAAGGTCTGTCTACTCATTTTGGGATGTCACATTATTTCCAGGGCCAACCTTTTTCTTCTCTATAAAGCCACTGCCAATATTTAGGGGTCTTAAAAAGTTATTTATGTTTTAGCTTAAAATCCAAAATATATTTTTCCTGGCCAGTACCTCAGCCCACCATGTATAACCTGTGTGTACAAAAGCTTTTCTGAGGTTGTGATTTAGGAAGACAAGATCTTTCATGGGTGATCATGTTACCAATCACCCAAGGTGCCCCTGACAGACAGCTGTGACATGAATCTGGATGTATGAAGATATTCAGCCAGAGGGCAGCCTTAGTTCTAATAACCACCAGTAGTGGTTTTCAACAATGCTGCATGCACTGGGACTTGGTAGAAAACCTAGAGCAGTTGATTAGCGATACGCTAGCAGAAGAGATCTCTGTTTTCTAAATAACAGTCATTGTGGCAGCTGATTGGTGACCCGAGTGATCTCAGCACTTGCCTTTGCATGACGTGTACCTCACAGGGTCATTTGGACTACTGGCCTGAGGGTATGTGTTTTGGCTGCAGGTGATAAGGATGATGGAATCAGTTTTCTGCTGCTTTTAAATTTTGTGTTCATATCTTTCCATGTGACTGTTCATTATTTTGTTTTGTGTGTGTGTGTGTGTGTATACACTTGCACACATGTGTGTATGTGCATGTAGGTGCAAGCCAGAGGACAACCTCAGGCACTGCTTTTCTTCAGGCACCGTCCATCTTGAAAAAAAAATAAATTTATTAGTATTTAAATATTCTATTTACTTCTGTATATGGATGTGTGTATGTGCATGTTTGTGCATATGCTTATGGTACCTATGGAGGCCAGAGGAAGGTTTCAGATCCTCTGGAGCTGGAATTACAGGCAATGGTGAGCCACTTGATATGGATGCTGGGAACAGAACTCGGGTCATCTGAACGGGTAGCAAGTACTCTTAACTGCTGAGCCATCTGTCCAGGCCAATTTAATTTATTATTATTGTTGTTGTTGTTGTGTGTGGTTATGTGTGTATGCATGATGTCTATCAGAGCATGCATATGTGCATACCATCACTCTGTATGTGTCTGGAAGTTAAGGACAACTTTTCTCTCATTCTCCTGTGAATTCTGGTGATTAAACTCAAGTCAGCTTGTGAAGCAAGTGATTTTACCCACTGAGCCACCTCACCTGATTCTTTGAGACAGGATTTCTCATCCATCTGGATGGACCATCATGTAGCTTTTCACATGGATTCTTGGATTGCATTTAGTTTTCATGCTTGCAGAGAAAACACTTTAATGACTGAGTTTTCTTCTCAACCCAGGCACTTCATGCTTCTTAAAGGCCTGATGAAGGGGCTGGATAGCTCAGCGGTTAAAAGCCGTTCCTATTTTTTGAGAAGACCAGGGTTCGATTCCCAGCACCTATGTGGTAGCTCACCACCATTTGTGACTCCAACTCCAGGAGATCATCTGGCTTCTTTGGGTACCAGATACACACTCAGTGCACAGACATCCACAGGCAAAACACTCATACACAGAAAATAAGAATAAGTAAATCTTAAATAAGAGGCCTGATAAGAAGAAAACAGCAGAGGTTTCAGATGGTTGCTACTGGAGGTTACAGACTGGTCAGTGGGGCCCACTGAACTTCCAGATGCTGGAGCGCTAACTACATTCCTTTTGGAAGGCCTGTGCATTCAGTGAGACCTTCCTTGTTCACAATGCTAAAACTTTATCAAACCATTTAATTATATTTTTGTTCACTTGGTATTATCTTGAAGTCCTTTGTTTAAATTTGTTTGAAATTTCCTGTTCTCTTGGCTTACAATTTCCTAAGTTTAGGTAGTTTTCATATGATGATTCAGAGTGTTTGTTCCTTATGGAGGTTTACACTTAGAAAGATGTGGTTGCATCTTTCTGTTTTTCTTTTTGTTGGATGACTTTGTTTTTTCAAGACAGAGTCACAGTGCACAGCTCTAGATGGACTGGATCTCAATATGCAGAACAAGCTGGTCCCAAATGTGCAGCCATAACTCATGCCTCTGCCATGGGCCAGGAATGCAGGCCTGGACCGCCATGCCTGGCTCATTGCAGTAATACTCTATATGAGCTGTAAAGGGCTGGGATGTGGGTCAGTGTTCACACAGTGTTTACCTGACACACAAACAACTCTGGGCTTGACCCACAGCACCACATACACTGGGTGTGGTTGTGTACATATGTAATTGCAGACCTGGGGAGGTGGAGGAGTTCAAGGTTCTCATTAGTATAGATAGTATAGAGCAAGTTCAATACCTGCTTGGGTCACATGACACACAGCCTCAACAAAACAAACAAACCAACAGAAGGTAGGACTGGAGAGGTGACCCAGTGACTACACATGCGACCATGAGGACCAGAGTTCTAACCCCAGCAGCAACGTAACAAGCTAGATATCCCTTGCTTGCAGTCTCAACTCCAACAGGGATGGAAGGAGGAGATTCTGGAGTTTTTGGCTTACAGCCTAGCAGAGAAAAACTTGAGATCTAGGTTCAGAAGGAGAAGGAATGGGCAGGGAGTGGAAGAGGAGGGTACACAACACCCTCTCTGGCCTGCATGTGTATATACAGATGCATGCGCTTGCACACACACACGTACACACACACACACAAATAAATACACAAATCTTTAAAAAGGAAGGTAGCATATTTTTGGATGTAGTTTTTATTTGTTAAATTGGACCTTCTATTTTGTCCTTTTATACTTTTTGTAATGTTCAAGAAATTTACATTTAATACTACTTCCAAATTTTGTGTATAAATACAGTTGCTATACCTGCCAAAGAGCTCATGTATTTTGCTCTCAGTTGATAGAAGGCGTGCTGTTTAAATTCTATTGTTAACGTTCCTTAAATGTATTTTGATTTAGGATTTGGTAGCATCGGACATGCTCAGGTGACATACAGGCGAACAGTGCACTCAAGTGTGATGTCAGAGCTGAAATACTGGAGACCCAGCACAGTGAGGGCTGGGTTAAGATAGGACTGGGGCTCAGGAGACTGCCCAGTGGTTAACAGCACTTGATGCAGGCTGGAGAGATGGCTCAGTGGTTGAGAGCACTGACTATTCTTCCGAAGATCCTGAGTTCAAATCCCAAGCACCCACATGGCGGCTTATAACTATCTGTAACGAGATCTGACCTCCTCTTCTGGACTGTCTGAAGACAGCTACAGTGTACTTACATAAATAAATATTTTTAAAAAAGAGCACTTGATGCTTTTCCTCCTTATTATCCACCAAATTTCCCCTACCTTTGAATCTTTGGATTGTCTTTTTTGTTGATATGGCAGTCTGGGTGAAACCAGGACATACAGTTATATGATACCTTCATCAGGGGAAATTTAACACAAAGAAATACTAACTATAAGAAGAGATGAGTATAAACTATGCAGAGATTCTTTTAGCTCCTTAGGGATGAGGGAAAATACCCAAGGAAGGACAACTCTGAAGGGGTTTAGAATTTACTAGGCAAGGTAAGGTTTGGCCATTGACTTACCGTGATATCAGCTTGTTTAGAGGATCTAGGGTTGGGTTGCCGATAAAGCTAGAGGTTCCCTCTAAAATGCAGTTCAGTGCTTGGCTGCCAGAAACTGGGACATACACACAAAGTGGGAACCTGGGTTCTCTGAAGGGCAGCAGGCCTTTGGAGCACGCATGAGGCCAGGGTGAAGAGTGTACAATGGATGGCTCTGCGGCGTCCATCCTTTGGGCCGCAGTCTAGAGAGGTGCCCATGCAAAGGTCATTGCCATTCAGAGTGCAGTGTTGCTCAGAGATTTCATTCTGGACCTTTGGCTGGGGCAAGCTCCACCCTGGATTCTTACTTGCATACTGCCTGTCTCTACCAGGGCCAGAAGTTGGAGACTTTGTCTCATGTCGTCTCTCTAGCGCCCTCTACTGAGCTTAGTATGGGGCTCAGTTTGATCTTACAAGACTTCTGTTATTTATTTATTTATTTATTTATTTATTTATTTATTGTATAATTCCTATATTGATGGTTGCTTTTAAAGTTTAGAGGCAATAGACTGACAAAGTTACCGTGGTCAGATGGATGATTTATATGATAAATTTCCTATTTTTGTTATTGTAGATTTAGTGCATATTTGAATATGTTTATAATAGCCTCACTCACTGATGTACAAACTTCAGGCTTATTTTTCAGTAACAGCTTACAGTTAACCTTACATAGTTCTTTGGAAAAAAACACTTATGCACTCCTGTATTTTTTTAAATCTAAAAGTAATTTTGTGATAAACTATTGAAGCCTGGAGAGATGGCTCAGCAGTTAAAAGCACTGGCGTCTACTCCAGACAACCTGCATTTGATTCAATTCCAAGCATCTACATGGTGGTTCACAGCCATCTGCAATTACAGTTCAAAGGGATCCTGACACCTCTTTAGGGTCCAGGCATACATGAGGCACACAGACATACAGCAAGCAAAACATCCATACATATAAAATAAAATAACGATGTCTTTTTAAAAAATTCTTGTAGTTGACATCAGCAGCAATGGAGTGATGAAGAAGTGAATGGGACATGTGTGGCTTTGTTGATAGAGTACATCTTCAGCAAGCGTAGGATCCCGAGTTTGATCCCTGTGTTGTTCAAACTAAACACAGTGGTGAATTCATATAATCCCAGCACTTGAGAAGGAGATAGAGGCAGGAGGATCAGAAATTCAAGGTCATCGTTGGTTCCATAAGTAGTCTGAGAACAGCATGGGATGCATAAGAACCTGTCTCAAAAAAGTCAATAATGAGAGCTGCACACTGTGTTTTCATACACATCTTCCAGGGCACACTTGTAGTCCTCTACTAATATCTGTGTGAGCATCGTTAACGTAACATGGATACTAGAATTTTATTTTAAAAAAAAACTTTGTGTGTGTGTGAGTGAGAAAGACAGAGACAGGGAGACAGAGGGAGTGTGGCACATGGGTGCTGTGGTAAGTGTGTGCCTCCGTAGACAACTTTCAGGGATTTTTCTCTTTCCACTGTGGGTTTTGGAATTAACTCATGTTATCAGGTTTAAGCAGCAAACACTTTTATCCACTGAGCCCGTTTGTTCTCTGTATTTCCTTTTTCTTTTTCCTTTTTTTTTTTTGAGATAATATCTCAAATATCTTATGCTGTTCTTGAACTCCAGACACGAGGATGACCTTGGACTTCTGATCCTTCTGCCTCTACCTCCTGAATATTGGGTTTCCAAAGATCTTACAGGATCCCCTGCACCTGCAGTGCTGGGGATCAAAGTCAAGGCTTCCTGTGTGTGAGGCAAGTACTCTACCAACTGTGCTAACTGCCAGCCTGCCTCCCTCTCTCCTCTCTCTCTCTCTCTCTCTCTCTCTCTCTCTCTCTCTCTCTCTCTCTCCCCTCCCTCCCTCTTCCCTCCCTCCCTCCCTTCCTTTCTTTCTTTTCCTTCTTTTTCTGAGACTATATTTCACTCTGTAGCCCAAGCAGGCCTGGAACTAGGAATCCCCCTGCCTCAGCCTCCTTGAGGGCCAGGGTTGTATGTAAGCACCATTGCTAATATTTCTTAGTTACTCTGGCAGCTTGAACTAACCAGACATCATCTGCTTTCCCCTGCAGGAGTCCCACCAGCCTGTGAGTCTCTGAGAACGTCATGTCCATCTGTGCCTCTTCTCACAAGGATTTTTCTCAGCTGCGACCCGCGCAAGACATGGAGATCAAAAACTCACCGCCAAGTCTTACTTCCCCTGCTTCCTATAACTGTAACCAGTCCCTCCTACCCCTGGAGCATGGCCCCATCTATATCCCTTCCTCCTATGTAGAGAGCCGCCATGAATACTCAGCTATGACATTCTATAGTCCTGCTGTGATGAACTACAGTGTTCCCGGCAGCACCAGTAACCTGGACGGTGGACCTGCTCGCCAGACCGCAAGCCCAAATGTGCTATGGCCAACTCCTGGACACCTCTCTCCTTTAGCCACCCATTGTCAATCATCGCTTCTCTATGCGGAACCTCAAAAGAGTCCTTGGTGTGAAGCAAGATCACTAGAACACACCTTACCTGTAAACAGGTAAAGTCCTGTAAATCATGGGTGGTGGCATGAGCCTCTCTTTACAGGTTAGTATGAAGAAAGACAGGACAGGAGCCATGTTGCTCTGTCCTGCCCTGATATTCTGGTTCTTAAACAGTCGTGCTATGGATGGATATTATGGAGAGAGTTCATCATAATGGACAGTCTCTTTGTGCAGCAAGCATCAAATTTACATCAGTTTGGTTTGGGTGAAGGTGTTGGGTTTTAAATTTTTGTTCTGTTTTGTCTTTTACTAGAGTCTTAGTGTAAAATGACGAGCTACTTACTGTTGATGACAAATTGTCTCCAGGATGAAAGTAGCCATGGTAACACCACAACTTCCATGAAGTAGCCATGCAAAGCCAGGAAAGCTAATGGGCACAGGCTTTCGTGATGAGCTGAGGTGGCGCTCTGTAAGGAGCAATGAGAGACTAATTGTAGGATTCTACGGAAGATGTCTGAAGTTAAAACCAATTGAACTCTGAATACGTGGCCACATGATGGACTGTTTCAGTCTAATCTGTAAGATTTTTCAACCCTGATGAGGACTGTGGAGGGAGAGGTGAGCATATGGATAGGTGATAGGAAGAAACGGATTTCTAGAAGAGAGCACCAAGTTAGGGCACACTGACTCTTAAATGCATTACTTGTAGGGTATGATAATGCACACCTTTGATTCCAGCCCTTGGGAGGCAGGTCTAGCCTAGTCTACATAGTGAGTTCCAGGACAGCCATGATGACATAGAAAGACTCTGTTTCAAAAGACAAAACAAAACAAAAAAAGCAACTATCATAATAATATATATATAATAATTTACCATAATAACAATATTATACTAATATTTCAAGTATTGTTGTAAAACTTAGAGGAGACAGGAGCTGGAGGGCCCATCTCAGTGCTAGAGGCATGTTTAACATCCTTGAGGCTCTGGGTCTAACCTGCTTCACCCCCAAACCCAGCACCTCTGAACCCCAAACCAAACCAAACCAAAACAACCTTTAAGAAAATACACAATAAGGCCAGGCGGTGGTGGCACACGCCTTTAATCCCAGCACTTGGGAGGCAGAGGCAGGAGGATTTCTGAGTTCGAGGCCAGCCTGGTCTACAAAGTGGGTTCCAAGACAGCCAGGGCTACACAGAGAAACCCTGTCTCGAAAAAAAAAAAAACAAAAAACAAAAAAAAGAAAATACACAATAATTTATTTTTCCTTCTTAATCTTTTTATTTATTGGTAAGATAAAACAAATATAAAAACTGTGGGTCGTGTCTTAAGATGAGTGCTTTTAACTTACCTCTCTTTAAAGGGTGAAGTTTGTTTTCATCATTTCTAAACTAGCAATAGTTCTACTATCTCCCTCCCCAAAAGAACCATGTCCTGGCAAAATCAGCCCCTGGGCCGAGTGTGCAGCCGCCCCCGCTGCTGGGCTCTTCCTCCTTAGAGCTACTGATCGCAGCCCAGCCCTGAACTGCCTGCTTGGTAGCCTTCTGAGGTCTTGGACTCACCATGTAGGCACTCAAATGTCAGTCACTCCCGGCACTGGAGCTCTCTGTGATCTGATAGCAGGTTTCCTGGAACGTATTTATCCCTAGCCCTGGAAGGCAAAGAGAATAAATTTGCTACTTTCATGCTATTTTTTTTTCTGCAAAACCCTTCCCCTCTCTTTTGTGTCCCTTGACGATGGCTGTATTCTCTGCTCCCCCTAGAGAGACACTGAAGAGGAAGCTTAGCGGAAGCAGTTGTGCCAGCCCTGGTACTAGTCCAAACGCAAAGAGGGATGCCCACTTCTGCGCCGTCTGCAGCGATTACGCGTCTGGGTATCATTATGGTGTCTGGTCGTGTGAAGGATGTAAGGCCTTCTTTAAAAGAAGCATTCAAGGTACAAGACTATGATAAATCATTTCTTTAGTATTCACACTTTGGCTTGCAAGCAGTTTTGCAGAGATGACCTGATATAACTGTCACTGTTGGCCTGGCTGGTTCACTTCATGAACATGAACAGCTTAGATGAATGTGTGCTTGGGAGTGGGTTGACTAGGGATGTATGGGTGCTTGAACTGCATGTTTCTACCCCAGAGCCCCAAGATTATAGGGGTCAGTTTGCCCCTACCTAACTGGGGAAGGAAGATGTTTAGAAAAGGAGACAAGATATCTATTTACAACCTTGTGAAGATACTGCTAAAAAAAAAATCTGTGCTCATCAGGAGCTCCAAAGAGTGTATGTGTGGTGTGTGTGTGTGTGTGTGTGTGTGTGTGTGTGTGTCTGTCTGTCTGTCTGTCTTTCATCCTAGGTTTAATATAGTGTATGCTTATGTCATGATGGTAGGCTGGCTCCTGAGGGGAAGAGAATAATAATAATTTATGGAAATGGTGGGGAATCATGAATTAACTGTAGCAGACTTTGAGAAGTACGTCGTCCTTGGACTCATGGGTTGCAGTCTCCTAGGTTTTAGTCTGATATCAAACTGTCTCTTGACCTTCCCTGGAGTCTTTGATGGTGGCCACTTACTTGGTATGTGTTTGTTCATGATGTGTTTGCTGTTCATCTGTGTGTGTGCCCGCTCAAATACCTGTGCTGGGGGAGGGCACGAGGATGCCTTGGCATACGTGTGGAGATCAGAGGACAATGTGCTGGAGTCAGGTCTTTCTTTCCACTTTGTGGGTCTTGGGGCTCGAACTCAGGTCGTTATGCTTGGCAGCAGATACCTTTACCACAGAGCCTATGTTGTTTTTTTTTTTAAATCATATTTTTAATAAACTTCAACCATGCACACCAGGCTTCAAGGCTAGTCAGCCCGACTGTCCTTGCCTCTTTTCCTTCCTCACTCATCACCCCTCTCCCTTACCAGCCCTGATGCACTGAAGTCACTTATTTTTTTTTAAAGATGTTTATTTTTTATGTGTGTGGAAGGGTTCATGTATGTGAAGAAGTGCAGGTACACATGTATGGATGTGTGCGCATATGTGTGGAGGGGTATGTGTGTGTAGGAGCACATGTGCACATATGTGTGTGTACATGTGGAGGCCACAGATAGACATCAACTATTTTCTTCTATTGCTCTCAATTTTTATTTTTAAAATATTATTTTACTTTATGTGTTTGAGGGTTTAGCCTGCGTGTGTGTCTGTGTACCATATATGTGCCTGGTGCCCAGGGAGACCAAAGCAGGGCATCAGATCCCCTGAAACTGGAGTTCCAGGTGGTTCTAAGCTGCCAGGTGGGTGCTGGGAACTGAGCCGAGTCCTCTGTACGAGCCACAAGGGCCCTTAGTCACCGAGCCATCTCTCCAGCGCTCTCTGTCTTTGTTTTCTGAACAGTATCGCTCACTGAAGCTGGAACTTGCCGGTTGGGCTGCTCTGGCTGGCAGGGCAAGCTCTCAGAATCCTGCTGGCTCTGCCTCCCAACACTGGGATTGCAGGCATGGGCTTCCTTAGGTGCTGGGACTCTGAATTCAAGTCCCCAGGCTTGCACCACAAGCAACTGAGTCACTGTCTTGTGACCTCGCTTGTCTTGTCTCTGTTCTGCCTCTCTGTCTGCTCCCCTAAGTCTGCTCTCAGACAATCTCTGCTTCAAGCGCTCCTTTTCCACCCAGGTGCCCACTTCTCAACTCACTAGCAGCACAGGGGGCGGGACCAGACTGAGAATGGCAACTTAACCTGTCCATTGATAATTCTAGGTTAATAGGACATTTTACCTCAAGAGAGAAACACTGGTAACATCTGGAGTCTGGAGGCGTGAGCCATCTCTCTGTGTGTCCCTGAAGTGTACACTGTATGGATGGCCACCTGTTGGCGCTGGCTCCTTTATTTATTAGCCCTATGACTTTAGCTCCATCCTGTCTCTGCTTCTGTGCAATGGGAGTATTCATGGAGTGGTAGTGGTGAAATATATTCATTAAGTATTTTTATTTATGATAACTGGAGCAGTAGATTATAAAGCCAGGTCTAATTCCCCTCTCTATGACCAGAGCAATTCAGATGTTCTGAAATTTAGATTTGAAAGCTTTTTGTTTGTTTGTTTCTTTTAGATGGGCTCATAATGTAGCCTAGAACTCTGCATAGCCCAAGCTAGTCTTAAACTAACAAAAATTATTTACTGCGGCTGGAGAGGTGGCTTGGTGATTAAGAGAACTAGCTGCTCTTCTAGAGGACCTGGGTCCAATTCCCGGCACCACACAGCAGCTCTCAACCATCTGGAACTCCAGTCCCAGAGGATCTGATGCCCTCTTCTGGCCTACATGGGCATTGACACATGTGCTGAACAGACAGATGCAGGCATAACACCAATATGTGTTTCTAAAAGTATTCATTATTATATGTGTGTGAGTGTGTGTGTGTGTGTGTGTGTGTGTGTGTGTGTGTGTGTGTGTGTGAGATGTGTGCATATGTGTGTGAGTCTCAATGTCATGGTCTGAGTATAGACACTAGAGGCAAACTCAGGTCTCCAGGTCTGCACGGCTGTTTTACTGACTGAGCCAGCTTGCTGCCTCCACCTTACTTTTTGAGACAGAGTCCATCACTGAACTTAGAACTCACTAATTTGGTTAGACTAGCAGGCCATCAAGCTCCAGGGGTCCCCCTGTTTCTGCCTCCCCAGCACTGGGATGATAGATGCCCAGCACTGTCTCACTTTTCACATAGGTGCTGGGGACCTGAACTCAGCTTTTGTAGCAAGCGCTTTACTGAGCCATCCCTCTGGGTCCCTGAACCCTGTATCTTGCTCAGTCTCCACAATTACTTCCTAAGGAACTTTTGACCTATTACAAGTAGCTACAGCCTTTAAAAGGAGACTGCTCTCTTTTGCTGTGTTGGAAATGCATGTCAGCTCGAAATATCTGTGGGCCTTGAGGTGCCAACTGTTGACAATAAAATTTCCTCTTGATATTTTTTTCTGTTGCATCAGCCAGGGTGCCAGATCCTAAATTTGCAAAAAGGAAAGTTAATGCCCAAACAATTGTTTAATGCCCAAGTTGATCCTCCCACTAGACTCTTTATATTTTTGATGTAATTTACAATAATGGAACATCTTTCCTCCTCTCTCTCTGTCTCTCTCTCTTTCTTTCTTTCTTTCTTTCTTTCTTTCTTTCTTTCTTTCTTTCTTTCTTTCTTTCTTTCCTTCTTTCCTTCTTTCCTTCTTTCCTTCTTTCTTTCTTTCTTTCTTTCTTTCTTTCTTTCTTTCTTTCTTTCTTTCTTTCTTTCTTTCTTTCTTTCTTTCTCTGTTTTCCAAGACAGGGTTTCTCCCTGTCTTGGCTATCCTTGGCTGTCCTGGAACTCATTCTGTAGACCAGGCTGGCCTCAAACTCTGAGATCTGCCTGCCTCTGCCTACAGAAGGCGTGTGTCACTATGGCTAACTGCTTAATTTTTTAAAATGACCCCAGATAAGCCAGGATGTTACACTAGCAACTTTAGAGGTTGATTGCACTTAACTTTAACATACATTTATTTATTTATTTATTTATTTATTTATTTATTTATTTATTTATGAGACAAGGTCCCATGTAGCCCAGGCTGATCTTGAACCCATAACATTAGCCAATGAAGATACAACGAAGATATTGAACATATGATCCTCCACCTCCACAGTGATCATAGGCAGCCCGTACTAAGCCCTGTATATTTGGCGCTGGAAGCTGAGCCCAGGGCTTCTTCATGCATGTGAGGCAAGCTCTCTACCAACTGTGCCGTGCCCCAACTCCCACTGTACCTGTAGACATTTACCATTTACCATCCTCATAGTTTTCCACTTTCCTTGTCAACTTGGTCGGTAAAGCTTCCTGCCTGTGTCTTAGTGCAGTGGGGCTGTGTGGTGCTGGGTATCCCATCAGGACCACACTTGCTGACCTCTCCACAGAATGAGGCACCACCAGACCAAACACTATAGTTTCTGTCCTGGGCTGTGGAGCACAGAGAAGGGATCAAGGAGGGAGGTTGCTTACCACTTCTGGTCTAGATTAGGGTATGGCTTATTTTTAAAAGCTTATTCTTTTAATTCTATTTCCTTTTGACATTCTTTCAACAAAAATTAGTGGAACAGTGTATTAGGAAGGCAATGCAGTGTATTCTATTTTGTTCATTGCTGGTGCAAAACAGTTTCTTGAATGATGAATTTGTAAAAAGCATTGGGCTAATGCTATGCGTCGAGATTCATATTCTGTGTATGTGTGTGTGTGAATGTATGTGCAGACACATGTGTGTATTTTTGTACATGTGTGATTGTGTATACATGCCCCTTGGGAAGCTAGAGGTCGCCATTCAGTATCTTTCTCAATTGCTCTTTACCTTAGTTTTAGAGTCAGAGTCCCTTACTGAACCAGTTGCCACCCAGACAGCTCCCAGAGTCCCTCTTGCACCCACTGCTGGTGTTACTGAGGTGATCCTAGCTCTTACATTGGTGCCAGGGATCAAACGTGGGCCTTTTGTGCTGTGTGACTAAGCCACCTTAAGCTTGTCCTTACACTTTACTCACCGAGCCATCTCTCCAGCTCTGGTGTTCTTTCTCACATGATAGGTTGGCAGGCATTGCCTGTTGTTGAAGGTCTAAGAGCCTTTCTCAGAGTCCTTAACATTCAGCCTTATAGATTAATTGCTTTGTCTTTTGTGTTGAAGATATTATCGGTTATTTTTATTGTTTCAAATAATGCTATGATTTATATTTGTTTATAAAACATTGGGAAAACATTTTCCTCTGGATGTAGTCTCCAAATGGTAAGGTCCGAATGTCATATTAATGTTTAAAGTTTCCACCGTCTCCACTCCTTTTCCATTTTTGGTGAGCATCTCCTATAACCCAAACTGGCCTTAACTTTGTAGCTGGTTTTGAACTCCTGAACCTTCTGTTTCCATCTCTCAAGTGCCTAGATTACATATGTAAGCCTCCATAATTGCCTTAATGCTTAAAATTCTTGGTAGGTTTCTTTCGATTATTTTTCAAAAAGGCACAGAAATTATCTTTTCTATTAGTGAACTGTGAATGAGTTTTCTTGTTGTTTGTTTTGTTTTGAGGCAGGGTCTCCTAGAGCCCAGGCTGACTTTGAACTCATGATCCTCCAATGACCACTTCTCAAGTGCTGTCTTTACAGGAGTGAGATATCATGTCTAGATTTATGTGGACAGAAGCCAGGGCTTTGTATGCTAGGCAGGGACTCTAACAAATGAGTCACACCCCCAGTCCCCTGAGGGTTTTGTTTTTTACCAAAGTACTGATAGCGTTGAGACTATCTTTTTATTTTTATTTTTTGTACTTTGCAAAGCTGTTTAACTTGACCTTGAATTCACTCCATAGCTTCAAATTCTTCCAGCTTCTATCTTCCAAGTGGGCATGCAGAAATATCTAACCATTACATGGTTAAATCCTATCAACTTTACAAACATAATTTTTAAAATTAGGTCTTTTGACATTGGGAAACTATATCAATTTGTACTTCATTTGTAATGGTTGACTTTTACATCTAGTTATTTAATTGAAAAAGTAACATTTTGGTATATTGAATAGCCTAAGAGTCAATGTGCTTATCTCTAAATTACATTTTTTCATGTATTTTACTAAATAAAACCTTTCTTTTTTTTCTCACTGATTTAAGATATGGGAGCTGGGCTGCAGATATAGCTCAGCTACAAAGAGAGTTCCAGGCTAGCCTGAGCTTTAGCACGCAGCCTGGTTTCCAGGAGGAAAACAGTGTAGGATTTTAGTTTGAAATTTAACTTATATATTCAGTAAGATTTCCCTATTTAAATCATTTATGCTTTTAAGTCTTTGAAAACATGTCATGTAAGCAGTAGCATAATAAAGATGTAAATACTACCAACAGAAAATTCTAACCTGTTTGTGTCCCATTGTATCCCAGGCTGGGGACAGCTCAGTTGGTAGAGAGTTTGTCTAGTTTGCACAAAGCCCTGGTTTAATGTGTGCTCTTTGGATGTTGACTTAGTCTCTGGGAGCTTCCAGCAGTCCGGGTTACTTGACACTGTTGGTCTTCCAATGGGGTTGCATCCCCTTCAGTTCTTTTGCTCATATTAAACCTTCTGATCTTTTTATTTGGGGGGGGGGTGTTTTCGAGACAAGGTTTCTCTGTATAACCCTGGCTGTCCTGGAACTAACCCTGTAGACCAGGCTGGCCTCAAACTCAGAAATCCACCTGCCTCTGCCTCCCAAGTGCTGGGATTAAAGGCATGCACCACCACTGCTCGGCCTGATCTTTTTTAAGGTAAAAATATCTTCTTATATATTTTTTATTGTTTTTGAGATTATAATTACATCATTTCCCTTTCCTCCCATCAACCCCTCCCATGCATCCCCTTGTTCTCATTCAAATTCATAGCTTTTTTCTTTAATGATTGATACATTTATATATAAGAGCACTGGCTGATCTCTCAGAGGACCTGGGTTCAATTCCTAGCAACCACATGGCAGCTCACAACTGTCTGTAACTTCATTTCCAGGGTGTCTGATACCCTTTTCTTGCCTCTATGGGCACTGGAACACATGTGGTGCATACACATACTTGTAGACATTCACAGAAACACATAAATTCTTCTATCTATCTATCTATCTATCTATCTATCTATCTATCTATCTATCTATCATCTATCATATATAAACATATATATGTTTATATATATATAAATGTATGTATGTATATATATATATATATATATATAAATAAATGTGTGTATATATATATATTTGTTTTTTGAGATAGCTTTGTGGCTTTGAACTCACAGAGATCCACCTCTGGGGTGCTGGGATTAAAGGTGTGTACCACCATGCCTGGCCTATAAATAAAATGTTAAGATTATCACACAGATTAAAGAGAAATTTGAAATCACAGATGCATTCTTCCTGGTCTGGAATGAAGGAGACATCACTGTGAACTAGGTGATGAACTGCAGATGTCTACAGGAACTCAGGGCAGTGTGCAGTCAACAGACAGCAAAAAACGGACCCTACTCTACTACAACAAGGCACTAATGCTATCTGCAACTCAAACGAGTGAGGAAGACCTTGAACTATAGTAATCAAGTGAATAATTAGCTATATATTTTTAAGAAAGCCAGTGGATCTGAGCAGTGGTGTTGCACACGTTTAATTCCAGCACCTAGAAGGCAGAGGCAGGTGAATCTCTGTGAGTTCAATGTCAGGTTGGTCTACAGAGCAAATTTCAGGATAGCCAGGATTACACAGATGAGAGAGAGAGAGAGAGAGAGAGAGAACCAATGAAAACATTTAGTTGTTTGCATTTTAGAGTCTTCCTGCTGTGCAGCCAAGCTGGTATTGAAGTCCTTCAACTTCAGCCTAAGTGCTGGGATTACAGCTGTGCTCTACCACGTGTACCAAAATATTTGTTCTTAATGAATTTTAAACTTAAAAATGAATTTTAATCTTACAGTATTTAGGCGTGATATAAAGAACATTTTACCCAGGACTGTTGAAGTGTTGTCAACATACTTCATCACCCAGAATGCTTTAATACGTGTTTTCTATGTCTCCAACATACTACCATCAAATCTGGGGAGCCAGCACCCTGTGTTACCACCCGAAGACTTGGAGTCTCGAAAATATCCTCTCTAACACAAGGGTCAAGATCAGGAACTGACCGTGTGTTTGGGTGTTCTATCTGTAGGCTCTGTCCTCCAGAGCTTGTGTTATTTCCATCATCACAGTACTTTGGAAGACTGAAGCTGCCATCTTGCGTAGCTAAGGCCCCTCCCCTTGGCTTTGTCTGATCTCCCACCATTAGACTGCTTGCATTAGCAAGGACAGCCCAGTCATGCTGATGTGTTCTCATTAGCCCCTTTCACGGGGTCTGTGATTTCAATTTGTTCTGTTACTCGTGGGTTCATTTCAATTACTTGATTAAGGAAGGCGCTGGCTGCCAGACATCCATCCTGCAAAATTACTCTTTCCCCCTTTTGTAAAGAATCTTTTGTTGGGAAACCTTTTGAGCCTAAGCAATTCTTCGTTAAGTCAACGAATTAATTGTATCAGTACGACTTTCTGCATTGGGGACTGTCATTATTTTTGGAGGCTCACATTATTTGAGATCTGGCCAGGAGGAGTCCTTATGCGGGCTCCTCCGTCTTTTCATTATGTTCCTCTAATTCTTTGGGGATTGCTTTTCTCCTTCCTGGCACAAAATGTGTCAGGTGCCTTCTGCATGTTACCTGCCCTAGTTCTGAAATAAGTTTTTCTTTCATGGAACCCTCCTCCCCTTACTGGAAAATGATAATAATAAAAGGTATAAGCACTCCTTTCTCACTCCTCATGGAAAGTTCCCGAACCAGGTCCTCTGAAGGGACAGAGTTAGAGATTAGATTCATGTAAATATCCATATTCATAGACATACATTCATCTATGTTCCCATTTCTCTCTATGTCTACATGTATATGTGAGGCCATATTAGAGATGCTCTGTGTGTTTATTTTTAATGAGTGTATGTGCTCATGTGTGGAAGTCAGAGGTCAGCATTAGATGCTGTCTTCTGTTGCTGTCCACCTTAATTTTTGAGACAGTTTGTTCTGTGAACCCGGGGCTCCCTGATTAGTGAGACTGGCCAGCCAGTGTTTTGGTATCCGCCTCCTTCAGTCCTGCCCTCCCCCACTATACTTTTTAAAGCTACATGCTACATGTATGTATGTTACAGAGTTGGAGTTAGTTTTCTAAATTATGCTTTTGTTGTGTGCTAACAAATATGTAGAATTCTGTGGATACGATGAAGAGCTAAGATGCACCTAGCTTTTACCTTTCTTGCTATGGTTTGATCTTGCTAGGGGTCACAAGTACATGCTGCTGCCAGGGTTAGCTTTTACTTGGAAATCACACGGGTCCTCGTGTTTGTGCAGAAAGTATTTTACTCACTGAGCTGAGTCATCACCTAGCCCCCAAGAAGCTTTCAGTTTTGCCCCACACTCCAGGAAGCTATCTTTTTAAAAAGTTTTTTTTAATATTTTTATTGTATGTCAATGAGTGTTTTGCTTGCATGTATGTCTTTACATGATTCCCTCAGAGACCAGAAGCAGTCATGGGATCCCCTGGGACCAGAATTACAGACGGTCGTGGGCCTCCATGTAAGTGCTAGGAAGTGAACCTGGATCCTCTGGAAGAGCAGACGGTGCTTTACAGCGTTGAGCTATTTCTCCAGCTGAGAGAAGTTATCTTTTGCAATAAACAATTAACTATAGGCTGGGTGGTAGCAACACACGCCTTTAATCCCAGCACTTGGGAGGCAGAGGCAGAGGCAGGTGGATTTCTGGGAGTTTGAGACCAGCCTGGTCTGCAGAGCTACACTGAGAACCCCTGTCCTGAAAACCAACCAACCAACCAAACAAACAAACAAACACTATAGTTTGACTATAATAAAAAAAAAGTCTGAGAAGAGCTTGAAAAACATTGTATTTCACATACTTTTTAAAGCTAAATGATATATGTATATGTGTTACACAGGTGGAGTTAGTTTTTAAATGATCTTTTCAGTGTATGCTAACATATATGTAGATTTCTGTGGCTAATATAAAGGAAGGGAAAGAAAATCCTTGCATAGCCAGAGTTCAGGTAGCATTGAATCTGCCTCCCAGCACCCTGTGCCCGGCTATGCAGTCACTACTCTGTTCTTCCCTCCAGAGTCAAGCCATTCCTAGCTTTCTCCTTCCTTGCTGTGGTTTGACCACAAATGCATGAATCTACTGTCATTGCACTTTTCCTGTTAATGGAATTTCATTTCTCTCTCCTCTCTCTCTCTCTCTCTCTCTTAAAGATTTATTTATTTTATGTATGTCCATTATAGATGGTTGTGAGCCACCATGTGGTTGTTGGGAATTGAACTCAGGACCTCTGGAAGAGCAATCAGTGCTCTTAACCGCTGAGCCATCTCTCCAACCCCATCCTCTCTCTTTCTAAATAAATAACTGTAAAAAAAAATTAAACAAATCTTTAAAAAAGAATAGAGACACCAAGGCTTGGTTTATAGCTCAGTGGGAGGGGACTTGCCTAGCATGAGTCCCAAAGGCACCTAAATACCCTCTTCACTTTGGTGCCTTCGCCTGTATGTGTCCCCTGTCTCTTGGCTACATAGTGTTATCAACCAAATGTTTCATTAACCACCCTTTTCCCTGCTGCAGGACATAACAATTATATCTGCCCAGCCACGAATCAGTGTACCATAGACAAGAACCGGCGTAAAAGCTGCCAGGCCTGCCGACTTCGCAAGTGTTACGAAGTAGGAATGGTCAAGTGTGGTGAGTGTCCACTTCCCTTTTATTGTACCAGGTGCCTGTGAGAGTCGAGAAACTGGATGCTCAGGCCTGCCTGAGAGGAGACTTAGGCATTGGAATTACCTTTAAGTATTTGTATCCATCAAGGTGCATCGGTTATTCCTTGCAGCTGCAGACAGAGTTGGGAACACAGCTCAGTGGTGGGGCAAGGGGGAGGCCTCTGTGTAGGTTGGGTGACTTCTAGCCACTGAAATGCTCATATGGCTGGAGGTTCACCTGCCAACCAAGGGTGGCATCCTGGCATAATTGCCTGTAGTTAAGTGTGTGGTGGATTATTCAGAAGGTGCAATTCTGTCTCTTCACCAGCTTTCTAGACTTAGGGGAAAAACCATACACACACACACACACACACACGTATAATGTATATATACATATATATTTACATACATATATCTGTTTCTGACTCATACGCATATATACATATATGTACATATGTCAGAAACATGATAGAACTATGAAAAGCACATAGAGCACAGATTTTGACTATGACTGCATATATTTGTATGAATATACACATATAACTTGAAGTCAACTTAAAGATTAAAGTTTATACATATTCAAACACATATATTTTATGTATTTACTTTTTTCTTTTAAATTTTTTCTCTTTAAATCTATCTATCTATCTATCTATCTATCTATCTATCATCTATCTATCTATCTAAATGTATACATGTAACTACAGTGTCTGCAGAGCCTAGAGTTGTCGGATCTCCTGGAACTGAGAGACAGGTGGTTGTAGGCCACCCAGTGTGGGTGCTGGCAACCAAACGTGGCTCCTCTGCAAGAGTAGCACATGCTTTTAACCACTGAGCCATCTCTCCAACCTGCTGGTTTTTGAAGCTCATCTGTATACACTGTATTATTTATGTATATTCACATTGGTTCTGCCTCTATTTATTCTTCTGGTAGCCAACCACTGTTTTGCCTGTAATTACTTGTAACTTCTATTTGAAAATCAAAAAAACAAAAAAAACAAAAAAACCCAAAAAAAACCAAAACTCCATCTTTTCTCCCTGATCATTTCTTAGTAGCTCTGCTTAAAAGTAATTTCTTAAAAGTTATGTCTGTTTTGGATATGTGCGTGGGTAGCTGAGGAACAGGCAGTTGTGGGCAACCAAGTGTGGGTGCATGGACTCGAACTCGGGTCCTCTGGAGGTGCGGCAAGTGCACCTAACCATGGAGCCATCTCTCCAGCCCCGTCCCTCTGTTCCCCGGGCAGTCTTTAGTTCTTTTCTTTTTCTGTGTCCAGTGGACTTACGTCCAACAAATTTAGAAGTCCAATAGTACGTCTCTTAACTTGACCATTCTGGCTTGCTGGAGTCAATGATACTCTCCACTCTGCATGGGACATCCTGTATGCTAGCTTGCTGCCCTACGTGCTTTCCAAACGTTTGTGTGTTAAATATAGATTCCCCCCACCCCACCGTGCCTCCATTAGGATATAGACACCTCTATTCTCAGACAGCTTCTGAGAAGTAGGACTGAGTCAGAAGTCTTTAATCACTGAGGGTGTGACTTCAAGGGGGTTTGGGGAACCCATTCTTTTTCTCTTTCTCTGTTTTGTGTCTTTGTCATGAGGTAGGTGAGCAGGTGGTTCCTTCTGCCCCAATACTGGCTTGCTGTCATTTTCATCAAATGCTCACATCAGATATTTAAAAGGATGATGTCTGCTTGAAACTTCTAAAACTGAGAACTAGTATAAACCTTTTCTCTTCATAAGCTGATTATATCTTAGTTATTTGTTATAGCAGCAGAAATCTGATTAGCATACTCCAATGTCCATGGCCTCCCGGCATGCATTGGTTTCCTCATGAAAGATACATCTAAATATCTCTATCTATAGATATATATGATATATTATGTAGATATAAATAATCTATATATATCTATAAATATCTAAAAGATATTTCAATCTCAACCACTTTAGTTATTTTTATATTAGAAACTAGTGAGCTTCTTCCCAAACCTATTTTTAATGATTGTTAAAATATATAATTAAATACAAAATATGTGTAAACATGGAATATGAATAGGAGAGCTGGAGAGATGGCTCAGTGGTTAAGAACACTGACTGTTCTTCCAGAGGTCCTGAGTTCAATTCCCACCAACCACATGGTGGCTCACAACCATCTGTAATGGGATCCAATGCCCTCTTCTGGTGTGTCTGAAGACAGGTACAATGTGCTGATATACATAAAATAAATAAATAAATAAATCTTAAAACAAAAAGAAATATGAGTAGGAAAAGACGCTGTTTTCAGGAAAACCTAGCTGAAAGCTTTGGACGAAAGTGTAAGGGACAGTCATTATTGAGTTGGGAACAGGTGAGATATGGAATCATAAACTTAACAAGATCTAGAATTTAAATTGCCCTGGAAGTATCTAGGATGTTCCTTTGTTATGTTTTTTGTTTTGTTTTGTTTTGTTTGGAATGGCAGGATAAACAGATATTTATTTTTATTTAATGTGTATACCTGAGGCCTGAGTATATGTGTGAGTGCCTCTCTACAGTTACAAATGGTGTAATCCACCCAAGTGAGTGCTGGAAACTGAACCTGAGCCCTCTGCAAGATCAACATGCGTTCCTAACTACCGAGCCATCTCTCCAGTCCCTGTTGCTCAGCTTTGGACACTGACCCTGGAAATCCCAAGATAGCATATTACATATCTGTGTACAAAAGAGACTGGACCAGTTGTTAGAGATGCTTACAGAGAAGGCCTTGGTTCTTTGATAAGTTATTGCAAACAGATGTTTTCTGTTTTAGGCTAAGCAGAATTTTAAGATGAGTGTGTATTTAGAAAACAACTTCCAGCTTAGTCTTCAGACGCATTACTGCAGTATCTCTGTTGGCCAGTCTTAGCCCCAGTTTCAAGGCAGGATTCCTGGTAGGGAAAGCTGGCATCTGTAGGAAGCATCTTGACTTCTTTTTGCTGACTCCAGCTCCAGCTCTCTCTCTCTCTCTCTTGCCCTTGGGTTTCTTATCTCTGCAGCAGACTATCTGCTGTTTGGGTTTGAGGAGCAGTAAGCAGACATGTGGGAATCATGACACGATGTCTGGCCATCTTCCCTTAGCTCTCCTCATGGGGTAGTGTTTCTATGAATTCTGACACAGTGTGGTTTCCCCAGGCTCAGTACAGAGAAGTAATGAATTGTCCATGTGGGCCATGCACGGTAACTCACACCTGTAACCTCAGACCTTGGGAGGCTAAGGCAGGAGGATTCCTAGTCCAGCTCCTGGTTCAGCTTGGATAGCATAATGAGACCCCGAAACAAAAACAAATCACAACGTGGGGAGCTTTCTAATCTCTTTAGAATTCCAGAAGATGTTCTGGGGGGGGTTGTCTCAGAGATGGGTGGATGCTCTGCCTTCTATGGAACGGAAGGAAAGACCCCTCAGATTGTTCATGCTTCTCATTGCAGTGACAAATGTCTTCATGGGAACAGTCAAAAGGAGGAAACTTCAGTTTGGCTGATGGGCTTAGAAGTTTCTATCCATGGTCAGCGGGCTTGTTGGGAGGGCAGACACCTCATGGGGGAGGAATGAGTGGAGGGACGCCGTTTACTTTATAGTGACCAGGAAGCAAGGAAGGGTGCCAGGGGCCAGGGACAAGCTATGCATTTCAGAAAAGCACAAACAACTCCGCTGACCAGACCTCACTTCCCCCTCCTCCCCGTAATGACGACATATCATGAATCCATCAAGAGATCAATCCAATAGAGAAGCCAGAGTCTTTGCAGCCCAGTTACCTCTTAACAGTGCCGCCCACTGTAGACCAAACCTTCTAATGTGAGCCTTCTGGGGAGCTCCTATAGCCAAAGCGTGTGAACGGGGTCTTAACTATTTCTCTCTTCTTAAAAAAAAAGATTTATTTTTATTTTGTCTATATGGGTGTTTTGCCTTCATGCATGTCTGTGCACCATGTTCATGCAGTGCCCATGTAGGTCAGAAGAAGTCATTAGATCCCCTGGAGCTGGAGTTACAGATGGTTGTGAGTCACCCTGCAGGACTGGAAACTGATACTGGGTCCTCTGCAAGAGCAGCAAGTGTCCTTAACCACTGCGCCGTCTCTCCAGGGCCTGCTCCTCCCTTTATTCCCGGCAGGTTTCTGCTTTTCTGTAAATCCTCTTTCACATTTGTCCTTCTCTACTGTCTTTAAAAAATTTTAAAAAGGGACTGGAGAGATGGCTCAGTGGGTAAGAGCACTGACTGCTCTTCCAGAGGTCCTGAGTTCAATTCCCAGCAACCACATGGTGACTCACAACCATCTGTAATGGGATCTGATGCCCTCTTCTAGTGTGTCTGAGGACAGCTACAGTGTACTCATATACAATAAATTAATCAATTTTTTAAAAAAATTAAACATATATATATTTAAATAAAAAATGACAGTTTCCCCCTCACTCCCCCTAAAAAACATGGCCTCTTTTTTGTTGTTTTACACACACACACACACACACACACACACGCACACAGAGACTCACAGATACAGACACATACACAGACACATACCACCACATAGACACACACACAGACATAGACACACAAAGATAAAGACAGACAGACAGACAGACACACACACACATAGACTCACAGATACAGACACATACCACCACATAGACACACACACAGACATAGACACACAAAGATAAAGACAGACAGACAGACAGACACACACACACACACACACACTCACACACCCTGTTCAGTCCATTTAGTGTTACTTTTAGGAATATGATTTCAGAGTTAACCTCTTGGTTGGCGGCTCATCCCTGGGAAAGACAATTTCTCCCATGGAGCATGGTTAGTTGCCTGAGGTTCTTTGTCTATGGGAGGTGTTGCATGAGATATCCCACATTAGCATGCCTCTGGGTGTTGTTCTTGCTCGGGTCTTGTTTACTTGACGGTATTGTTGAGGTCTCGCAGGTATGGTGTCCCTGTCATTTCTAGGAGCCACTCTCACAGCAGATTTCTTGGTCCTCGGTTTCTACAAGTTTTCTGCCCCACCTTCACCAATGTTGCCTGAGCCTGTGTGAGGATTTGTGCTGTAGATGTATCAGTTGTGGCTGAGCACGCCAGCAGCTCTTGATCTCTGCTTTCTGATCAGCTGTGGATTTCTGTAATGGTCTCTGCCTGTTGCAAAAGGAAGCTACTTTGAGGAATGGTGAGGACTAAGGTTCTCTGTGGGTCTAAGGATAGATGTTTAGAATGCAGTTAGGACTGCATAGACTTCTGCTGTAGTAAAGTGGGACAGTTTTAGGTGCCCCCTAAGATCTATGATGTCTCTAGCCTCAGGTGGATGGGTGGGTCTTCTTTCCAGTCTTGAAGGACCAAGGATTCTGCATGCACTCAAGATCTATCTTCTTGCATTGTTTACTTCCCTTTTGATTTTTGAACCTTATCTCCTATGTTAATTATTTTCGTTATTTCTGACCCTGCCCTTTAGGCTAGGGTATTTGGACTTTTTTTAAATGGTGAGAGGACACACACCTAGACTGATTTGTGTGGGGTGGTAGTGGTAGTGTAATAACTTCATATAAAGACATCCTGTGATATAAATATCCAAGAGCATGAGTTGAACAGACATGTATTTGGTTTGTATCCCTGTACTGGAACAATAGCGCAGCGTCATTAGGTGCCATCTCTCGTGTAGCTGGCTGTGTCCGTGATAGTAGGCAGTATAGAACAGCCGTTAGAAGTCAGCTTTGGATCAGAATTCTCATCGGGTTGATCACGATTTCCTAGCTTCTCTACCTAAGACAGATTTTAATTTTTTAAATTTTGTCTGTGTGTGTGTGTGTGTGTGTGTGTGTGTGTGTGTACATGTGCATGTAGATATGAGTGCATGTGTGTAAATGTGTATGAGGACCAGAGGTCAGTCTCTGGTACCTTTCTCTCCAGTTTCAGGACAGTTTCTCACTGAAACTGGAACTCATCTACTTGTCTTCCCAGTGCTGGGGTTACACGCATATAGTGATGTTCCAGGCTTTCTTACCTTGGTGCCTGGGATCAAATCCAAGTCTTTATCCTTGCTCAGCAAGTACTTTGCTCTCTGAGCTATCTCCTGGCCCCAATTTTTATCTATCTATCCATCTATCTGTCTGTCTGTCTGTCTGTCTGTCTATCTATCTATCTATCTATCTATCTATCTATCTATCTATCTATCTATCTATCTATCTATCTGTCTATCTGTCTATCTGTCATCTATCCAGTAATCCACCCACCTACCTACCTCAGACAGGGTCTCATTTAACCCCCAAGGTAATGTCTAATTTGCTGTGTAGTCAAGAGCAAACTTGAACTTAGCCCCTCACTTCCACAATCCCAAGTGCTGAGATTACAGACATGTTCCACCAAACCTACTTTCTGTAGTACTGGGAATCAAACCTAGGGCTTTATGCATGCTAGGTAAGTACTCTACCAACTGAGCTACATCTCCAGTCCTGTATGTGCATCTGTTTTTAAACTCCTTATCCTCATACTGTACAAAAGACAAAAATATAGTCAGAGAAGTGTTTTCTTAATATATATATTTTGTTTCACTTCCCTATGGGGTTATAGTTGATTTTAAGTATCTATGGCACCTTATTAATAAAGAGAAATATAAATGGGCCAGTCAGATGGCTCAGCTGGTAAAAGCACTTACCACTAATCCTAACTACCTGAGCTCAATCTCCAGGACCTACAAGGCAGAGGTGAAAACTGACTCTGGCAAGTTCTCCTCTGACCTCCACATGTACACAGTGACACATGTACAACCACAAACATACACACGTGTGCACACACACATGAACACAGAGACACACAGATTAATTATTTTTTTAAAATGTAATAAATTTTTTAAAAAATTAAATACGTGTTAAGCTTTTAGCTCTTCTGGTTATAAATTAGGTTCAAATGTCTCTACACTGGTTCAGCCTTTTCCTGTGACGGTAACCGGGTCAAACAGGTGACAGCAAGCCCCAGCGTCCTGTATACTATCTTGAATTAATGCTTCTTTCCTTTTGGTTGATCACACTTCATGTTTTTTCTGCTTCTGTGAGCTGAACCAGTTCCTTTAGTGACATTTCTATTTACATGCATTTCTGATTGATTTGAGAATTTCATCTTCTTTCTTTCTAAGTGAAAGAATTCTTTTGCAGTTCTAGTCCGAATCACCTTTCGATCTTCTATGCCACTGTCTAGGCTCCTGTTTTACCTTCTTTGTTTAAAAACTATTATTATTATTATTATCATGATTATCATTATTGTTATTATTACTATGATTTTAATCATTTAGTGCTGTGTGTATGTGTGTTTGTATATGTACATGTGTGTGTGTATGTGTGTGTGTGTACATGTGCACATGCTGATGATTAAACCCAAAGCTTGGGTCATGCTAGGCAAGCACTCTACCACTGAGCTACACGCCAGCCCTTGTAGAGTGATTTTTTTCAAAGGTTTATATTTTCTGTTTTCTTACAATTACTTCTTGAATATCAACATTTCTGTAATCACTCTTCTGGATTCCAAAAACACACGAGTGTTGTGGTTTCTTCATCATTGTTTAGTGGGCAATGCCCTGAACTGTTATAGATTCATTTTATGTGTATGAATATTTTGCCTGAGTGTGTGTGCATCATGTGCATGCATGCCCTGTGATCCTGGAGGTCAGGAGGGGGATGTTAGGTTCCCTGTAACTGAAGTTACAGATGGTTGTGAGCCTCCAAGTGGATGCTGGGAATGGAACCTGTCCTCCGCGAAGGCGCTACATGCTCTTGGTCGCTGAGCCATCCCTCCAGCTCCTGCTGTCCTTAATTATTTTCAGATTTGGACGACACATCAGTCAGCTGGGAAGATGACTCCAGAGTCAAGGAGAACCAGGGGTAGTGATTCCATGGTTAGGACGCACAGCCACTCCTGGCTTTCCTCCTCCTTGTCTTAAAAACATAATTTTATTATGTTCTGATTCATAAGCTTACACTAACAAAACTATTTTGGTACTAATTCAGGCATAGAAATTTAGATCAGTAAGACTGAGTAGAGAATTGGGAATAAGTCACCTGTGTAAATAAATGTTTATTATTGACAGGCGTTCACAATTGGTAGAAAAAAGCTTGTGGTATAATTTGTATAGGGAAAGCTGTTTATCTATTTGGGGAATATGACCCGAAATATCAGCTTCATATAATACAAATGTGTCTGTAATACAAACACGTATAAGATTCCAAATAGATTTTTAACCACACAAGTGTTTATGAAGATAAAGGAGAATACTTTTTTAATCCTTTTGTGAAACAAATTGACCATTTATTAAAGTCTTTAAAAATTTTTTATTTGAAAAATTATTTATTTTTATTTTATGTTTGTTGGTGTTTGTCTGCATATATGTTTGTGTGAGGATGTCAGATGCCCTGGAACTGGAGTTACTTACGGACAGTTGTGAGCTGCCATGTAGGTGCTGGGAATTGAACCTGGGTCTTCTGGAAGAACAGCCAAGTTCTCTTAACCACGGAGCCACCTCTCCAGCCCCTTATTAGAGCTTCTTACGGAAGAAGCCACATGAACAAGTTTAAATACACAAAATAAGCCAGATATAATCTATCGATCAGCATAAAAATTTTAATGGATATATGTTTTATTTCAACAAATTGGCTTCTTTGAATTCATTATAAAGAAGCAATTGAATCCACCTACAAGACATATTTTCATTGTAATACTTAATAAAGAAATTATAATATCACAGGCTTAAGTTAACCGGGGACTTTTTAAGTTTTTGTTTTTTGAGGGATGGTCTCCTGCACTCTTTAGTTGAGGCTTTCCTGGAACATTCTATGTATCTCAGGTTAGCCGAGGATTTGTGACAATTCTCTATGCTTAGGTTCCAGGCCTGGACCGCCATGTCCAGAACAATGCTGGATTTTAAAAGATAGGTATTATATTAATAGAACACAGTGTTTTACAGGCTGTGAACTTTGTTTATTATTTGTGTGTGTGTGTGTGTGTGTGTGTGTGTGTGTGTGTGTGTGCGCGCGCGCATGTGCATTACAGCACATCCATGGAGATCAGACAACTTTTGGGCATCAATTTTTCCTTGTCACTTTGTTGGCAGAGTCTCTCTAGGGCCTTTCCCAACACTGCATTTCTAGCCTAGCTGGCCTCTGGGCCTCTGGGCAGCTCTCTTGTCTCAGTCCTCTATCTTGCTGTAGGACAGCTGGGATTATACATATGAGCTACATATATGGCTTCAGCTGCTGCGTCTTCTTCCTCTTCCTCCTCTTCCTCTTCCTCCTCCTTCTTTTCCTCTTCCTCCTCCTCTTCTTCCTCTTCCTCCTCTTCCTCCTCCTTCTTTTTCTCTTCCTCTTCCTCCTCCTTCTCCTCTTCCTCATCCTTCTTTTTCTGAGACAGGGTCTTACTATGTAGCCCTGGATGTCCTGGAACTCACTATGTAGATCAGGCTGGCCTCAAACTCACAGCGATCCACTCACCTCTGCCTCCTGAGTGCTGGGATCAAAGGCATACGTCCTTATGCCTGGCATATAAGGCTTCTTCTACTTGTATTCTGAGTGTTGAATTCAGGTCATTGAAGTTTACATGGCTGCCGCTGTTACTCACAGAGCCTTCTCCCAGCCCAAGGGACGTATTTTCAATAACATAAAGAGCAGTTTGTGAAATAGTACATTTACTGTGATTCTAACTTTGCTTATAAATTATAAAAAGGCATAAAAGAAAAAATACTGAAAGAATTTATGACAAAGTTAATCTTCTTTTGTATTTTCCAGTTAATTTATTTGAAATATATTTGTTTGTGTAAGTATATAAAATAAAGAAAAATACATGTATACAAATGTTTTTAAAATGTTATTAGCATATATCATTTGCTAGCTGGAATATCAATGTTAAAGTCCTGACTTTTTCTCCTTTTCTATTTGAAAAAAATTCCTAACTTCATATCTTGGAATTTGGGGTCTATCAGCATACTTTCGAAGAGAAACAAATTTCAGGAGCCAGTGATAACCTTGAAACAGAGCAGAAGTTCCCAAACATTGAACTGTTAATATACCCAGACAGTAGTTATCTTTGTCCATGGCCTACAGACTCCAAAATATAAACTGGAATCATATGAATGATGTTGCCGTTGCTCTCAATACAGCTGGGACTGGGATTTGAACTCAAGGCCTTGTGTATGCAAGTCAAGCACTTAACCTACTTTACTTACACCCTCAGCCCCTCATTGTTTTAGACTGGTCATTCAATGAGTTGGAATCTGAGGCAGAGAAACCACTGGATTGTCATCCGCTCTCTTTAGGATCCAGGAGAGAAAGGTGCGGGTACCGCATAGTACGAAGACAGAGAAGTTCCAGTGAGCAGGTGCACTGCCTGAGCAAAGCCAAGAGAAACAGTGGGCATGTACCCCAGGTGAGGGAGCTACTGCTCAGCACCCTGAGTCCGGAGCAGCTGGTGCTCACCCTCCTGGAAGCTGAGCCTCCCAATGTGCTAGTGAGCCGTCCCAGCATGCCCTTCACCGAGGCCTCCATGATGATGTCCCTCACTAAACTGGCTGACAAGGAACTGGTGCACATGATCGGCTGGGCCAAGAAAATCCCCGGTAGGATTCTCTACATCCTGACTTCATTCTATTTGTTCCTAACAAGGCCTGCTGCTTACATTGTGGAGGCAGCGAACTTCACCTGGATATAAAATAGTTTGACACTTTGTTTTGTAACTTTTTCTTTATAAGGTTGTTTTTTACATTCAATTTTAATTTTTATGTATGAGCACAACTGCAGGTGACCAAGGAAGCCAGAGGTGTCAGATTCCCTCAAGCTGGTGTTACAGGCAATAGTGAGCTGTCCGGTGTGGGTGCCAGGAATTGAACTCAGTCTAGGTGCTGGGAATAGAACTGTGTCCTCTGCAAGAGCAGTACATGCTCTTAACCGTTGAGCAAAATTTGTAATTTATAATGGTGGAGTTTTTCTTCCTACCTTGACATATATAACGACATGTCCTGGGAGGTTAGATTCTATTTAGAGTTCCCAGACTCTCAAGTTTTATACGAAATAGAGCAATTCAGGAAGCATGGTATATAGAACCTCTTTCTACATCTGACTTTTTTCACTTCTGACTCCCATATCCATCTTCCACACACTGTAACATTGGTTATATCCACATCTCCTATACAAGGCTGTTGCTTACCTCTCATGCCCTGGTGTGGTCTGGAGCAGAATCTAAGGAGGGGCGTACCCAGGCTTTGGAACTGGACTTAGGATCACTTGGGCAAGTCAAGGAAGGGTCTTGAGGCCTGGTTAAAAGGTAGATCATTTCATGTTGACCCGTCTCTTGCCTGTTAACATCTCAACTTTCGAGGAGGGTGTGGTCAGATTGGGACAAGATAGATCCAGTCTCACAGTGCAAGGGTGAAAGGTGTGTCAGATGCTAAGAAGGAATGTACAAATTGTCATTCCAATAGAGAAGGATCAGTATTATACACAAATAGAGTAAACCAGCAGTTGGAGCATTACAAGTCGATGGGGCAGCAAATCTTCCTGCGATCAATATGGGCTCATGCAGAATATGTACTTCTTCATCCTATAAAGTGGTTCTTTCCCCTGACCCCACCTAGTCCTCAACTTATGATGGTTTAGCTCACAGTTCTTCACTGTGAGTATGATGGTTGAAAGAATATACTTCTACTCATTCCGGCTTTCTCCTTCTGTATAAGATTCAAGAGATCACTTGAGCTGTTTGACGCTTTATTATAAAATAGGCCTTGTACTAAGTGGTTTTTACCAAACTGTTCAAAGCATGTGGAAGGTAGGTTAGGCTGAGGTATGATGTTGAATAGGTTAATTTTATTAAATACACTTATTTAAAAATATTATAATGAGTATTTGGTATTATTGTTATTACATGTGTGTACTAACAATAATATGTTAGTATTATTGGTCAGAGGGCAGCTTTCTGGAATCCGTTCTTTCCTTCCACCATTGGTCTGAGGAATCAAACTCACCTCATCAGGCTTACATGCACAGCACTTTTCCTGACTGAGACAGCGCTGGCCCTACATTTTTGTTGTTTTGAGTTGAAAGTCTCAGGGTGGGCCATTCACTTCTTTTACAACCATCCATTACATAAAGTCTCCCTCTCTCTGAATTCTAAGCGAGGCCAAGGTTCCCATGGCCCAGTGGCAGCAGGGGCCGTAGCTGTATGGGCAAATTGTAAAGATCTGGCGTTGTTGGGTGGATGGAGGAAGAGCTATGGAAGCTGCTGCCCGGTGTGGCTCCATGGCCACCTGCTGGCTGGGCCCCAGTTCTTCTGAGCTTTCTGGGCCCTTCTGCTTCTCAGTTTTGTTTTGTCTGGTGTCTGCACCTTTGCCAGGATTATTTCATTTTGTCTGCTGCTCCCCAGAGAAGGAAAACACCAAGGCACTTTCCTCTAGTTTGTATTTCCAAACACCATTTGCAGGATCTCCCTAGGAAGAATGCAGCTGAGACTACTCACTATGAAGAGCTATTCGGCTTTTTGTCTGCCCGTCCTGCCCCTCCCCCATCAGCCTTTCTTCAAGCCTCGTGTTTTGGAAGATTCACAGATGTCTTATATATGACTGTGAGATTGGGAAGCATACATGTGTCAGGAACCCAAGCTGAACACAGCATGTGGCTCTGGGAAGGACTTGCCCTTCTGTGGTCTGTGAGTGAGTGAGTGAGTGTGTGTGTGTGTGTGTGTGTGTGTGTGTGTGTGTGTGTGTGTGTGTCTAGAGGCCAGGGGTTGACACTGGTGTCTTTCTCAATTGCTTGCCACCTTATATTTTGGTACAGGCTCTCTCACTGAACTTGGAGTTCACTGACTGGCCAGACTGGCTGGCCAGGGAGCCCTAGAGACCTTTCTGTCCCTTTCTCCCTGGTGTTGGCATTATAGGTGCATGCTACAGGCTACTGAGGATCAAACTCTCGGGTCCTCATAATTTCCTGGCCAGACTTTACTGACTGAGCCGTCTCTCTAGCTTTGGATTTGTCCATCTTTACATTCATGCCCCAGTTACTTCTCCATTGTGCTACATTATCCAAAGGCTTGACCATGTGTGCTTTTACACTGTAGGAACAATGGTAAGGTATTTATAAGAAATCTTACCTTAGGGGATTCTCAGAAGGAGGCAAGAACACTTCCTACAAAACAAACGAACAAACAAACAAAAAACCAGATTTGACAAGAGATTAAATTATCAGCCAGGGGAAGGGTAGATAGGGATAGGGATGTAGTTTAGTGATAGAACATGTACCTACCATGTTCAAGGCCCTAGCTTTGCTTCCTAGCATTTGTGCATACACACAAGTGTGTATGCACATGGCGTGCGCGCACACACACACACAATTACTAGTTAGGAAGGGACTAAGCTGATGTTCAAAACAGAATCCATTTCATTCAAAGGCTGTGCCTTTGACTACTGTGTTTATATTTTGCAATAAATATAACTTATTTATTAACTTCTTATTATTGTATGTTATGGAAGACATTCCTATGTCCTCGGTTTTATGCTAAAGATATTCACTCCCTTAGAGATTCTGTGTTTCATTCCAGTTCTGTGGCCATTTCAAGCCATGAGAGTATCAACTGCTTTTGGCTGCTATCCTTATTCTTTAGACTCACCTGGAGATAGTACCTCTGCCCAAAGTAGTTCCGACTCTGCTTGGGAAATGTTACACAGTCAGAAAACTTATTTTAGTTGAAACCTTGGCTATCTGCAGGGACAGCCACTACTCTCTGCTTACCTCCCACCACCCCATCATCTAGACTCTAGCTCCATCCTTCCACCCTCCAAGCCATGGATTTGGACAGACGGGCAGCCCTTCTGACAGGTAAGCTTTGACTTCCTCAGCAGGGCACAGGAATGATTAGAACCACACAGCCATAGCTAACAAGCCTTAACTCTGACTTTTGGGTCCTTTCTAGCATCCCTCTGGGGAGCCAAGGGCTCTTTAGAAATACTAAACAAAAGTTTGTTTTCTGAAGGGGTCAGAGGCTGGAAACTGCAGGTTGCGCAGCTGAGGATCCTTTAACCCACATGTAATCACCTCTTTGAAGCGCTGATTGATTCCTTCCCTATGTTGTTTGGGTTTCCTTGGCATTTAATAGCTTGCCATTCTATTTTTATAGAAATGGGTTGCTGAGGGGGAGGGAGGCCTGTTTAATGGACTCTTGTTTCCCCAGGCTTTGTGGAGCTCAGCCTGCTGGACCAAGTCCGGCTCTTGGAAAGTTGCTGGATGGAGGTGCTAATGGTGGGGCTGATGTGGCGTTCGATCGACCACCCCGGCAAGCTCATCTTCGCTCCAGACCTCGTTCTGGACAGGTGAGAAAAAGCACTTGGTATTTCACCTCTGATCTGTTTAACTAAACAAAGAAGAATGGGAACAAAGTCCTGGGTGCTGCAATTAAATTCTCACATCCGAAGGGACACTGAAAGGATGATAACCCCATCCATTCCTTCACTGGGTCAAGAGCCCATGGGTACCAGGATTCCTATCCCACGATCCATTCCAATCAGCTGTGCACCAACAGTCCTGGTCTGTGGCAGGGAGCTGCATCCTGCTTGGTATTAGCCACTAAGCGGACAGTCAACATAGATTCTTTTTTGCATTAAAAATTCTGTATTTACATTATTTTCTTAAGTCACCCTGCAGTTGAATGAGCAGTCACATCTCTGGGCAGGTGATAAAACTCCTTTGGGCCTTTCAGATTTATTTCCTTGAGCTATAGCTTTAATGTTAACAGTATCATTTATCTCTAATAGTGTTTTTTTGGAATATGTGGTGGGAGAACTTTTTATTAAAGCCAAGTGAAAGTTAACAAGACACTGGGACATGACAATGCTTATGTCACAAATGGGTTAAATGTAGTTGTCTTTTAAAGATGGCACAGAGCAGGAACTAAACTTGGACTTAGTTGAAATGTTTATGAAGATAAACTGGAATATCCAACAACTGCCAAGCTTTGATGTAGGAAAAAGGGAAAACTTTTGGAGTACCTTTGAGTGGCTCCGGAACTCTCCGTGCAAAAAGACCTAAAGTTTAATGTTCAGCACATTAGACTGTGCAGAGAGCCTGGTTCTGTGAACCTAAAGTGCCCACCCCAACTCTTGCATCGTAATCCTGTTACCACTTTAGGTCCTCAGAAGACCCTCACTGGCACGTTGCGCAGATGAAGAGTGCTACCCCAAGGTATCAGCATCCATTCTGCCTGTTGTCATGGATGACACTGACAAAGCGCACTGTTCTGAGTAATGGAGGTGTTTTGGTGGAGAACAAATCCCGTGGGAAGAGCTGAAGCCTGGGCTGTGGCTTGAGCAGGAGCAAGCCCAGGTAGTGGACAAGAGAGGGAGGCTCTGGAAGGCCAGAGCAGTGGGGCAGGTACCAGACCCTTCAGTGACCATCCGAATAGCTAGCTTATTGGCTGGCGTGTGCACTCGATGTGTGTCACCTCATTTAATCATCCCAGAAGACCAGAAACAGCGTCCAACATCCCAGTTCTCCAGTTAAGGACCGAGGAAGTGAAGTAATTGACTTACAGCTGCAGGGTAGAAAGTGATGGAGCTAGACCTGGGGATCGGGTTCTGGTCCACACAGAACTGACACAGCACCCCTGTGGGAAGAAGAACTGGAAGGGAAAAGAGGGGGCAAAAGGCAAATCGGTTTCCCAATTTATTCTCATCTTAAAACACAGCCCCAGGACCTACTCTGTTTCTACCCACTTCGGAAACACACACCTTCTGTCACCTCAAGATTGTCAGTCAAACCAAAAGGCCAAATACCCAGCCAGGCCCTCGCCTCATTCACACACACACACACACACACGTAATTCTACTATATCATCAGTTCTACCCATTGTTGCATATTGGGTTTAAAATTATTTTACTTTTTTGTTTCAATTTCTAGTTGGATGCCAAATCTAATGTCTCAGTAACTGAGTCATGGTGGAGAACATGTATGGGAGTAAATTTAACGTTCCTCTCTCTGTATGGGTTCTTTAAACTCTAGAAGAATGTACATGTCTTACTGTAAGGAACCATAAGCCTCATGAATATAATGCCTACCCTTTAGATAGTAAAAGGCACAAAAAGCCAGGTATGGTCATGTGTGTCTGTAATTTGTGTGTGTAGGCTGAGGCCAGAGAATCATGAGTTCAAGGCTGGCATGGACTATATAGACAAACCCGGTCTCAAAAAAAAACTTGTTTCAGGAGATTCATATTAGTCTTTATTGCCATGTATTTGGTTCTGTTACATAGCTTTAGTATATTTCATTGATACAGAAGAAGAGCTTGTAGGAGTTATGACTGCATTTACATTGAGAAGATAGGTTTTTGGAGCACCTACTGGTGTTTACTTTATTTTTTAAATTATATAAGATTTTTGTTCATTTGTGTAGGGAACTATGCACATGCCACGGCTTGTGTGTGGTGTGGGAGCTAGAGGACAACTTGAGAGATTTGGTTCTCTCCTACCCTGTGGGTCCTGGGGGGCAAACACAGGCTTGTCAGGCTGAGTGGCAGGTAGCTGTACAGGTGGAATCGTCTCACCAGCTCATGTGTGGTTTCTGTTGACAGTTTTTTAGAATTCTTATTTAAAAATTGTGTATATACAGGTGTTTTGCCTACATGCACTTCACTATGTCATACCTGGTGCCCGTGGAGGCCAGAAGAGGGCATCAGATTCCCTGGGACTGGAGTTACAGATGGTTGTGAGCTGCCACGAGTGTGCTGGGAATTAAATCTGGGTCCTCGGGAAGAGATGTTCTTAGAAGCCATCTCTCCAGTGTATTCTTAAATATTACTGTTAAGACTGGAAGTGTAGTTCAGTGGTTAGGTGCTTGTCTGGTGTGCAGGAGGCTTTGGGATTTGGTCCCCAGCATGACGCAAAACAAAACAAAACAAAGTTTAAAACCTACTATTGTTCTTAATACATCAACATTATGTGAAACCTAGAATTTCAAGTCTAAGATTCAGTACATCTCACATAAGTAAATCTATTTTTAAGCTGGGTGTGGTGACATACACCTGTAATTTCATCCTCTGGAAAGCAAAGGTCTGGAGTTCAAGATTAGCCTTAGCTACAAGTGAGCTTGAAGTTAGCCTCAACTACCTGAGATAATATCTCAAAAAAATATATATATATACACACACACATATATATACGTATATAAACTTAATACATTTTAATGTAATAGGTAAATTAGCATAAAGAAATTACTTATTCAAAGTTGGGGAAAGAGGTCCTGTTACAAATGTTAGAAAAATTTCTTGCAAAGTGAATAAATACTTTCACAGCACTTGGAAAGTAACTGTGAGAGGTTCTTCACGTGCTGTTTTACTTAAGCACCGAGCACTTGTTTTTGGTTTTTGTTGTTGTTTTGTTTGTTTGACATCCGCTAGAAACACAAATTAATGTGAAGATCTGTTTTAGAACCCAAGCTTTTATTTGCTCCCAGATGTATACGTGGCTGGCAAGATGGCTCAGTGGGTAGAGGAGCTTCTCATCAAGATTGATGACCTCAGTGTGACCCCTAAGACCCTCCTGGTGAAAGGAGAGAACTGACTCTACATGTCCACACTCACTCACACATGCACGTGCAAACACACACACACACATGGACACACATACACGCACACACTAGCACATGCGCATATAATGTAATTTAAATAAAAAATGTATGCTGAGACTTTTTGTGCCAGCATCAACAGGAAACTGTGCAGAGCTGTTGCTGGACTGAGGAGGTCTAGAGCTGGTTAGGGCCTGCTGTGAACTCTGACTGTTGGGCTGTTGGGACTCCTGCAAATCTGAATGTTCCTACCAGCTGCCTTCGCACTCAGTATCGATATGCTAACTGTTCTTGAAGATCGTAGGCTTTTACTCCTAAATTTCAATTTACCATTTTAGCCAAGTATTTCACTTTCGTTAACTATTTCTGAAGTCTTTCCCATGGGCTAAGCCACAAATGGGTCCCTTACCCCTTGCCCGGTTGCCATAGCTACTATGGGAGCCAGCAGTCAGAGATGCAGGTAGAAAATAGGCCCAAAGCTGAGACAAACACGCTCAGTAGTTTGTTGTATCAAACAGATTTTTTTTTAATGAAAAAGTAATCAAGTAAGAAGTTTTTCCACATGCAATTCCTAATCTAATCTTTATTTGGCACTAATTCAAAGCATACCTCTATAACGTTCCAATCACGTCTCTGTCTTTGATTCTACTCTCTTAACCCTGTCCTAACTTCTTATTTGTAACTCAGTTCCAGTTCCCAATGGGTGTATGGGCTCCTCAGTCTGTAGAAGCCCCTCCTCACTTCGTTACATAACTCACCCCAAAGCAGAAGGCTCCTAAGAGCCACTTGGAAGGAGGACTCTGTGTACCTCATAGATTGTCTAAAAATGTATTTGCTTTCTGTAGCCTGTGATGTGTCATTGAAAATGTTTGAATCCTGCATAAAATGAACTGGTTGCCTGTCCCCACCTGCTAGAGAGGAGATAACCAAATCTGTAAGGTGCACCCCAATACCTGAACGCCTCAGTTTTGGAATATTAATTTTATTACAATGAAATGGTTTCAGTAAGGAAATAGGGGCCATTAATCCTGGTATTTAGGGGCTTTTCTTTGGCTTGGGTGGCAAGTTCTGGAAATAGAATTGGTTTTAGTTGAGCTGATTTATCCTTTTGGGAACTGTGTGTGTGTGTGTGTGTGTGTGTGTGTGTGTGTGTGTGTGTTACACAGCAAGTGCATAGTTCCACTTGAGTTTGAGTTTTACAGAAGAATAAAGAGTCAAATTATTAAACCATCAATGCACAGTTGGGCATGGTGGGCTACACCTATACTAGTCCTGGGAAGGCAAAGACACATTTGAAGCTAGCCTGGGCTACATAGTTAGACTCTTGTCTGTAAAATGCAAAATAAGCAGAACAAAGCGAGAGCATCAGTGCGAGAGTTAGTGTCTACTCATTTCCTCTTTGGTGATGTTTTAAGAGCAGCTTCTCTGGGTACCAAACATCTTGAAGCTCATAACCTACACTTTCAAGGAAGGACACTTCAGTAGGCAGAGAGGTGTGATAACTTGGCTTGGGGGGCATCCAGTGCACAGGTAGTTCCTCTCCACTTGCTGGATTTAGGGCTTTGCCATCCTTCCAGGAGCTTAGTGCTGAGGAGGAGGGTTAGGGGGGATATGAAGATGGGGTGTATGGTGTAGCAGGGTTTGTACAGAGTTTGACACTCTGCCCAGGGCTCTGATTCTCCGAGACGTTTCGTTGTTGTTGTTGATTTAACCTATGAGTGATTTCCGGGGTCACTTAACTTCATACTTGCAGAAAGATGCCACTATTTTCAGAAGTTCCCATTATGGAACAGGCAAGGTGAGCAGTTGCATGCTGTGGCGTGTGTGTGTGTGTGTGTGTGTGTGTGTGTGCGCGCACGCGCGTGTGTCTTCTGAATGCTGTGGAATGCAGTATCTGTTGTCACAACTAAGCACCTAATAGGCAGGATTGGTGGTACCAGGTGGTGTTCGGTCAACTTCTGCGAAGGTTCTTTCTGAAATCCCACACTCACTAGACATGAGAGGAGATGGTGAACAGTCAGGTTCCTTGTTTCATTTTTGGTTGTTGTTTTACTTCAACCTCCCTTTGTAGTCTCATAAAAGAATAAAAGCAGACCCCACAGGCCCCACTGCTGCTACGGCGCTGCGGTGCCTGCCACTGTGTGCTGCAGGCTTTCAGGAGTGGGGTCAATTTGTGGTGAAATCATCTGTTAGTCAAGGGCCGCCAGGATTCTGCCATGGAAGAGAACAGACTTTGAGAGCAGTGAGGTCAACTAATGTGTGCCTAGCTGGTGTGAGTAGAAACCGGTGCTTTCCGGTTCACGTATAACAATTTATTTCAAAGGTAGATATAACAGTTCATTCCTATAAGGCACACTTAAAAGGTTTGTCTAAAACTTTTGTTTAAAAGAAAAAAAATTATATAGACGTGGCACACGTCTGTAATTTCAGCATTTCAGAGGTGGAAGTAGGGAGATCAGAAGATGAAGGCTGACCTAGGCTACATAGCAAGACCCTGTCTCAACAAACCAAACCAAAAAAGACAAACCAAAAAGTGAACGAACAAAAATCCCTCGTCGGCAAGTCAAAATAGGAAAACTGTCACCTGTCCCCATGTCTGTCTGCTTTCCCTGACTAACTCACCCTAGATTGTAACTTCTTGGTGTGGCACTTTTGCTTTCTTCAACTGCTACTTAAATGTCTCTCAATTCCTTGACCAGTTTCTAGCTTCAGTATGACAATATGAAGGTTTGGTTCTCTTGATCTGGCGGCCTCTCTCATCAGTGTTTCCCGATGCGAGTGTGGGGGTCGCCCTTTGTAATAAGCTGAGTTATTTCCCGTGAGCCTCTTTGACACGATGGTTTGTATATAAGCCATAGAAACAGCAATTTCTTCAAGAAACCCTTACACAGTGAGGTAGAAGGAATCATGTAGCCCCACTCTACACTTCTGCCTGAAAAATGACTTAAGAATTTTAATGAAATGCCCTGTTTTTAATCCCCCCTCCCCTTCAGTGCTAAGGATTTAACCCAGAGCCTTATGCTAGGCAAGTGTTCTACCATTGAGCTTGCACCTAAGTATACCTTGCTTCATTATATAGACATAGTACTAGTAACTTCCTATGGCTAAGTGATCTTACAGTATAGTCAGAGAATGTTCAAGATGGACCTTGAGATGAAGGCTCTTGATGACGGCCTAATGCTATGTGTTCCTTCAATTCCCAAATGAACTCTTGCAGGGATGAGGGGAAGTGCGTAGAAGGGATCCTGGAAATCTTTGACATGCTCCTGGCGACGACATCAAGGTTCCGTGAGTTAAAACTCCAGCACAAAGAGTATCTCTGCGTGAAGGCCATGGTCCTCCTCAACTCCAGTGAGTAACCGTGTGGCCACGCCACGATTTGCTGGGGAGAGAGACTGTCAAACTGGTGTGGTGGTCAAGAGCACTGACCTTCTGTCTCATTTAAAAAGCAGAGAATGACCTCCCTTTGACGTCTCCATTTTACATGGGTTTAGACTGTCGTTAACTTTTGCTAACTTGAGTATAAAATATTCATCAGATGAGCTTCTGGCAGCGGATTTGAAAAGTGGCTCCGGCCCCTTGCTGAGAAAGGAAAGACCGATATGGAGGTGGTGGTGTTGGCCTATGATTGTAGCACTTGGGAGGCAGAGGCAGACAGATTTCAGTGAGTTCCAGAGGCTGGTCTACATAGTGAGTTCCAGGACAGTCAGGGTTACAACAGAGAAGCTGTCTCTCTCACGTGGGCAGAGAGGCTGGGGTTGGGATGAGGGGAGAGTTTAAAGACAAGCAAACTTTAAAGTATTTACCGTCTAGGCTTTATTCATTTTACATGATTACCACACATTGCCTGTATTTAATGCTTTAGCTTCTACTCTCATACAGCTATTCATTTGTTCAATAAAACACTTAGGTTACAGTCACATAGCTTACGATATCAGATGAGACAGAAAGCAAGGTATGAAAAACCATGCTGCTGGTGCCGGTCTGAGATGAATAGATCTACAGAATGGAGGGGCGGAGCTGCAGGAGAGGCTGCAGGAGGGAAAAGCAACAGTCTTCAGAAAAGACTGTTTGGGGAACTGGGTGGTCCCAGAAAGGTGGTCATAGGCAACTTTGGGGGCGTGTCTGAGGGTAGCAGTGTATTGAGGAAAGGCCACATTCACTTCCATGGGGAGGACGGATGACAAAAGTGGGCAGGAGACTGAGTCAAGGGTGTCCCTAAGGTAAAGCGAGCCCAAACAGACTTGGTGTGGCAGGAACAAGGGTTGACTTCAGAGATGCGCGATAAGGGCAGTGTCTGAGCTAAGTGGATGTTTTGGCTTTCCTGGCTTTTCTAATATAAACAATATCTGATGATTGGGAACAACACTTAGAAGAAAACCATACAAGGAAGATAAGAACAACCAACAGGAACACCCCTCTTCAAGGTGGCCACCATGACCTTGTGACTGTTCTCCCTTCCCCCATTCCTTCTATCCCTCCCCTTCTCTCCGGTATCCATTGATTATAGATTCTTATACCAAAATCAATGGATGCCATTGTCTTCTTCTATAAAATGGAGTTGTGTCCACCTATACCCCATGCGTAGCTTCTCATAAACTTGACCTTATCCCCAGGTTCCTTATAATAGCTAACTCAATGTGCTTGCTATGTAGATGGTTGTTACACTGTATTTAGAGAATAGCGACAGATGTACAAATGTGGGGCTTTTTAAAGCATCATGATTTTTTGAAACTGGTGATCAAACCCAGAGTTTCACCCATGCTTGGTAAGTGAGCTGACACTCTCAGCTATCCCTTTGGCCCCAATTCGGTATAATAACAGAAAATTACCATGGAAAGTGCAAAATATGAGTCCTGGCTTATGTTGGCACATTTGACAGATTTTTAAGTTACTCTGTCAGTGGCTGTAAGAGCTCCCAAGTGCATTTAGAATCTGTCATCTCCCCGTGGACTGGGAGGAAACAGCCATAGAGTAGCTCTGGGAAGAACATAGGGTGCTGTCAGATAGTGGTGGGCTCTAGAGTGGAAAGGGAGTTAGGCTGTGAAGAAGGGTGGGGAGTGCTAAAGATGGAATCTGAAGGACCAGAGACCCTTAAGATGACTGTTGGGTGCTTCCTGGTTGGGTTACCCGCTGCCCTTACCTGCCTAACAAGGCATCTCCCTGACCCAACACCCTCCTCCCATTCTGTTGCTATTCACCTTTTACAAAATAGTGAGAGAGCGCTATGTCCATCATGATTAAAGTCATGAAGGAACTTTTTCTTTTCTTGTTTTCTTTTTGCTTTTGGCTTTTCAAGACAGGGTTTCTCTGCGCAGCCCTGGCTATCCATCCTGGAACTCACTCTGTAGACCAGGCTGGCCTCAAACTCAGAGATCTGCCTTTGATATCCCCCTGCCTCTGCCTCCTGTGTGCTAGGATGAAAGGTGTGTGTCACCACCTGGCCAGCCATGCATTTCTAACCTGCCTGTTGATGATGCCCTCGCCCCTTGGTATGCTCCCACCTGCGTCTCACGGGACTTTGCTTGCCAACTACAGTCCTGGCTCATCTGTGGAGGCCGCCAAATGTCAGACTTGCTATTCTTCAGGAGGAATTTAGAACCCTTTTAGAGCCAAGCACTCCCAGGAAGCTGATTTGTTTGTTGTTAAAACACCATTCTGTTGGGAAACCTTGTAATATCCTGGACATTGCATAGAGCTCTGAGAAAGCTGTTGCCATAGTAATGGGGTAAGGTTAGCCCAGGACTCCAGGCTAGCAAATAAAACATAGAAGCAAGCCCAGATTATCTACATCTGTGTAGATGGGCAAACCAGAAGCTCTGCTCTTCCTCTGACAGCATCAAATAAAGCAGCCGTTGCAGAAGGCGAGGAAGACCTTGGGATGAAATTGCTATTTTGGGCAGAAAAATCATTCAAATTTAAGGTAAATCCAAATTTCTGAAAGTTTTTACAGAAACTTCGCTTACTCGGCAGTCATAGTGAATTTATTCTGTTCAACATTGTTGTGGGAAATTGGGGTTTGGTTTCTTATGGAAGAATGCTCCCCTTGGACGAGGTAACTGCTATGCTAGCTCTGAAGGGTTTGCAAGGATACCCTATCCCCTGCACTTTTTTTTTCTGGATTATTTGCAGCAATTAATTTGAAGACAAAGCAAAAACTGAAGCAAGGACTAACTTAGTGGACACTGGCTTGTCTTCTGGGCTGAAGCAGAATTGGCCCCGCCAGGGCAGGTGGGGGCTGTCTGGGGAGTGCTTGAGAGGAAAGGGCTGCATGCAGCGCCTCTGGTCTGCAGGTGGCGCTCTTTAAGGCTCTGGCTAAGCGCTAAACTGCTCAGGTTTTGAGGTGAGGAAGGGAAATGATCTCTGAAGTTCACACAGGCTGAGAAACGCCTCACATTCTCACCAACGTTCTGTTGGAAAACCTTGTAATATAATAATAACCATAGTTAGCCCAGGACTCCGGGCTAGCAAATAAAACATAGAAGCAAGCCCAGATTATCAAAATATCTTGAAATCTTTTAACTACAATCTAACGCAAAGCTCAAGACTGTTGAAAGAATTCTCACCTGCTTATGGTCAAAGCCTATAATTCAGTCTTTGGTACTCCAAGAAAGCCAGGGGCCCAGGAATGTAGATCAGTTGGAAGAGTGCTAGCCTAGCATGCATAAGACCACGACTTTGACCACCCACACCCACACCACTCAGAAGCAAGGAACAAAAAAAAAAAAAAAAAGCAATGGTAACAAAAAGAACATAATGCTAGCCAGAGCCCGAAGGTACATTTCATAATACTCAAAATAACTAATTGAAAATTCTTGTGTGAAGAAGAAAATATGGTCTCTAGTAGGAGAAAAGCCACTCATTTGGAATGATGACAAAACAAAATGGATGAAAGAGAGAGAAGTCAGAGTCATAGAACACTTGCTGCATTTCATACAGAAAGTGTGAGCGGGGCAAGGCAGGGCTTAGAAAGTCTGGATCGGACCCAGACAGACTTCGAGATGTGCAAACTGTCCCAGAAGGTGAGATAGCAGATGCTCAAACAGCAGTTTTTGAAATGACCAGCGACCACTTGAGGCAACTTCACTCACTCAGAAATCACGCAGAAGAAACTTCGTGAAGAAACGTAGGTGAAAATGTCCTAGACTTACAGAAAACTGTAAACACAGTTTCCAAGAAGGATGTGGAGAACCACAGCAAGGAGACCATCGCCAGGCTGCTTAAAGCCAGCAGGAAAGAGAGAAACTATGTACTTCAAGCTGTCCTCAAACTCGTGATCCCCCTGCCTCAGCTTCTCTTCTACTATCTGTCTAGGGTGTGTATAGGAAAAGCTGGAATGCTCAGCCTCTTGAAATGCAGAGACAAGAAATTATACACTTAACAATCTGTTAGGGCTGGAGCGATGGCTCAGTGGTTAAGAGCACTGATTACTCTTCCAGAGGTCCTGAGTTCAATTCCCAGCAACCACGTGGTGGCTCACAACCATCTGTAATGGGATCTGATGCCCTCTTCTGAAGACATCAACAGTGTACTTACATATATAAAATAAATCTTAAAAAAAAAAGAAAAAAAACTAATGTTAGAATGTTAGTATTTCATAAATTAAAAGCTATCATGCCAGCTAGTGGTGGCACACACTTTTAATCCCACACTCATGAGGCAGAGGCAGGCAGATATCCCTGAGTTCAAGGCCAGCCTGGTCTACTGAGTGAGTTCAGGGCTGCACAGAGAAACCCTGTCTCAAACAAACAAACAACCCCTCCCCCAAGTAAAACAAAAAAAGAAAGAAAAAAAGAAAAAAATCACGCAAACACTGGAGCTAACAGCCTATGTCAAATAAGGTGACAACCTTGTCACTTAGGAATCTGAAACTATACGCACATTCCCTTAGAAGTAGGGTCTAACTCTAGGAGGCAGAGTGGAATTAGCCTGTAGATAATTACCATTGTTCTTTTGACACAGCTTAAGGTAGGGACAGGGAGCTGGGTGTGGTGGCACTTGCCAGTGCTTGGGAGACAACGGCAGGAAGATCAGGAGTTCAAGGTCCTCCTTGGTTCCAGAGTCAATTTGAGGCCAGGCTGGATTACACAGACATTGTCATAAACAAACAACAACAAACAAATACATTAGCGACAAACCTATTTATTTAAACAATTTTAAGGTTTTGAAAGAACAAAATATTGTATTAATTGAAATAATTACAAGATTAAGCCTGGGCTGTTCTATTTTGCTTCAGAGCAGTGTGCATATTTCCCTTTACTCTTCAAAGCCAGAAAAGAATATATAATATTATAGGATTTTTAAATACAACACTCGAGACTTTCTGAGTTATTTCCCTCCAGTGGAGCAAAGCTTCCTTCATCTTTGAACATGTAGGATACCACAGATCTTGGCAGCTTTGTTTCCAGAATGCCAGGTGGGCTAGAGAGAGTTAGCACACACAACTGTTTCCTGGAAAGAGTAGGGCCAGTTGTGTCCTTGAGTTACTTTCTGTGGTCTATATGGGTATCATGCCAAGAGCCCCCTCCCTCCTCTTCCCTCTTTACTAGATCTCTTTAGTTTTATGAAAAGTAATTTAGGTTTGTTTTTACAATGAGTCACAGTGTTTCTATTTTTAGGGGCGGAGGATTTTTTTTTAATTTATTTATTTTTGCTTCCTGTGTATCTGATCGACGGGGCTTTGGTCTTGTCCTTGCCCCTGTTGAAGTCCTGCCATTTATCGATTAGTGTCCCCACGTGCTCTGTCAGTGAGCAAGTGTATGGATGCCCAAAGTATGGACGTGGTATTCCTGAGTAGAGAGGGGTACAGGAAAGCAGGTGTCCTGGGATGATTTTAAATTAGTTTTAGACATTTCATGTATGCACTCCTCCTTATAAAAACTTGACATGGCAGTTGCCCGTTTAAACTCGTGCCTCCTTTTCCCAAACTAATTGATCACAATGGCTCCATGCTCTGTCTGGGACTGTGTGGCCCCCGAGCTTGTAGAAGGCCCAGGGTCTACCCTTATGCTCTTGGTGATTAGGCTGGCTCGTAGAGACGTGGCAGCTGATTACCAACCATGCTTTTTGAAGGGAGTTACACAGTGGGCATTTTTGCTACCGTAATTTTGGTTCTGAAAGTTATTTTAACGTCAACTTTATTAATAGGAGAATACCACAATCCACCCATTTTAAAGTATATGATTCACGCTCTGTAATCCTAGTATCCGGGAACTATGAGTTTGTGGCCAGACTGAGGTATAGAGGAAGTTCTAGGCCAGCTTGGGCTACATGGCAAGACCTTGTGCTAAAACAAAAGTGTACAGTTCAGTTCCTGCTAGTCTGTTCACTCTGTATTATCACCACAATCAATCTTAGAACATCTGAACTCTCCCCGCTCCCCAGGAAATCCAGCATTCCTTAGCTATCAGCCTCCACTCCCTACCGCATCAATTTCTTTTCTTATTGATGCTGCCAGGTACCCTACAAGAAGCATCTAAGAGAGGCGTATGATAGGAAAGCGTGGCCTCGAGGCCATCTTCCTGCCATAGCTGAGGGAGGCTACCTGCTTACCCATCCATGGGATTCTGATGCTAGGTCTTCCTTGGTTGATCCCTTCTGGGGAAGCCCTCTGAGATATGCCCAGAGGTGTGCCTCATCAATGCTCTATTCCTTCATCCAGTTAAGTTGATAATTATAATTGACCACTACACCCACCCTTCCTTCACCCCATGTTAACTGCCAGCCTGTTGTCTCCGTGGATGTGTCTGTTCCAGAGATGATTTCAAATGGAAGGATAGAAAAGGGGCATCTAAGTTAGGGCTGTAGCTCAATTCTTTTTTTTTTTTGATTTATTTATTTTATTTTATGTATATGAGTACACTGTAGCTGTACAGATGGTTGTGAGCCTTCATGTGGTTGCTGGGAATTGAATTTAGGATCTCTGCTCCCTCCGGTCAGCCCTGCTCACTCTAGTTAACCTTGCTCGTTCAGTCCCTGCTCGCTTTTGTAGCTGTCTTCAGACAGCCCAGAAGAGGGCATCAGTCTCATTACGGATGGTTGTGAACCACCATGTGGTTGCTGGGATTTGAACTCAGGACCTTCAGAAGAGTGGTCAGTGCTCTTAACCACTGAGCTATCTCTCCAGCCCTATAGATCAATTGTTGATGGCCTGTGTCTACAATCTCAGGATGTAGGAGTAGCAGGACGGTCAGAAGGTCAAGGTCATCTTCAGCTATGCAGGGAATTTGAAGCCAACTTCATGGACCATACCCTGTGTTGACAAAGTGTGGTCTTTTATGACTGACTTATCTCATTAGCATAATATACAGGGTCTCTCTATGTATCCCTGGCTATCTTAAAACTTGCTGTGTTGACCAGGCTAGCCTCAAACTCACAGAGACACCTGTCTCCACCACCTCCCAAGCGCTGGGATCAAAGGTGTACACCACCATGCTCAGATCAAAAGTCTCTACATTTTTAAATTAATGCTTTCCTCTGTACATACTTGCATAATATACACAAACATTTTGGTTATAATTATGTGACTGCCCAAGACTATACAAAAAAAAAATGTGAACCTGTGTGAATCCCGTCTAGTTCTTTCTGCACGTAAACGTTCCCTCTGTGTTAGGTGACATAGGAGGTGATAGGGATTTGGTGACAAATGACATGGTCTATGTCCTCAAGTGCTGTGCTGGCCTGGATTAGAGTGGAAGGGTGGCTGCAGGGGTGTGGAGGGAGAGGGCAGATATCCTTCACTCAGAGAAAAAAAACCTCAAGCCCGATGGTAGGCTGGGGCTCAGGTGAAACTTCCAGAAGGAAGTTCATGACCCGGCTGAGATCTAAAGGAGGAGTGGGTATAAATAGGAAGGCAGGATGGAGAAGGAGGAAGGCTTCCCATGCAGAGTATAGAGAATGCTCAGTGTGTCCTGTGAGGGGAGTTAGTGGGATTCCAGCGTGGGAACTGGGAACTGAGCATGGAGAGCACTCAGGAGCAGCTCAGCTGATGGAGTGACTGCCTGCCTGCCGCTGCACACCAAACCCAGCTTCAGTCCCCAGCGCTGCACAGACTGGGCGCACTGGCTCCAGTCGGTATCACAGCACTAGAAAGATGGAGGCAGGAAGATCAGAAGTTCAAGGCCATCCTTGTTCACATCAGAAGTTCACAGTGGGCTATGTGACACTATTTAAGTAAGGGAGGGCTCAGTGGAGATGGCTGTCCCTATGACCACTATGACAGCCTGATTTTGATCGCTGGGTCTCATAGAGTGAAAGGAGAGATTCCCGCCAGTTGTCCTTTGATATCTACATATGGGTTATGCACGGCCCCCCAACACATTAATAAAAGAGAGATTAAAAAGAGACCTGGGTCCCTCAATGGCTGTCTGACTTCCTAGGGATCTGCTTCGTCTCAGTTAGCTGAGGTGTCATTAAAAGGAGTCACTAGATCTGAAGTTTGGCTGCTTAGGGGTGAATGAGTGGCTTGTTGGGGTGGGGCAGGTAGAGGTGAGGGTCTGAGAGTTTGGAGGAGGTAAGAAGCAGCTTCAGAGAAGCAATTCTGGTGGTGTGTTATTTATTTACTGAGGTTCTGGGCTCAGATCCAGGGCCTTGTGCACAGTAGGCAAGCAGGTACACAAACGCCAGCCTCCATTCCCAGAGTGTGGCAGTGGCTGGCCTGGAACTCACCGAGATCTACTTGCCTTGGACTCTCAAGTTATAGGAGTAAGCCTGGTGAACTTGGCACAAACGAGGGTCACCTGGGAAGAGGAAACCTCAACTGAAGAACTGTCGACGAGTCTGTTGACACTTTGGAAAATTAATGATTGATGTGGGAAGACCCAGTCCACTGTGGGTGGTGCCGCCCCTAGGCAGGTGGTCCTGGGTGCTGTAAGAAAGCAGGCTGATGGGGAGCAAGCCAGTAAGCAGCACCTCTCCATGGCTTCTGCTTCAGCTCCTGCTTCCAGGTTCCTGCCTGTTCTTCCCTTGCTCACAGAATGTAACCTGGAAGGTGAGGTAAACCCTTTACTCCCCTGGGTTGTTTTGGCCAGTGTTTTATCACAGCAAGTGAGAACCCAGAGTGCTGAGATTATTAATGTGTTGGGGGGCCGTGCATAACCCATAAACTCCTAGCCAGCAATGGGTTCCTTCCCTGTCCTTTCCCCCTTTCCTTCCCATTTTTCTGTGTAGCCCTGGGTTTCTCTATGTAGCTGGCTGTCCTAGAACTCACTCTGTAGACCAGGCTAGCCTCGAACTCAGAGATCTGCCTGCCTCTGCCTCCCAAGTGCTGGGATTAAAGAAAGGGGTGTGCCACCACTGGCGGACTCAGCCCTTGGTTTCTTGATAGAGCACCTTGTCATCTCAAATTACCATTCTCACTTCAAAAGGGAGTAAAGAATTAGTTTATACTGAGCCCAATAGGAGTGGCCGTGGTCCCCACAGCACAGGTCCAGGTTTTGAGAACAGCATGTTCCAATGTGGAAGTAGTTTTGTGAAGTTTTTATAGTTACAGGACAAAAAGTTATAAACCCAGGTATTTACCAGTACATTGGTGGGAACATTAGGTTGTAGCAATGCCGCAAACTACTGCTCTAGGTCTCAGACGCTGTCTGACGTCATCCTCAGCTTCTGGGTTGGCGGGAAATAGTGGTCTTCTGAGAATATATATGCTCCAAAGGTTGTACCTAATAGTCAAAATGACAGTGGGTCAGATGCAGAAAGTGGGCCACGAGTTAGAGGACTAGAAATGGCTCAGGGTAATGTTGGTTCTGAATCTGAAACATCCGGTCTTGGGACGATCAGGAAGATCTAATCAGTCAAATCAGCTTGTAGAATCCTCAACACAGATTTGGCTTCTTTCTGGGAACTTCAGCTTATAGGTATCTGGGCTCTCCCTGAACTCTGGCCCTGTAGCCCCTGTCTCTCAAGTGAAAGATGGATCGTTCAAATATGTGTTATAAGACACTCTGGAGGGCCTCCAGGGATGCAGGGAAGCGCTGTACCTGAATTGTTGTGATTCTGTGTGTCTCTTGCTGTTAACTGAGGTGAGAGAGTTAAACACAGCTGCTTTGATTGGACTGAAATGTCAATAGAACCAGAAAGTAAATCCTGCTGATCCAATTCTGTGGATAACTGGCACTAGGCACTAGCCGTCCTTCATTCTACCTGCGGCCACTTCTACAGCGAGCGCCCTTGTTCATCTCACCATTGTTCTTACTTAGGAGTCAAAAGCTTGGAAGGATTGTTTCAGGAAAGGGAGAATCCAGGCTTAACTAGGGTAGGGATGAGGTTCACGTGGGCTGCTGTTGGTTACTTTGTAGCCGTTGTGAGTATCTTAGAAACCCCAGGTAGGGCATAGCAGAAGAGGGTAGGGGGGGCCTAAGGAGCAATGTCCTTGTAAACTTTGCTCAACCAGGAATTGAAGTGGGAGGAGCCGGGGAACTGGTTTAGGGCCTGAGAGCTAGACTCAGCAGGAGGAAAATAGGTAAGACCTGACTCATGATTGGTAGTCTTCCTGTCCCAGCAGGGAGCCAGAGGTGCCTTGGACTGGTCAGAGGTGACCTTGGAGCCCTGCTCTAACTGAGGCACAGGGAACATATGCCAGGAGGGGAACATAGAGTTTTATAGCACTGGCTTTCTTAAATACTGTGAGGAGAAGCCATCCTTGGCACTGAGTGGACTTAATCTTACCTGAATATCTTCATGACGCCATTTGTTGCATAATGCGAAACATAGAGTTAGTTGACATGCCTATTGCTTTGGCAAGGCACAGATCTGACCTGGTAGACACCTGGAGGGATCATTTATCTACCCTGTATCCAGCCAGGATTCCCTTACAGTTTGGTGTTAAGGTTTTGCTCTTGTGGGAAGAACCCAGGGGAAGGTAGTTCCTCATTCTTTTTTCTTTCTTTATTTATTAATTATTTTTGTTTGTTTGTTTGTTTTTCAAGACAGGGTTTCTCTGTATAGCCCTGACTGTTCTGAAACTCACTCTGTAGACCAGGCTGGCTTCGAACTCAGAAATCCACCTGAGTGCCTCCCAAGTGCTGGGATTGGATTAAAAGCATGTGCCACCACGGCCTGGCTAGTTCCTCATTCTTGTTGGCTTGCACCACACAAAAATGCCTGTGCAAACTGGAGTAGCTCTGGTCAACCAGGCATGCTTAACAGTTAAGCACATGACCTCAGCTTCCTTTTCTCTGAGCAATGACTTTGGGGCTCTCCTTCTTTGTCCAGGTATGTACCCCTTGGCTACAGCAAGCCAGGAGGCAGAGAGTAGCCGGAAGCTGACACACCTGTTGAATGCAGTGACAGATGCCCTGGTCTGGGTGATTGCAAAGAGTGGTATCTCCTCCCAGCAGCAGTCAGTCCGCCTGGCCAACCTCCTGATGCTTCTCTCTCACATCAGGCACATCAGGTACAAACCAGTGGGACGCTACTCCGGTGGGGTGTGGGAAGAGCTTGAGCTCAGGGGTTTGGGAACTTGTAGGAGAGTTTGCATAGATATGGTAGAATGTTTGAACTGGATTGGCCCGCCATCAGTGTATGCATTTGCACCAAAACTTGGCCCATAGTAGGTGTTGAAATGAGTGTCATGGGTCACCTGATAGGATTTTTGTGGCAGCTGGTAGGACCCACCTGGATGCAACTGCTAGTCTTTAGAATTTGTTTATGGAGTCCTAAAATGGGCACCTGTCTCTCTAAAATGAGTGGCCACCTTCCTCAGACCACCCAGGGCCAAGGCCTGAGGTTATTTTTGTAAGGATGCTAAGCCTGGCTCTCCTGGTTGTCCTTCACCTGAGGACTGGGGATGTGCACCAAGTTGTCCTTTGGTTTCCATGGCATCAGGGTACCAAGGATGAGACCTAAGAGCACTTCCTAACAGATTGAGGAAGCAAGGCTGTGGATGGAGCACAGTCCCGCTCAGGAAGTGCACAGCATGTGCACTGAGGATGAGTTGTAGTGAGATGGCTGTTGTTGATACAGTGACGGTCAGTGGTTGGTGTCACCCAGGAGGAGATGAAGATGGAAGGCAGTGCTCTCCTGAGTAGGAAGCTTGAAGAGCTGTAGGGAGGACGGTGTTCCATTCAAGCATTTAACAAGGAGGAAAGAAGGAAGATTTCTTCCTGTTTCTTCTTCAATTAGCACTTGGTGGACAGCCTTTTGCAGAACAGGGATCAGTCTATCCTTACTATGTGTGAGTTCACCTGATTGCTGAAGTTTATGCATAACTCCCCAATCAGTACACGTGACCCTTTCAAGGTCAAGCCAAGAATGGCAAACCTTTTCAGTGTCTTTGACATGTACCTCCCTAGCTGAGTCAGTCAAGCAGCAAGGTGCCTCAGGTCTCCCACTTACAGTTACTCTCTTTAGAGTAGTAAAGCCATTAGTTTTTATGGCTTTTGTGTTTCCTACGAGTGAGCTCATGGTGCAGCATTGGGTGGTGAGCCAGAGGTGAAGATGACGGCACTTTTGCCCTTGAATGTAGACCATTGAGGGAGCTGGATGTGTGAACAATGGGGTGGGAGAAGTATAGGGAATGTGGGGGCGGGGCAGGGTAGGGCAGGGTGAGCTGGCTTTGTGCAGGAGCCTTGGGGACTATTTCAACGTTCTCTTGACTATCTGATGGGAAGCATTCTGAGTGCCTCTCCCCCCTCCCCCCCCCCCCCGTAGTAACAAGGGCATGGAACATCTGCTCAGCATGAAGTGCAAAAATGTGGTCCCAGTGTACGACCTGCTGCTGGAGATGCTGAATGCTCACACACTTCGCGGGTACAAGTCCTCAATCTCCACGTCTGAGTGCAGCCCAACAGAGGACAGTAAGAGCAAAGAGGGCGCCCAGAGCCTACAGTCTCCGTGACGGCCAGGCCTGAGGCGGACAGATTACAATGGTGGTCAAAAGTGGAACATGGACCCTAGCATCTTGGGCTTCATGTACCCCTTACCCACGTTGTACTTCCCAGGAGTCAGGGTGGATGGGTTGTGGTGTTCCTTGTACCAGGACTTACCTTTGGATGCCGAGTTCTAACTTGTATTAGCCTTAGAAGGCTCTCGATATACTTACCATCTCTTTGCCCACTTGGAAAACATCTTAAAAGTTCTGGAATGAAAGGTCAAAGTCTGACTTGGAAGGATGGGCCTTAGACAGGAAAAAGAATGTGACGTGTGACACGTCTATAAGAAGTGGACTATAGAATAGTGTGGCCATAAAATCAACCTTTGAATGGTGTCTTCTAGGCCACTTGATTGTAGGATTGAAAAACACATTGACAACCACCTTGTTTCGAATTCCTACCTCACAGGCCTGTGAGGACTCATGACTTGTGATGCATTATTCTATCAAAGACCAGAAAGATAATGGTCAAGCTTAGATGTGACCTTGTTCCTCCTCCCAGATCCTCTTGCTGTCTATGTGCAGATTCATCCTGCTTGGGTTATATTCAGAGCCTGCTTACTTGGTCTGTCTGAGTGTGGTCACTGTCATAGATTAAGATTTAAATATCTTTCTAATGTTGACTTTCTTGAAGCTATGTTGGTGTTTCTCTCTCTCTCTCTCTCTCTCTCTGTGTGTGTGTGTGTGTGTGTGTGCACACACACCCACACATGTGAAAGGCTCTGTTTTTTGCAAGAACAGAGTCAATCCTGTGAGTGTCAGTCACAGAACTCTGCTTCTTTTATGCCTTGAGATGCAGGTTTCATCTTGCACAGCAGAGGTAACAGCATCAGCTACCTAGCACCAATGCGAGGCAGGGATGATACAGGCTATGGATGTACATGATACATTATCTTCTGGAAAGATCAGACACACACACCACTCACACAGCTTCAGGCTTTTCATAGTGTGTATTCAATGAGCAAAACACTTTGTCTTCCATTGCTGTGAAGAGACACCATGACCAAGGCAAATCTTTTCTTTTTTTAAGACTTGTTTATTTTATATTTATGAATGCATTGTCACTGTCTTCAGACACACCAGAAGAGGGCATAAGATCCCATTACAGATGGTTGTGAGCCACCATGTGGTTGCTGGGAATTGATCTCAAGACCTCTGGAAGAGCAGACAATGCTCTTAAGTGCTGAGCCATCTCTCCAGCTCCAAGGCAACTCTTATAAAGAACAGCATTTATTTGGGGTTGGCTTACAGTTTCAGAGGTTCAGTCCATTATCATTATGACCAGAAGCATGGCAGCATCCAGGAAGACATGGTGCTGGAGAAGGAGCTGAGAGTTCTACATCTTCATCTGGAGACAGTCAGAAGACTGGCTTTGTCTTCCACAGGCAGCCAGGAGGAGGATCTCAAAAGCCCACCCACAGAATGGCACACTTCCTCCACAAAGCCACACCTACTCCAACAAGGCCACACCTACTCCAACAAGGCCACACCTATTCCAACAAGGCCACACCTCCTAATAGTGCCACTTCCCATGGGCCAAGCATATTCAAACCACCACACACTTGAACACATTTTTTTACTCCTTCAAAAAGTTATTTAGAGGTAATTATTTATAACAAAAAAAATCTTCTCTAACCTATAAATCTCTTAAGATAGTTTCTTTTCAGAATATTCGTGAAGTGGACTGTGTGAAGTAGAAACTTGGTAAACACATTAGTTCTTTCTAATGGAATATAATTGGAGCTAAGGAGAAAGCCCTTTGAAGTGGCGATTGTAATGCACATTTTAGAAACTGGAGTTTTCAGACACATTTAAAGTAACATGACAAATTCACAAAATGTGTAGCAGCTCTACTTTGGAAGTCAGCAATTAAATGATAATGCTGATTGGATGTTTTTAAAAATAAAACCTGGAGATACAGTATTAAGTATACTTTCCTTTGAAAATAGAGGGATTTTTTTTTTTTGGTCAGTACATCCTGTATTTACTGAGTCATTCATTAGGAAGATTACACTTAACGAGAGAGAACTTGAATATGTCTTAATTTTGATATTGATACGCTGTTGCTAAAGCTGACTTTAGCAGCTGTCTCAGACACTCAGGCATGGGAACACAGGTGCTAGAAGTTCAGAGGCAGTTGGAAACTATTAGCGGTTCAATGCTATAGCCCAAGTCGTCAGTGCAGAAAGCGTTCCACTATAAACAGAGGTTGAGGGTTGAAGGGCAGGAAGTAGGATGGAAAGGCAGCCTTGAGAAATTTTGATTTTTAAAGAGACCACCAGACAGGAATAACAAAACAATCCGAATTAGCTCCAAGCTATTGTCTAGTTAGTACACAGTGAAGTTCTTGATTGGATTTGGATAGCTAGATTTGGACAGCTAAGGAAGGTATCAGTTAGAACTCAGGTGGTCAGGCACCATTCTGTGCCACGTCCTGTGTGTACTTAGATAAGTCCATGTTCCAGTGGCCATAAGTTAACCTTGAATTCTTAATCCTCCTGCATCAGCCTGATGGGATTCAGACATGTGCCACCATGCCCAGCCAATTAGCTATTTAACACCAATTCTCCTGCCTGCTTCTAAGGGCTGAGCATTTCATGTGTTTTGTTCGATGGGAAGAGATTGTAACACACTAGGTCGATTCTTCTTGCCTTGCATCTCACCTGGGTCTGGTAGGGACACTTCTCAGTACAAGGCTGTTTTTGACTGGGCTCTGAGACAAGTGAGTGGTTGAGATATAATCTGTACTCTAAAGCCTATTGGTTGTTTTTGAGTAACCTAGTTTTCCCTTTCATCTGAAGTGCTAATATCTCTGCTTATGTGTTCCCTACAGGCTGTCTAAGGATGGCATGGTTTTCAATGTGTTGGGGAAATGCTCAATGCCCATTTTAAAGATGGGTCATTTCTCTTTAGTATGTGGTAGTTTCCTTGAAATGTTCCCCTTCCTTTGAGGCAGCCTATGAGTTGCACTCGTAGCTAAGCATGAGTCTCCAATGTTCAAGTTTCCTTTAAAGGATGAATAGGACCTGGCACCTGTGAGCGTGGGTTAGATTACTGAACAATCTTCATTCCCTAAGACTCCGCCATGAAACCACAACAGAGCAGTAGAATCCTCAGCTCTGCCTTAAACTGCTATAGCAGGATTCTTCTGTTTTAATCAGCAAGGAACCACTTGAGAAACTTACCTGTGGACCAGTGGGCTTTTCCTAACCCCCAAATCACAAGTTTTAATAGAACTGGTCACCATGAATACCCTTACTACACAGATTCCTGGGTATGAACCAGCCCTAAAGAGGACTGTGTGGACAATCCCAGTCTCTGATTTTTCTGCTTGTCACCAGGAGAGAGAAGAACTCCAAAAATGATCCCAAAGAGGTTTCTTTTTTCCCCCTTGAGAAATTCAGGTGAGACCACAAGACAAATAGCACACTTAGGGAATTTTAAGCATTTAAAAAACAGAACAGTGTAACAGCAGTTACCCTGCCTCCTTACCTGAATGACATTTCCTGCTAGCTCATCTGCAAAGCCAATGCTTTTAGAGTTTTGCAAGCAAAAAGGGTTGCCAGTTCTCAGCACTGCCTCATGTACAGAGACAAGTAAGCTAGGTTGAACCATTTCTAGCATTTCCCAGCATATGAAGGTCTTGGTTCCTATTTGTATCTGCTTGCATATGCAGATAACTTCCCAAAACTCAAGGTGGTCCCTGGATTTCTAGCTCTATTTTGAAACAAAGCAGTTTTGTTTGGTAAGACTTAATACATGTCTTTAAGCTGCTTTTTAAAGAGATACTATAAACGTTACATAAGTAACAAAAACATACCATCTGGTATGTAAAATGGTATTTGTGGAACACTGTGTGCCAGACACAGCTTTCACACTGAATCTTCATAATCCATTACCGTGACTCTATTTTAATTGTCAGGATGTGGAAGCTAGAAGGCCAAGCAGACTTACTCAAGGTCACACAGAGCAAATGCTGGAACGGAACCGGCAGTTCCAGGCTAGTGCTGACAGTGGTTACACAGTTCACCTAGATAAAAGGAGGGGGGGACGGGGGGTGGTTTAAGGCTAAGAGGTCTTGCCTTGCATGTACAGGGCTGTGGGCATTATCCCAAGCACTGCAAAAAATAATTCCCAAAATTTTATATCTCTTGCTTTCTACCATTGTGCTACCCCCCCAGACTCCCCCTCTCCCAAATCTTTTCTAAATCACAGAATTTATCAAGCAGGGTCACTGAGGCTTAAGTGGGATCTACCTATGAAACGCCACATGCCTGACACCCCGGACACCCCTGGGACAGCCACAAGCAATTTACACAATGGAATACTACTCTGCAATTAAAAACAATGAATTCACGAAATTCCTAGGCAAATAAATGGTCAGAACTTGAAAATATCATCCTTAGTGAGGTAACCCAATCACAAAAGATCACACATGGTATGAAGTCACTGATAAGGGGATATTGACCCAGAATCTCAGAATACCCTAGACACAATCAGCATATCAATAGATTTCTAAAAAGATGGAAGGAGAGACCCCTGGTCCTGGAAAGACTGGATGTAGGGGAACGCCAGGACAGAGTAATGAGAGGGGGTTGAACGGAGAAAAGAGGGAGGGAAGGGGGCTTATGGGACTTTCGGGGAGGGAGGAAACGGGAAAGGGGAAGTGATTTGGAATGTAAATTAAAAAAATAAAATAAAATTAAATTAAAAAAAAAAAAAAAGAAATTTCTGACCTAAGAATTCAAGTCTCTATTTTATCCTTGTGCAAATTAAAGCTCTGAGGGACCACCCAACCTGCTCAAGGTCTTTGCAACTTCATGTAGCCAAGGCTGGATTGGAATTCCAGCCTTCTGTTCACTGACTGCTTTCTCTAGTGCCAAGATGCTACCTGTGGAACAGTGTTATGATGACAGTTGGTGAAGCCCTGGGTGACTTCTCTGTCCCTTTTCATTTTTGCCTTCTCAGTTTAGAGTGGGTCGGCTTGAACCTTGGTGTCGCAGCAATGGTGATAGGCAGGAGAGGGCTGGCCACATTACTCCTGTCCTGCTATCTTGGGTTCTTAAACCAGGAGGTCTGCTGTCACTTCTGGGTACTTCTTTTCCTCCAGTGCATCTGAGCTTCCCACACACCTTGAAAGTATACCGGTATGAATGCCACATCTCCCAGACACCAATGTCTCCCCTTGGACTGAGTGTACCACATACTGATTTTCCCCTGTAGCTTTCAAACGTCGTGGATCCAGTAGCAGCTGTAAATTGTGAGCTGTCTCAGCATACATGAGTTTAAAAATACCAAGGATCGTCTTCCCTTGTAGGCCAGCCTGCTACCCGATGGTGGGCTTTCTCTTTGTGAAGGGTAAAGATTCGTTAGCCCAAAGTAGTTCCTAGTAACCGACCTGTCAGCACTGTACATTTATTTGCCTTGTGAGCCCTGGACTGATAACTTTATTGGACAGTGGTCATGTGTCCTTCTGAGCCTGTTGGTTGACTATAATGTGTCATATTTTCAGACAGATGCTGTGTACTATCAGACTAATGTGTTGGTAACAGACTTAACTGGGACTTGCTTGAGTTTGTGCGGTAGCTTACTCCCGGGAGCCCAAGCACTTGGGAGGCTTGTTATGGATATGAGGCTAACCTGGGCTACATAGTGAAATTCTTAATCTCAAAAAGCTGAATAAACAAAAAGACTGTGATGCTTTTAAGACTGGCCGCCCATTTGTCTGGGAGTCCATTGTCCTTACCATGTCCCTTGAATATCTATGGAGTTGTTGCAGAGAGAAGTTTAATGTGACATAAATAAAGTGTTTTTCATAATTTGGGTTTTAAAACTGTATTTCTTGGGAGCTGAATGTAAAAACTTACAGTTGCTGGGTTAAGCAGTGTCTGGTTTTCTTCCATGAATTCTCTTTTGGGGTTTATATTGTTGAAAACTGTGGTCATTCCTCCTAGGAGAGGAATCATTAGTGTGGATGCTTGCCTACAGTCTGAAGACTTAACTACCTACCCCCTCTTCCCCTAGGTTTCCTAAACAGGAACAATTTAATTTACAGTCACCTACTCACTTGTGACCCCTGGCACGGTATATGGATGTAAAATCCCAGTATGTAGAGAATCCATTTATTTTTCAATCAGTTATTTATTTGGGTAGATTTTCCATAATTATATATAAAATATTCATTTATTATTCAGTTTATTTGGGAAGATTTTCTGTACTTTTTTCATCTGAGTCAACTAGTAATATACCTTTCAGAGATGGGATGAAGTCATTCATTCATACTGAAGTTATTTTTGTGCCTATGGCCATTTGAAGATTTCCTCTTCCAAGTAGGGAAAGAAAGATGTGAACAATTTGCTTAAGACAGTGAAAGATGAATCATGTGTTAGGAGTGTTTGGGGGATACTGCAAGCTCTGCATGAAAGAAGCAGAAGAGGTTTCCCTGGGGCAGGAGGTGGGGAGAGGTGGATCGTGTGTGTGTGTGTGTGTGTGTGTGTGTGTGTGTGTGTGTGTGCGTGCGTGCGTGTGTATGTGTATGTGTATGGGCGTAGTGGTAGTGGTGAGGGCCAAACTTAAACTCAGAGGCCCTTCGGTTGAAAAAATGTCTGTATCAGTAGCCTTTAAAATACAAACAACCCTTGGACACACCCCAGTGTGCCTTCCTGAGGGCAGTAAAGGCCTGTGAAACACTTTCTTGGGAGCACAAGACCGGAAGGAGCTGGAACTTCTGCTAATCTTCTGCTACTTGCCTCAGAGCAGGGAACCTTAAAGCAGTTCAGTGGCTCAAGAAAAAAGTTGTAACATTTAGATTTGTTTCCTCTATCCTCCCACTCCCTCCGCAAGACTTCTGTGAACCACACACAGTGCTGGAGGGAGAGAAAGCCCCACCTTTTCTCCGAATCCATGAAATAACTTGAAATGACAGGCTCTTTAAAAATGGAAAACTGCTGGGTGACCGAACAGGTGGCTTGAATATCTGAAGAGTGAAGGGTCTGGCTTGGAGTGCATGCTCACATATTTTACTGCCTAACCCTCCAGGGAGGGTTCTGCCCAGCCACCCCTGACTCGTGTACTGCGGAGGAAGAACTGGGTTAAACCTTCAATCAAGGATGGAGAGATGCTGACGGACTGAAGTGAGACATACAGAGTGGGAGGCTGAGGCTTTGTCTCTATGGTTAGCCCACTACCTGTCAGAGGTTGAACAGTACCCCTCGGATTTTTTGGAGACAGGCTCTCTTTGTGTAGCCTTGGTTGTCCTGAAACTCACTCTTGTAGACCAGGTTGGCCTCCAACTCACAGAGATCCATCTGCCTCCACCTTCAAGTACTAGGACTTAAAGGCATGTGCCACCATACCTAACTCAGACAGACCATTCCCTCATTTAAAGATGCAAAACTTTTATTTTTTTATAAATCTCATATAGAGTCTTACTATAGCCTAAATTTACCTCTCGATCCCTCAAACTTTGAGGGATCAAATGACATCACAACTGGAAAGTTTTGTACTGTGAAACTTTCTTTCATGCACAAAATCACTAAAAATAGTATATAAAGTTACCTTCAGCACATATGGCTTAGATATATGTGAAATATAGTCCCATCCCTAGATATCTTGTTATGTTTATATAAATTTTCCCCAAATTATGCAAAAATGCCTTCAATTCAAAGTACTTCTAGTCCTAAGTATCTGGGGTAGACATAAGCCACCTGTAATTCATTTCAGAAAACTGCCAATGGAGAAGTCTGGGCCAAGTGACTCTTATCTTTAGAAGCTTTCCCCAGCAATGAATGGTCAGGGTCAAACCACTTACATATTGTGATTGTGGCTATTGCCAACTAGAACTCTTCATCACTGTGGGAGCACACCTAGGAGGGAAGACCCACCTAATTGTGGGCAGCAGGATTCCATGGGCTGGTGTCCCTGCCTGAGGGAAGAGGAAACGCTAGTAAAACACAGGCATCTGTGTGCCTCCATGTTCTGACTGAGGTATTTCATTATGGTGACAAGATGCACACGCACAGGAAGAGTCTCACTCCAGACAGGTTGTGGGTCTCTAAGTCTCAGTCTTTCACAAAGATAAATGTAAGTGGAACAGAAAGCTTAGAGGCAGAAAGCCTTCCAAAAATCTTTCAAAATAACTTTTGGCTCAATGATTAAGAACACTGCTCTTGCAGAGGACCTGAGTTCAGTTTCGAGTACTCACATCATGTGGCTTACAACTGCCTGTAACTGGGGATCTGACAACCTCTTCTGGAGCCACCAAGGGCCACACCCTGGTCCTGGTTAGACAGGAAGATGGGTGGTTAATCCTGTGACATTCACACCACTATTGTAGCAGTGGGGATATCTTGCCAGACTGGCTGTTGTTATAGTTTTCAGGGCTCACAGCTGGGCAAGATTGGTGACTTTGGGCCAGGAGTGGTATGGCCTTTAATCCTGGCACTCTGGAGACAGAGGAGGTAGACATCTGAGTTCAAGGCTTGCCTGGTCTACAGAGTTGAGATCTAGGCCGGCCAGGGCTACAGTGAGACTCTGTCTCAAAAAAAAAATCCTTTCTGTCTGGTAGCACACAGAGCACCTTCAAGCATTGCGAAGGCTAGCCAGTATGGATGAAGAAGCTTCCCTGAGAGAACCAGTTTGATTTCTCTGTGTTTTGTGACTCAAGTGTGTTGTGTCTTCAGTACTAGGTTTTCCTGTGAAGTTCTAGAGTGTAACCAAGAACATCGGTAATAGCCTGTAATGTTTCAAATTATTATTATTTTGTGTATGTGTGGAAGGGTCTCACTATATAACCTTGGCTGGACTGGAATTTAGAGATCCAGTTGCCTCCGTCTCCCCAGGGGTGCTGGGATTGAAGACATGTGACATCATGTGAGGCTCTCTTTCAATTTTAGGAGATGGCTTTGCTAGGTATAACAGGCTCCTTCAGGATTTGGAATACAGCTTTTTCAGGCCCTTTAAAGGTTTGTTGACTAATCAACTGTTATTGTAATCGACATGGCTTTGTAAGTGACTTGACCTTCCTCCCTTGGAGTTCCATAGCCCTTTTTTGTATTTTAGGTTTTTAATATTTTAACTATTATACATTGTGGAGAATTTCTTTTCTGGTCTTACCTATTTAGTGTCCTCAGGAATCTTTTTCCCTAGGTTTGGGAGGTTTTCTTCTATGATATCTGTGAACAGGTTTTCTAGGCCTTCACTAGGCTTTTCTTCTCACTTCATGCCCCAAACTAGATTATGTCTTTTTATGTGGTTCCAAAACGTTTCTGTGTTCCACTTGTTATTGTTATTAAATGTCTCTCGATCTTCACTGAATGATCCAATTCCTTTGTCTTCTATCCCTGTCTGTTTTTGGTACACTCTACTCTGTTGTTCAGGCTGAGGCTTTTACTTGGTTTATTGAAATTTTCATTTCTAACATTTCCATTTGAATTTTCTTTAAAAAGAAACAAAACTCCTTATTTTTGTCTTTGTCTTGAGTTGTTTGACCATAGTTACAATAATTCTTTGAATTCTTTAAGTTCATCTATGCCATTTTCATTAGGGACCGTAACTGTGTGATTTGTATGTCTGGAATTTGTTAAGTGTTGTTTCTTAAAGGTATGTTTATTTTTATGTATACGAGTGCTCTGATTGTATATCTGAATATCAGAAGAGGGCATCAGATCTCATTATAGATGGTGGTGAGCCAGGATGTGGTTGCTGGGACTTGAACTCAGGACCCTTGGAAGAGCAGCCAGTGCTCTTAACCACTGAGCCATCTCTCCAGGCTGAAGATTTTCTTTTACTTAAGTCTCCATCTTTCAGCAGAGGTTAGTGATACAGCCTCTCTCCAGGTCTGTTTCTCTGCTACAGTCTGGCAGAGTCTTCAGGTCTAGAACAAGTTTCACCTCTCAGTAGGGATTGACTGATCCTGGGTCTCATGGCCGGAGAGGATGGCTGGCAGGAGGATCTGGTGAGTCCCGGAGGCAGGGGAGACAGGCTAAGAGGAGGAGGCTGTCCCTGGCAAGGGGCCAGAGGACCTGGGTAACCCAAATGGAGGCTAGGAAGGAAAGTGCAGGTTCCCTATGGGTTCACATCATCAAGTGGCCACAGCCTCACTGGGATCAGCTGAGTCTCAGGGAGACAGAGAGAAGGGGTATTTAGGGGGAGGGGAGGAAGAGCACAGTCAGCCTACGTCCCTGGGTCTGTGCCACAGGTGGCGGCTTCAGGGTCCATGGTAGCAGTGGGCTGGGATCAGGTGAGTCTAAGATAATATTTGCTATATTTGGAAGACCAAGCGCACCACTGACCTGCTTTCTAACAGAGTCCAATACACAAGCTGGCCTTTTTTATTTTTTTAATGAGAAACATCTGGGTTGTACATATCACAAACAGTTCCAAGTTTCTTTACCAACCCCTGGTGGCCAAACAGCTCAACCAGACCTGAAGTGTCTCTTTAAACATGAAAAGTCTTAAAAAATTAAATTATAAAAACATTCCTATCAAGTCTATAGTTTGGCATTTACTGTACATTAGTCAAAAGCTCAGGGCTAAAATCTGTTTTGTTTTGTTTTGTTTTAAATCAAAGTTTACATTATACATACAGATTCAGCATTGTTAAAAAATATGCACAAATAACGACATCCATGCAATAAAATTTCCTTAGGAATTTTTAAAGCAATGTAAAAGAGCTGACCTGGGTACTGAACAGGAGATTTTGGTTTATCCAGGAAGTACAGACTACTAGCTGATTGGAGGAAACTTGATTCTAAATATTTAAAATGCATTTGAACCAACCAATCAGCTCAGTGCACAGAAATTTCTGAACCATTACTAAAGTAGGGACCTACTAGCTTCTTGGATATAGTTCATTTATGTGTTGAACATCATTGTTCATGGGCCTTATGAGCTGTGCTACAATAACAGTGTTTTCCAAAGTGTGTGGCTCTTCTGGAAGCGCACCCCCCTTTTCCAGAGTTCTCTGAACCCATCTAGTAACTTTATCTTAATGCCAGGTCCTGCTGTACTTGATTCTCTGTCTCAGCAGAAGGACATCTTGTCTGAGTTGTCCTGGGCCCCCAGAGTCCACTTGGACAAGAGGAGGTGTCTGCAGCAAGTCCCTGGACCTTGTCAAGGCTAAGAGTCACTCCCGGGTTGGTCTGAGACCACGAGCTGAGCACCTGTGACCAACAGGCTGTCGGCACGGCACTGAGCTGGCGGAATCCTCTAGGTGGGAGGCGGCCCGTTGGTGTACCGCAGCATCGGGTAGAAGGAGCGGGCAAAGTTGTTGGCCTGGGTGCAGCTGTAGTCATCCTCAGAGGCCGGGAGCAGGCAGGCCAGGAGCAGCAGCAGCAGCAGAAGCAGCTGCAATGGTATCGCTGCCCTGATCACCCTTGAGAGGAAGGAGCGCCTTGGCTGTGAGCTGCCGGGGCTGTCGAGGTGGGGCGTCCTGCCAACAGAGAGGTGGGGGGCACTCATCAGGAGGGTTCATAAGGCATACTCACTGTCATCTGACTACATGCTTATGGAAAGAAATCAGGGCCCTGGGAGGTGAGGTTCAAATAAGCTGACAGCTGGGGTGATGGCCGATTAACACTTAAATTGACCAGGTTTCATACAAGCCTTTGGGCATGGCGGTGAGGGATTTTCTAGATTAAGTTAACCGCTCTAAGAGTGGGAGGCACCATTCCACAGGCTGGGGCTCTGAAAAGAAAGAAGATAGCGAGCTGAGAACAACCATTCGTCTCTCTAGCTGCTTCTTAACTGTGGGGACACTGTAACCAGCTGCCCCAAGCTCCTGCCATCATGATTTCCCTACCGTGATGGGCAGACTGTACCCTTGGCACTGTGAGCCACCTTTCATTGCTTTGTCAGCATGTTTTGTCGCAGTGATAGAAAAGTAGCTCAGACAGCTGGGGTGCACTTGTCCTCGCCACAAGAACCCATGGGGAGTCACTGGGAACTACAACCCCATTACCTGCTGTCTGTCTCCTCCTCCTCCTCTTCTTCCTCTTCCTCTTCTGCTCCAAACTGCTGGAACAAAGAAGCCCATTCTGCCATATGTCCTTCCTTAGGTTAGCTACCCCTTCCCCACCCTCTTAGGTCACTTTCCTGCCACACTTTTGGGACTAGAGTCACTCTACATGTGATTCAACTTGATGACCTAGGGAGTGATTAGGTTTGTTAAGTCATCAAGATTTTCATATTTCAGTTTACTGGCCTGATTTACTGGAGACATGGGGAAATCCTTCAACAAATGACCCTCACCTACAATCTACTGTGACCTCAAAGAAAAGTAACTCACCAGAAGAGAGCCCTTGAGTCAAGTCTTTAAAAAAAAAGCATTTTTTAATAATCATTTTAAATGGCCGGAGAGATAGCTCAGCAAGTAGGCACTTTCTGCTGAGCCCGATGACCCAAGTTCAATGGCCAGTGCCTAAGTGATAGAAGGAGAGACCCGACTCCTACAAGTTGTTCTCTGACCTTCATATGCAGACAGTGGCATGTCTGTATATACACGTTCAGAAATAATTGTTATTAAAAATATTAGAATTTCTTTTGGCCAGAAGATTGGTTGAAATAGATTTGTGCTATCACAGAAGGTCCAATGGGGCCTTGGACTCTCAGAGTCACTAAGATGGCAGAATCTTGAGAGCCATGCTGGGTATGTTTTAAGGAAGGAAGGAGGGGCACTGACCTTTGCAAAGGCTGCTGGAAGCTGTTCCCCTGAGTCCACCTCATCAAAGCTGGTTAAAGAAGCGTCTGGATTCTGAAAGCCACACCCAGTTGTTCAGTTTAGGGTAAAACAAAGTTGTAGGTAGCAGTGCTTTGTGAACCCTTGAAAGAGCATTTGATCTCATCCCACCTTAAATCCTTCCAATTTACTCTCTCCTCCCATGTTAAAGACAGACTTTCTCAGACAAAAAGGCCATATAGCCAAAGCACTGGAAACCCACAGTTCCAACTGGCTGTGAGTCTCCGTCCATCACTGATGGACTCCTGACTGCCCCAGAGGGGTGAGGCCACAGTCTGGTATGCCTGTTGACGTATAGCACATTTTTAGGAGAACTGAAGCTCAACAGATTAATTAGGAAAAAGACCAGGACAATCCTGAGAGAAAGTGAAGGCTTGTATCTAGCACGATGGTGGGACCCATCTTGCATATTCCTGCTGATAGATAGATATAATTGTTATCTGCCTTTTCCCAAATGACAGAACATGTGCACAGGGCTTATGCAACAAAGCTGCACTACCAGGAAGGGGCTGGAGCCTTCACACGGACTGCTCTACAGTGAGGCCGCAGTCTGCCACCCCACCTGCCTCTTATCAGGTATCTTGGCCACTTGGCAAATGGACTGGCTCACCAGGCTTCCCTGTAAGGACATCAGATCTTCAGCCACTTGCTCTCGCAGCTGTTTGAGTTTCTTCTCGATGACGTGGACCTTCTCTTCGGCCTCAATGTAGTCTTCTCCATGCCCCTTAACCAGAAGGCTGGAGGAAATCTCCTGCAAGGAGCTGACTTGAGGCTGACGGGCTATCAACTCCTTTTCCAGGCACTGAAAGCAAAATGATGGGAGATGGTGGTTGGAGGGGAGAGTGCTGTAGCTTTCTGTGTTCTGGGACGAATGCTAGGTGTGGCTCAATTCCAGAACTTTCTTTGGTTTGTTATTGATACCAAATAGCTTTGCACTATTTAGAGAGCAGCTGGATAGGTTGTACCCAACCCCTGTTTTTAATTCCCTTGAACTCTAAAGATACTTTGATGTTGAGAAATATGAGGGAAGAAGTGAAGGAGTGTGCTATGAAAAGTCCAGGCTCTTATACACTAGGGCAGAGAAACTGAAGCCAGTAGACCAAGAGCCGTTAGATGGAGCACACCACTTAGCTACATGGCGGGTGCCCTGGGCAGGTTATTTAAGGGCTGTCTTCTTGCTATGCTGCCACTGCCATTCAAATTAAAAGAAGAAAATCAGTTTCAATCACACTCCAATCCCTTGGCAGCCACCTGAGGTACAGAGGTGAGAGATACCCACTCATGTGGAAAAGTTCTCTTGGGCACGTTATGTAGGGAATGGAACTCTACAGAGATTTTATTATAGACTTTTTAAAAGCAATGTCCAGCAATTTTAAATATAAAATACTGAAAATGTGACTAGATCTAAGCTTATAGGTACAAACAAGTCCCTTTGAGACATGTGAGGATGTATAAGGTCTCACCTTAGCTTATTAGTGAAAAATAATCTATAAAGACACAGTTACCTCCAGAAAATAGGACATTTCTATTATGAATATAGATAACTCATGCAGCTCATCTTGGGCAATATGTCCTCCCCCAACCCCCCAGACAAACATTACAGTCTGCTCTCTGTGCCCATAGTCTATCAGCCATAGATCAAAAAAACACAACAAAGAATACCATCTGAATACATGAATGCTTTCCTTGTTATTATTCTCTAAGTGTGGCATAACAGAAATTTATATAGCATTTACACAACTCATTTATATTATACTAAGGATTGTAAGTTATCAAGAGAGGATTCAAGACATATGGCAGGATTTGTGTAAATTGTATACAAATATATGCAAATTGCACATACATATTTAAATATGCACAAACAAAATAAACATTTTACCTGGTGGACTTACTCAATTACCCTCAAATCTGGGTATGTGTAGGAGTGTAAGACCACTGGACATCCAGGGGTGAATATATTAACAATGGAAAAAAAATGCTCCAGTGACCTTGACTTCCAAAAAGTCCCTTTAATACACGGATGTCCCTTATTCCCAAGAATCTTAAAAGCATCTGTCTCTGGCTTCTCACCTCTCTGCATGGACCCATGAGTCACAGCCACCAGCAGTGCCCAGAGCACTGGATGAAGCTGCCAAGGACTCTGACCCACGGAGGTAGACAGCGGCTGGTGGGCCTGTGAAGGACACTTACCATTAGCTCTTTCTGACACTCCAGGAGGACCTGGCGGTCGGCCTCTGGGCTGGTGACATGCGCCTTCTGCCTGCGGCTCTCTGCACTCGCTAGCCACAGGAGCAAGTCTTGACTCAGTTGGTGAAAGTCCTTCAAGAAACCACACTCGTGAGAGCACCGTTCATGGTGGGGGCTGAGGGCGAGAGTGCCTAGAAGGAGCTTGCTTATTCATCTCCATTAGTCAGTAAGCAAAGGACCAGATGACAGGCCAGGGACTCAACCAAGGAAAGGAAAAAGCAGGGAGCCCTGGGAAGCATCAGATATAAACTGATACCAGCAGTGGGGGTGGGGGGAGTGGGTGGTGGGTAGGTGTTCTAGGTACTTATTTAAATGTGAAGGCCACATGTATTATTTAATCCACATTCCAGATGCAATGGTTGTGGGATCCCACCCCACATGGCAGGCTGTGATGGGCTCATGTTCCTAAAGATAGACTCAGAGCTAACTGGTGGTGGAGAGCTAACGCATGCTCAACACTCAAGTGTGTTGGGTAGTAGGCCAGCATTATACACCTCACATTGCTCAGTCCTAAAAAATGAGCCCTAGAGTCAGGTCTCAGAGGGGAACGCTGATGTCCTGGAGTTTCAGGGAATCATTCTAAGTATCAAACTGCTTCTGTAGTCAGGGCCAGGTCTCCAAAAGGACAGAGAGGGACAGTTTCCTCAACCTGGTATGCTTGTGGTATGCTTGCTGTGACCCTTACTCCCAGGGTGGGCATAGGCAACAGACCTGGAAATGCTAGGTAAACACAGGGTCATTTCAATGGCACTGTGGGGAGGGGAACTTGCTAACTTCCTAGCTCAGGCGAGCCTGGGGATGGTATAAATATCTGCGGCTCCTATCATAGGGGCCAGGCTGCTGCCAGGAGGGACAGGGCCCTGGGCTGAGTCAACATACCTGGCACTGCATGAGCGACTGTCGTAAGTCTCCTCGCCAGCTGTCCATCACACCCTGGACCGCGTCCCAGGACAGGCTCAGCTGATGGAGCCTAGTTTGGAGTTCTGTGGCTTCGGGGCTCTGGCTTGGCAGATATTCCTTGTGGCTCACATTGACGGAGACCATTAAGGCCTTGTAGGTATCGAAGGCTTTTAATATCTCCTAGGGAAGAGATCATGTTAGGACTTCGGACAACAGGGAAGAGGGGCTCATCTTGAATACCTGTAAGGGACAGACCTCCTCCACACTTCTCCAAGCAGTGGGCACCAGGACGAGAGAGAACTCGCCTGTGAGTGGCTGGGAAGCGTCAGCTGAGGGAGCTGCCTTACAAGGTTAGTGAGCTTGGCTGGCAGGCAGGGATGGGGAACCAGAGGCCTGACTCTGACAGGCTTGACCGGAGGCATGAAGAGGCCCTGCTGATCTCCACAGCCCCTTCTCTGTCACTGGCTTAGGGACAGTCCTAGGTAAGACTAAACGTTTTCCAGATAAAAACTATGTAGCTACTTTGCACTTGTCCTGGGGACCCCAGAAACATCACTCCTCTAGGAGAAATGGTAACCTCTGTATCCGCAATGGGGAAGCAGAGGTATGAAGAGAAACTGGACACCCTCAAGACTCCTGTTTTGGGTTTCAGAAACTCAGACTTATCTGCTCCCCCAAAATGCAAGGCTCAAGCTATCCCTCCCCTGCACCCTGGGCTGGTGCTCCTGAGGCCTTGGGCTGATCATATAAGTAACAAATCTTTAACTGTATCACAGAGTAGCCCCAGTTGTCAGGTCATAGGATCCCTCAACCTCAGCCAGTGAGCTGATCTGAACCCTTCCCAGGAAGACTCCACTGCTAGACTCGTGTAGAACATACAGGATGAACCACATACAAGTCAGAAGGTTGGCTTTATGCTGCCCGACACTGGCCACCAGAACCTAAAATCTACAATTCAGATCTCTCCAGCCCTGAGGACCTGAGTTATATTTTTACTGTGCTTTTCTAGATTTGGGAATTTTCTGTAGATACTTGCAACCCCGACCCCAGTAAAATCTGTATGACAAGTTCCACAGATTGAGGCATTAGACTTCAAAAGAAGGAAGTCTCCTGGAACCAGTTGTGGAACTCTCGGCCTGTGGAAACATATTGAGCGGTAGTTCTCATGGCAATTTTTCTGTTTTCTTTTCTTCCATTCCTTTTCTTAGTTACAGGTTTCTGGTAGCCTACACCATGATCTTAAGAATAATGGATACAAAACCATCCCTAGAGCTGGGGTCACTAACATGACCTTATCTCCAGGGAAACCAACGCGTTACTTTTCAAATCATTTACAAAATTATTATGATAGATAAAAACTTTCCCAACAATAAAATTTCATATGGCTATACGTGTGTCATTGGAAGTGGGTTTTGGTATATGGTAAAGAAAGCCTTAATTAGAAAGAATTAAAATAGTTTAAATTTATGTATTGAAGATTTATAAAAAATTAGGCATTAGATGTTAAATAATAATTAGCCATATGGGGCTGGAAGGTTAGCTCAGTGGTTAAGAGCACTGACCATAAAGATTTATTAACCTGTTCTTCGAAATATGCCACTAGCCTTGGATGATCTCCCTATTGAATATATTCTTTTAGAATTTTTATATTTTGGTGATTTATATTATTAATAATGATGTTACCTGTTCTGTATGTGATTCACTGAACATGTAGTTTCAGAGTTGTGATGCTTGGATGATTTTTGTTTACTGTGCCAAATGATTTTTGTTGGTATTAGTGATTGTTTCGCTGGATACGGTTTCTAAGAGTTGTTAGGTTTGGTTTTTAATGTATAAAATCCCCTGCTTGAGAGCTGCAAAATACACTCAGATTCACACTGCCTCTGTGTTTGTTTGTCACCGCCGACTTCGAGACCCTCACCTGGACTTCGAGACCCTCATCCCAGGGACCCCCCTACACGACTGGGGTGGTCCGTGGCAGATACTCTTCTCATGTGAAAGGAGAAAGCTGGCTCCACTCACTTGCAGTCTTTTCACCCTGAGTGCCATTTCCTGGATGTCGGAGGGGGGCTCGGCCTGCTTCAGAGCTTCCAGCTCTGCCTCAGTTTTCTCAAGCCAAGCAGTGATGCTGCCGATCTCGGAACTGAGCTGCTGCACGCTCTGCTTTAACCTGAGTTTGCTGTGAAGCTCCTGCGCTTGAATCAGCTCCCACCGGTCGAAGGCACCTGGAATCCAAACTGCCAATTAAAGCGAGCACTAATAATCCGAGCAGATCGTCTGGGCTGGGAGTGGCCAGCCGGATGAAGGTGAGTCAAGGATGCTCGGAGGAGGAGGAAGGCAGTGTTCTCGTCAGCAATCTGTCTCCAAGTTCTGATCCAAGGCCCAGCCCACCCCTCCACTCCCACAAAGGCTGGAAGGAGGTGGGGACAGAGGGCGAGAGAGACCAAGCTGCGGTCAGTGGGCATGCTGGCCTCCGGCTCAGTGTTTTAGGACGCGTTGCTGCTTTGATTCACAAAGATCAGCACAGTGTGATCAGCTCTACTCTGCACCACTCAGCAATGACTTTGGTGACTACTGGACAAGTCTTATGAAGCACTCGAGACAAGGTGCTAATTACCACCTTCCCATCTTATTTTTCCTTACATGGAGAGTCATGAAAACATGCATTTCATAACCAGGTGGTGGTGGCACACATCTTTAATCCCAGCACTAAGGAGGCAGAGGCAGCTGAATCTCTGAATCTGAGGCCAGCCTGGTCTACAGAGCTAGTTCCAAGACAGCCAGAGCTACACAGAGAAACCCTGTCTCAAAAAAACAAAACATACATTTCATCCTATGTTATCACTCATTGTATAAAGAACAGTTTCCAAAGGGCCAGGGAAACAGCTGTGTAGGACACTTGTCTACCAAGCCTAACCCCAGCACTACAAGATAAAAAAAAATCCAATTTAAAATGAGATGGCTAGGGACTCCTTCATAAACACAAATTGGCTCATTTCAAACTAATTGAGGCTGTTGTGGGGTAGGCTCAGCAGTCTTGATAAATTACATCACTGCTTGATCCCTAGTTAATGTTCTATATCAAGTGATCGCTGAAGTAAACAGCTAGGTCCAGACACTAAGCTCCACGTCTCCTAAGGGCTGCCCATTTAGGGTACCTGGCTGCTGTCCTGTTGAAGTGGCCAGCCGCTCATCTTCCTGCCCGGCGCTGTCCTTTGAGCTTCTCGAGCCTTCTTTGCCATCATCGTTGTCTTGTCCTAACAGCAGTTTTACCTGGAACGAGCCAAGCTTTAGTTATTTCTCTAAAATCCTAAAGAGATCCAAAGAACATCTGGGTTCTGTGGACAGTCCCCACCAAGAGGTGACCGATGAGTGACATGCTCAACATTGCACCGGGCGAGGTTGGTAAGGAGGCAGGCTGAGGGCAGAAAGCCAGCAACAGCCAAGGAAACAGATGGCACGTCAACCGTGGGGGTGAAGAGGCCTGTTTCTGCATCTTCCTAAGGGTCTCCACACAAACGATGGGAAAAGTCAGAGGCGACCCCTGATCTTATGAGACAGCTCCTGTGGTAGCACTTTTACATTCCTGCTGTGTTCTACAGTGTCCCCCCCCCCCCGCCTCACCCTGCTGAGGTGTTCAGCCTGTTCCTCACTGCGAATGGGAAACACAGGATCCACCACCTCTCTAGATCATTCATTATCAAGCATTTATCCTTCAATGTACACAGTGACTCTTCTGCTCTCACAGAGCTGACTGGATCCCTCTTAGAAAAGTTGGGCTTTCTCTGGATCGTGTCCCTGAGGCTTCTTTGTGGGGAATACAGGAAATGAGACTTTGTCTCTCAGGTAACAAGAGCGGTTTCACAGGCAGTAGATCAGCTGAGCTGCTGAACTGGGGCAGGTGAGGAACACAAGCCGAAAGCCTGGGAGAAGCCAAACCTCAGGGTAGAGAGAGGGTTCGGGGCTGGGTGGGGTTTCCTCCCGCAGCCTTAGGCTGCAGCACCGATGGAGACAGCAAACACTAACACGGTAGCTGTCAGCTAAGCAAGAGGAGGAATTCCAAAGTGAGCACAGCCATGGCTGAATCAGATTTGAGCAGTTGAAGGCAGAACTGTCCCCGATTACACAGTAACAGTCCCCCGCAGACACAGAGGGCACTTTGGCTAAACCCACGGGTCTGCCACCTCCACTTGTGTTGCTACCTCTGAAAGATGCCTGTGTCACTAAACTGCAAATGACATTTTAACCTCAACTCCCTCATTGTGAATGCTCTAACACCTATCTCTAGCCAGCCTTGAACCTTGTGCTGTCTCCGGCTGCTGTTTCACCAGCACTCCAAGAACTCATGCAGGCACAGTTGTTATTAGACCCCAATACAGTATTAGTAAGGACTACCCTGAGGGCCTCCTCCCTGTATGCACATTAACCCTAATGTTCAAGGGAGGTTCACTACCAGGCGAGGAAGGCTCACAGAGCACTGTGTGCTTCACTGTCAAGACTTGGGAACCAAATCCAGGTCTCATTGCCACCAATTCAGATTATGATGAAGTCCTGCTTTGTTTTCCGACTTGCAGTCAGAAAGCAAATATAGCACAGATTCGAGAGCCAAGAGACGGCTCCGGAAGGCTCTGTTATTTATATGGATAATTGCCGCTAACAGAAACAGTTCTCTCATCACTGTTCATCACCTCGCTATCAGCACACACAAATTTCGGGGCTGGAGACCTTTCTTTAAATCTAGTCTATTTGCTGAGTTCTGCCAAAGCAGGGATACCTCAGCAGAGGGCCTTGTGGTGCTGGGACTTCAACTCAAGACTAGGCAAGCTCTACCACTGAGTGACATCCCCTCTCTGAAGTCCCCTCAGAAGAGATCCCATCACTATATGAGCAAAACAGATCCAGTGAGACTGGAAATGCCTGCGTGCACCTGGGCTACGTCCCCAAGGGGTCAGGACTTACATAGGCTGGTTTGTAAGGCGTGCTGGCATCTGCGGGGACCGGTGCCACAGTCCCGTCACCTTCCATATGTTTGTAGTGATGCTTGGAATGGGAAGGGCTGTCGGGAACATGCCACGGGTGGCCCTCAGAAATGGATTTACCTAAAACAAAGCAGCCCCGAGTTAGGGTCTACTCTCTAGAAGCAAAGGATTTCTACTTAGTGACATAAACATGGTCACGGGTGACATGGCATCAGGTTATAGTATCAAAATGAGTTCTGCAGCTTTCCTTGCAAAGCATGCAATGTTTGCAAAATGTCAGTATGTCTTGGAAGGGGATGAAATGAGTCATGCAACTGAGCGACACGGCACCTGCACGAGATGGGACCACAGCAGAGCACAAGGAACATATGATTGATTGGCTGTGGGATGAGCAGCGTTCTGGATGGAGCTGGTGTCTGGAGTTGTGTGGGTCTAGGCAGTAAGGTTAGGGCTGGGGGCCAAAAGGATAGGAGGCCTCTGAGGGGGGAAGGCAAGAGTGACTGTGAAGATGGACTTAGGGACCAAACAGCCACAGATAGCCCTCCGCTGCCACTGAAGACAGGGACAGGGTGGGGTGTGGGACTAAAGTGGCAAATTGAAGAAAGGTTTCTTCTGCCGTGGCAAAGGCAATGGTTCTTTGTAACCGTAGCTATCCATGTTAGGAAATCACCAGAAGCAAGGAAATAGTCTGAGACCAAGCCACCAAGAAGAATGCTTGGCCCATGCCAACAGTTCTTTCTGCCGGCCTAGAAGTGGGTGGGTGGGGGGGAGGGCATTGAGAGCACTCTGGTATGTAGGGAGCACGCAGGTAAGGGTGAGTACAGCAGTGTAAATACACCATGACACGAGGACTGAGGCGCATGGTGTCCACAGAGGCACAGGTCAGACATGACACGGGGGCAAGGTTTAGGATGCAGCGTGCGCCGTGGGATGCGGCCATGTTGAGACACATGCACGGGCAGGGGCCTACCAGAAGACGCTTGCAAAGATTTTGTGGTCATTTTAAGATAAGCCTCAGGATTTTCGGGGATTTCTACATCTGAAAAAGAATAATGTCATTGTCCTCCCAGGAGGCCTGCGGAGTAATGCCCAGGTAGTAAGTTGACGGCAGAGACACTGCCACGTGGGAGGATGAAGTCAACTGCTTCCCATCCTTTTCAGTAAAAGAGCTTTAAAAGCCAGAAGGAGTTCCTCCCCTGTCAACTCCTATTCATCATAGTGATGGGTAGGGGCACGTGTGGCAAGATGCTGCAGAAGAATCAACTGCTGAGCCTCCCATTGGCTAGAATCATCAGCGGGCAGCCCTAAAGTCAGAATTTGAATGTCATCCCACCTCTCAGGAGCAAGCTAATTCTCAGGTGAGGCAGACGGTGGGCAGGACAGAAGCTGGAAAGCCACAGGCCTGTGCCAGCCATATGCTGGACTCTGAACCACAGAGAATTGCTGTATTGCTATGGTGCTAGAAATACAGCCAAATGGGTCAAGTTCACAGTCCCCGGGAAGCCGCCTTTACCTGACAGTGCGCTGTAGAACGGGCCCTCCTCGTCGTCTTCGTGAGAAGATGATCCCCCCACATCACCTGTGTGATCCCACTCCAAGGGGATAGAGTCCACACTGACGGGGGTCTCACAGCCAGAGCGTTCGTGTCCCAGAGCCGGGGGCACAAGGTGACACAGTGACTGGGGAGAGGTGGGCTCCTCGCTCGCTCTCCTCTTACGCCAAGAGTCAGCCTGGATCTCCCTCGGGTCTTCCATGTCCGTCTCATTCTCAGACGCCTCCTTCTCATCATCTAAGCCCTAAATGGGAGGACCCAGGCTTTAGGGTGAGCTAGTTGAAAAGCTACTGCAGTTGCAAAGAGCTTTGGAAGTCTGCCTGTCTAGCAATTCTGAAAACAGCCGGCACTGACATTTGTAAAGCATTTTTAGGAATTGGAGGGATGGGGTGGGAAGATGGCTTTCCTATACATTCGTGAGGACCTAAAGTCGAATCCTCAAAACCTGAGTGGAAACAGGGCTTAGTATTCTGAGTGGCTCAAATCTCAGCACTCCTATTAGAGGCAGGATTCCTGTATAGTGATTGGCCAGCTAGCCTGGTATATACAGCGTATGATGCACATAGCAGAGAGCACATTGGAAGGTGAGGATCAGCAACTGTAGATACTCCAGGAATCCCACATGTGCTCCGCGATACACTTGTACAACCCCCCCACCCCCCACACACGTATGCATGCACGCACACAATGTATTTTAAAAGTTCTTAGGCCTTATATATGGTTATTCAACTTTGAGCAATCCACAGTGGGGTCCGGAATCTGTATTTTAAAAGAATAAGAGTAAAGCCGGGCATCTGGGCTAAGTCTATCTAGAAGGGAAGGAAGCAGTGGGTAAAGTGCCATCACGGCTGACAGAACTCAGCTTCAAGGATCATGTCCTCTGGTTTGTTCTTCGTGTGTGTGTATGTACATCCATGTGAGTGTACATCTGTGTGCAGATGCGTGCACATCTGTGTGTGTGTATGTACATCCATGTGTGTACATCTGTGTGCAGATGCGTGCACATCTGTTTGTGTGTATGTACATCCATGTGAGTGTACATCTGTGTGCAGGTGCGTGCACATCTCTCTCTGTGTGTATGTACATCCATGTGTACACATCTGTGTGCAGATGCGTGCACATCTGTGTGTGTGTATATACATCCATGTGTGTACATCTGTGTGCAGATGTGTGCACATCTCTGTGTGTGTGTTTATGTACATCTCTGTGTGTGTACATCTGTGTGCAGGTGCGTGGACATCTGTGTGTGTGTGTGTACATCCATGAGTGTGGACATCTGTGTGCAGGTGTGTGGACATCTGTGTGCAGGTGTGTGGACATCTGTGTGTGTATGTGTATACATCTCTGTGTGTGTACATCTGTGTGGAGGTGTGTGGACATCTCTCTCTCTGTGTGTATGTACATCTATGTGCAGGTATGTGGACATCTCTGTGTATGCGTGTGGACATCTGTGTGCAGGTATGTAAGGAGAGTGCAGGTTGGCAGTAGGTATTATGATAGTTACTTTTGATTCTCGACTTGGTGAGATTTAAACCACCACGGAAGCACATCTCTGGGCATTCAGTGAGGGGCTTTGTGGATTAGGGTGAATTGACATGTGTGGTTCAGGAAAATTTGTCACACACACACACACACACAGAGGCACCTGTACAAACTTACACAAATTAGTACATAACTAAATTAGAAAAATAACAAAATATAAAAAACAAACAAAACCAAATCCTTAAAACACAACTCCACAGCCACTGTGTTGACACAAAGATGGCTGAGCAGGGTGCAAGCAAGACTCAGTGTCAAACTAGCACAAATCTGCCATGGTTGGATGGTGAGAGCTCCGGGGGGGATGGGGGCTGCTTCCACACCCTGGACCACAATTAAATGGAGCCCTTCTTTTTAACCGTTAGTAAATCATGGGTCCAGTACAAGGTAATGGTCCTGACTCTTCAAATGTCCAGTACGATGTACTCACTGGGCAGCAGGGAGCCCTAGTCGGAGGGTTACGGGGCGTGGGCCCTTACCGGGGTGTGGGAGGTCAGGCGACGGTGGAAGCGAGACACTCTGCCGAACACCTCCTGACAGTAGCGATGCAGTTCCTCCAGCTCGTCCTCGATCAGGACGGCATCCAGGGGCTCGCTCTTCTGGATGAGCTGCTCCCCAAACACAATGAGCTGGTCAATCTTGTTGGTGTTCAGTGTGATCTCCTGTTGGAAGCCCTGTTTGGAAGGTGAGATAGAGACTCTTTCCTTGTGTCTAGTGTTTGTTCCATATGACAGGACCGTATGGGGGTCTCGGGGGTGGGTGGCATTAGATGTTATTATAGTCTTGTCCCTTTTCCCTTTCTGATTTGCAATTGGTACAGTAGCATCTGCTTTTAAGGAATTGATGGTGGCAATCAACTTAAAACAATTCAATACTTTTTTTTCCAATTAAAAAATTGTAAATTTGACCTAGATGGATATTCATCATTTTGGGTATGGGAGGGAGAATTCATCTTCTTGACACTTGGTGGGAACAGAGTATTTCCCCAAAGAAGTCACCAATGGGCATCTGCCTTGGAGGACACAGTAACAACAATAATGATTGCCTGTTGCGTGCTTGCTTTGGCAGCACATATACTAAAATTGGGACGATACAGAGAAGATTAGCATAAGTGCCTGCTGTGTGAAGGGGCGGGGGGGGGGTTCATTTGTTGGTGCTTTCTAACCAAGGAGAGAATGACTGAGGGAAGACTGTAGAATGAGGCTGAACACATGGTGCAGGCTTATAATCTCATCACCAGGAGCTAAGGCAGGATGACAGTCATGCGTTTGAGGCCAGCCTGGGCTATAGAGCAAGACACCATCTTAAAAACAACAACAACCTAGGCAAATGGTCAGAACTTGAAAATATCATCCTTAGTGAGGTAACCCAATCACAAAAGAACACACATGGTATGCAGTCACTGATAAGGGGATATTGACCCAGAATCTCGGAATACCCTAGACACAATCCGCATATCAATAGATTTCTAAAAAGATGGAAGGAGAGACCCCTGGTCCTGGAAAGACTGGATGTAGGGGAACACCAGGATAGAGAAGCGAGGGGGTTGAATGGAGAAAAGAGGGAGGGAAGGGGGCTTATGGGACTTTCGGGGAGGGAGTTAACGGGAAAGGGGAAGTGATTTGGAATGTAAATTAAAAAAAAAAAACTTAAACCAAAAAAAAACAAAAACAAAAAAAACCCCAAAACAACAACAACAAAAAACAAACAAAACTTCCAAACTGACTATAAACAGACATCTATAGCAGTGAGGGCGGAGGGGTCTGTTCTTGGCACCAGTGACACCATGCCAGTCTCAAATGGACTCAGGTACCGGAGAAATGGCAGCTTATAAAGTTCAGTCCAGAACCTAAAATGAGCTTTGTCCTTGGAATGAGCTATCTACTAAAAGGCCCAGTGTCCCCAGGATAAGCAATATAAGTACATAGGTAAAGTGTAGCCTGTTGCCGGGAGAATTGTGGAACGTTCTCTGAGTGGCCGAATCTCTTCCACAGAGGCACTGTTCACACACACCGAGGAAGCACTCACGTTCAGTTGGCGCATCTTGTCCTCAGCGTCACTCTCTGAGAAGTGTTCTACATTGGTCAGCTGCAGGTCCATTTCTGTGAGCCAAACCAGAATGCTCTCCCTGGTGCCCTCAAACTCTTCCCTCTGGTTGGTGAAGTACTGTGAAGGAAGAAAGACCATGCTTGCACCACACGGTCATGTTTGGCTCAAAGGAGAGGGTGTTCAGAGCTATCAGATAGGACCCTATCTCTTGGGGTATCTCAGAAGCCTCAGTACTGCATCTGGAGCCTGGGGTCTTCTCTCTGCTGTGTGGTACCCCATGCCCCAAACACTCTGGTCCTTGGCTTTCACCTCAGAGAATTCGAGAGCTTGGTAACATGCAACACATTTGCTTAGGTCCTTTGAGGAATTTGAAATTCTGGGTTTTCTAGTCTAAATCAGTGGATCTCCTTGTCCACAGAGGATGGGGACAGGTTCCCCAGGGGCCTTTCTTATTAGTCTGCAGTGGCTTTCCCATGAAGGAAGGCTGAGCAGCTTCAAGACAGGAAGGTGCTCATCTGGGCGGGAATGTTGGCACACACTTGTAATTCTAGCAGCTAGGAGACTGAGGCAGGAGGATTATGAGTTCTAGGTCAGTCTGGATTACATGGTGAGTCTTGTATTTTTTGTAATACAGACACATGGTCTTTTAAAGGGGACACATGGGGCTTAGGAGTGACTGCCCCATTTACTATCCAGTAATTCTGAACTTATAAAACATATTCATTCTCTCCAATGAAAAAGATGTCTCCCAAGTTACCACTTCCTTTGAGGAGGACTAAAAAAGGAAATAAAATAAAAACAGAAAGTCTAGGTTCTCATCTTCCTAGACTGCTTTGAGGTTTAATCGGTGTGCTCTAAACCTCAGACAGTTGCTACCCCAACACCCCACACAACAGAGTGGGCACCTACTTCTGTGTTTTATCCACATTTCTGATGCAGGGGTGATAACAACAGATGGGCAAAGCCAAGACTCTTGCAGACATGCATGTATGTGTGCTTGCCCTGGCCCAGGAAAGCAGTGCCCAAGATGCTGTGGGCAGTCCCAGTGCCCGCACCTATGCCACTGGGTTACACACATTGTAAAGGGAGACGTGTTTCGCTAAGACAGATCACACTCAGGCTCTGACTGGAAAGCCCTATGCAAATCCCTCTTTAAAAATGAACGCTGTCAGCCACGGGCTCCTTTGTGTGGGAAGAACGTTGAGATAACTCGGGCTTTCAGTGAGCTCTGCTCGTGTTGCCAGCCAGCCACGGCATATCACATATCACCTCTCTCGGCATATCCACCAGCAGCACCCCGGGCGCCACGCTCAGTTACCCTGAGTCTCCGTAGGATGGCTGTGACCCGCTTCTGCAGGTTGTCCCAACGCTGGTTGCCCTCATGCACCATCTGCTTGAGCTTGCTGGCCGTGTCGGTGCGGTTCTCTCGGGCCAGCCGCCGGTACTGTTTGTTGATGAGCTCCAGCTGAGTCAGTCTCTCATGAATCTGCCGCTGGAAGGCCTGTGGCAAGAGGAGGAGGTCAGCGCGATAGGCAAAGGGCCGGGAACCCCCACTTTGCCAACCCCAAGTGGCTCGCTTGGCCGCTGCCCAGGCAGTAAGAACTCCACGTCCCAGGTCTGTCGGGCTGGCAAAGCACAGGTGCTGGTGTACATGGGTGTCTCTGGCAAAGCTGTCCTAGCGGCTGGTGGCAGTGACTTGTGTTGGGAGCATCTGGCCATGCAAAGTCACTTAGCGGCTTCTGGCTACCGCAGGCTCGGCGTGTAGTGGGAGAACGGGATGGGAAAGGCTCACCTCAAACCGCTTCAGCTCCTCTTTGGCATTTGTATACAACACCTCGGAGGAATTAGGGCAGGCCGCTGTCCTCTCAGCCGACTTGAGCCAGTCCTCGAAGCGCGAATAGTCATCTAAAAACTTCTGCCAAAGCCTCCAGGTCTCCTCGATTCTGACAGGAGCGGAGGACAGGAAGTTAGCACAACTGCCCATGTCCACTCTTAGCATAGTTTACCCATTTTGGAGTTCCAAGTGTCCCTTGATAGGGCCCATTTTCCAGTCTTTTACTTGAATTGTTCAGGGAGACACTTCACCATCCCTGCCCGGGAAATAGCAAAGGGATGTTGTTGCCCTTGGCCTAAACTCAATTTTTCTGAAGGACTCAGGCACCTCAGAAATCCTGGATCCGGGGCTTGGGCAAGAGTTGGGGCTGCCTGCCTGGGGTTTCTTTGCTCACCCTCCTAGGCCTTCTCTGCCAACTCTTGGTTTTTCTTTCTTTAAAGACTGGGACTTTTGTAGCCCAAGCTGGCCCTGAACTCTCTATCCTTCTGCCTCCACCTCCTGAGGGCTGCCATGACGCTGTGTTGGGATTTGAACGCAGAGCCTCATCTGTGCAAGGCTCTACCAACCGAGCTACTTCTAGGTAGATTTCTTAGTGACCTGAACAGAGCACAGTTCCTGCGGCTGCAGCGTGTGTGACAGGCGACAGGCGGCCAGGTTCAGGCCAGCTGGCTGCTTACTTCATGCGCCGCTCCATCGACATGGCACAAATGTTCCTCCAGCGCCTGTCCAGGCTCCTGGTGGTCTGCTGGATTGAGTCACACTCCGTTTCATTGGCACAGGCGTCAGAGTCATGCAGGAGGACATCACAGATGTTGAACACAGACTCCACTCCCGCACTGTGTTGTTCGATATCTCGCTGCAGATCCTACAGTTACAAGATAACACAAAGGCGCTTGAGATTTGAGTAGTGGAGGGAGGGCTGGCATCAAAGGATCCCTGCCGGTCGGTCATTCCCTCCTAAGCCGGGGGTGGGTGGGGGTGTGGGGGTGTGGGTGGCACAGGTCTCTGGAGATTCAAGGACACTGAGCCTGTTATACTCATGTATCCCTGTGCTATGGACACCTGGCCAGCCGACATCTATCAGCAACTGGGCAGTGATGCTAGCATACTGAATGACTGTACTGGGAAGGGTGGGGGTGCCCTCCATACACTGACAGATGGCACTGCTGGCTGGGATGCTACTGCCCGGCAGCTTTGGGTATACACAGGGCTTAATCCCAGAGATCCCCAATAATGACTTGATTTGGGGGAGATCTTCTTTGGAAAATAGTCTTGTCTATCAGGAACTCAAAGTGACAGATTTTTGACCTTTGATGGGTCACATGATTCTCATATCTATAAAGACTCTTACGCTGAGTCTACACACCCCTGGCAGCTGCAGGCACAGGAGTGGATGGCCTCCTCACGAGCCCATCTGATGAGGACTTCATGAACCCTGGGGGAGAATGCTGAGGCTTCTAACCCATGGGGTACAGATGGGGCTGTGGCTTGGGGAGTGGGGAAGGCCTCTGGAGTCTTGTCCCATGGTAGCTATAGTTATGGTATTTCCTTGATTAGATAAAAAAATAAATACATACATACATATAAAGAGACAGACAGTTCATGGCCATAGGAAAAACATGGACCGTGGGATTCTGCTCTCCCCTGTCATTTGTATAGCCCAAGAAGATACCTTGAACCTCCGAGCCTTCTGTCTCTCAGAAGGATCAGCCTCACCCCGGCTGAGTGCTGGAATGACAGGCATTGCCAACAGACCCAGTCTTTAAAAATAAACATAGCTTTTTCATTATCAAGAGACTCCTCCCCACCTGTGTACTGTAGGTGTGGGTGGTGGGTGGGCTGGGGGAGAGGGAGAGGGAGAAGAAGAGAGGGAGAGGAAGAGAGGGAGAGAGAGAGGGAGAGGGAGAGGGGGAGGGAGAGTTGAGAAGTCTTCCCTATCATCTAGATTCTGGGATAAGTGATGTACGGCTGCCCCACGAGTCCTGGTATCTAAATCACACCACGAAGAATCAAAGACAAAGTTCAATACTATTCTAATTGTTTCATTAATATGCCTGTTTCTGAAATTTTACATTTTATGCAAACCACTCTTAAGTATATTAAGGCTATATATAAATCAGGCCACAAGAATATTTTTTTGTTTTTTTTTTTTTTGAGACAGGGTTTCTCTGTGTAGCCCTGGCTGTCCTGGAACTCACTCTGTAGACCAGGCTGGCCTCGAACTCAAAAATCCGCCTGCCTCTGCATCCCAAGTGCTGGGATTAAAGGCGTGCACCACCACTGCCCGGCAGGCCACAAGAATATTGTTTTGTCAACAGTAGCCACTGTCCACAGAAAGGCAGTAAGGGTCATTATCGGTCACTTGAATACTGCTACTGTGTGGCTACTGCATGGGCCTAGTAATTTTTTTTTCTTGCTTTTCGGGATAGAGTTTCTCTGTGTAGCCCTGGCTGTCCTGGAACTCACTCTGTAGACCAGGTTGGCCTTGAACTCAGAAATTCACCTGACTCTGTCTCCCAAGTGCTGGGACTAAAGGCGTGCGCCACCACTGCCCTGAGCTGGTGGAGTTCTTAAGTTCTGTAGTCCAGGGAGAAGGCCTAAAGTACTACAGGGGCAAAGTCTCTGCAGGGCCAATACAAGGGCTGGTTTTACAGCAACTGCATGGAATATAATTCCACCTTTAAGAATTCTTTCTGGTTCACAGGATGGTTTCTCGGTTTTCAGAAACCGCTGTCATTGAAGCATGTTCTCTTTAGCTACCAAAGCAATAAATCAGCACTCCACAGAGTGGTACTGAATCAGCGTGGGGACACTTTCAACTGAAAAATGTCCAGGATGCCATTTGGTTCTAGTTAGCTAGGACAGTTTGGAAAGGTGCAGAGAAATTCTAGCCTACCTGCAAACATGAATGCGATAGACTCTAAGAATCATTTCGATGGCCTTACATTATCATTCATTTTAATATCTAATTTAAGAAAATCAGGTATGTGGGTGTCTAAGCTACATGTCCCATGTGTATGTACCTTACGTGTGCCCGTTGCCTATGGTCAGAAGACGGCAGTGGATCCCTTGAACTGTAGTTACACATGGTCTTAAGGAGCCACATGGGTTCTGAGATTCGGAAGAGCAGCCAGGGCTTTTAGCCACTGAGCCTTCTCTCCAGCCGCGGTCTTACACTCTCAATCCAGCTTGTGCGGAGAGGATGGCTAAAGAGGCCGGGCTGTGCAGGGCAAGTGGTAGAGCAAATGGGCTCTGAAGAGCTTCATAAAGACCGCCTTCATTTGGGTTTTTAAAAAGGTCCGAGATTCTAACAGCAACCTTCATCTAAAGATTCCATATCTTCTTTGAAACATCATAAAAGAGCTGAGTGATGATACAGTAGGATCTAGTACCTCATACAATCTTAAAATGTAATCCATGTAAGTGCTGGACCAGTAACATTTTGCAACAACATCATCATCATCATCATCATCATGATGTCAGTAATACCCATCAGGGCACAATTCTGAAGAAATATTACATTTCAGAAACTGTCTGAACTCTGAGAAACAGCATAAACCAACAAGAAAGCCTTTCCCCCATCAAGAGGAGTACGTGATAGAATCAATCTTCCTAATGATGTGACCCTTTAATACAGTTAGTTCCTTATGTTGTGGTGACCCCCAACCATAAACTTTATTTTTGTTATTTCATAACTCTAATTTTGCTACTGTTATGAACTGTAAGTATCTGAATTGAAATGCAAATGTCTGATATGTGACCTCAAAGGGGTTGAGACCCACAGGTTGAGAACCACTGGTCCAAACCCTTCTTCCACCACCTCCCCAAGGTTGTTACACTAAGAGGACTGGGGGACAGCAGGGCCTGTAACAGCTTTAAAAGCTAAGGACTTTTGAGAAGAGCATTAAGTGATCTCAACTTTTTTAGGTCTTATTTTTGGAAGAGGTCAAATAACTTCAGGTAATTATCTGTGATGAAAATGTGAGCAAAGTTTTGAAGAAATGGCCTTTCCATCCTTCCTGGGAGTCGTAGTCTGTCTGCAGTGTTGCAGAAAGTCTAGGCTTAATGTAACAGACACAGAGAGACACTCTTCAGTAAAACCACTAACAATTGCCTCAG